>CM075981.1:7869792-8035962 GCA_038087875.1 Malacoraja senta | reverse complement strand
CGGGGACAAACAACACTCACATACGTACACATCCACACACAAATGGTAGAATAAACGAAACAAAATGTGCTATATAAAATTAATTAAAAAAATAAAATAAAAAAAAGTAAAAAAGAAAATATATATATATATACACATATATATTTAAATAAATAATTGTAAGGAGGGGGGGATTAAGGGGAAAGCAGCTGCTGTAGAACAAAACGATGATGGAGAACACTCAGTCCTCTTCCGAGTCCGGGGAGAAGTTAAGAGAGTTAACCAGTTCAAAGAAAGGTTTCCATGTATCTAGGAATGTCTTGGTAGAGCCTTTGAGAGAGAACCTAAGTTTTTCAAGTTTCAGATTGTAAAGCACCTCCTTAATCCAACGGGCGTGTGTCGGGGGACAGGTAATCCTCCAACTAAGCAAGATCAGTCTCCGGGCTAACAAGGTTGTAAAAGCTAGGACACGTTTCACCGCAACAGAGAGGTTGGTATTGGGAGGGGTACCGAAAATGGCTGACATTGGATTTGGAAGAATAGTCTGGTCGTAAGCCTCTGCTTATCAATTCGAAAACACTCCTCCAAAAGGCTGCTAGCTTAGGGCAAGACCAAAACATATGGCTACGGTTGGCGGGAGATTGATTACATCTGTTGCAGGTGTCATTAACAGCTGGGTACATTCTAGCTAATCTTGCATTTGTGTTATGGACTTTGTAAAGGACTTTGCATTGGATTAGGCCATGACGAGCACATATGGAAGAAGAATGGATCAAATCCAAGGCAGAGTCCCATTGCTGGTCTGTTAATTTCGTATTCAGCTGTCCCTCCCACGCAGCTTTTAATGAGGTATGAGGTTTCAAAAAAAACGACCCTAGCAAATTATACAAAATAGAGATGCATTTCTTCCGGTTGGGGTCCAAAGCTAAGATATATCAGTCAGGGTTTCAGGAGGGCAATTTGGGAAGTAGGGAAATGTCTTCTTCACAAAATCCCTAATCTGGAAAAACCAAAAAAGGTGGGAGTTTGGGAGGTTGTAGTTAGACGAGAGCTCCGCGAAAGACGACAAGATGCCATCCTTGTATAGGTTTTTGATACTACTGATGCCGTTGCTATGCCAAGTTCTAAATGCGTGGTCTATACTTGAAGGTTTAAAAATGTGATGTTTAAGCAGTGGGGTCAAGATGGAAGGACCCTGTAAACCGAGGATTTTCCTAAATTGACTCCATATCTTGAGCGAAAGGGACACAATTGGACCTGCACCCACATATGTTATAGAAAGGGGGAGTTGGGAGCATAGGACAGACCGCAACGGGAGACGTGAACTCGCCTTTTCCATATATACCCAATCATCATTCATCCAATACAGGAGTTTTTGCAAGTTAGCTGCCCAATAGTATCGCCTAAAATCAGGGAGGGCCAAACCGCCATCACTCTTAGGCGACTGCAGTATCGCCTTTCGTGTTTGCTACCCCATAAAAATTTAGATATTGTCCTTTCTAATTGATCAAAAACAGATTTAGTGATAAGAATGGGGACATGCTGGAAAAGATACAGGAATTTGGGTAGGACAACCATCTTAACCAGATTTATCCGGCCCACGAGGGATAGCGGTAAAACTGACCAGCGGTCAAATCTTTTTCGGCTTTCTCAACCAGTGGCAAAAAGTTTGTGCGGAACATATCAGATAAGGGTATTGTGATATAAACGCCGAGATAGCGGAACCCATCCTCTGCCCATTTGAATGAGGTTAAAGAGCGAGGGAGCTGCTTAGCCGGTAAGTTAATCGGTAATAGCTCACTCTTTTGGTAGTTGAGTTTATAACAGAATATGCACCAAACCGTTCTAAAATATTCATAATCACAGGGAGAGAACTGACTGGGTTCGCAGGTCATCTGCATACAATGAGACTTTATGAGTTGTGTCAAACCGTGTAATTCCTTTAAAGCCCTTCTCTGCGCGTAACCAGACCGCCAGGGGTTCTATCGCGACATCAAACAAGAGTGGAGATAACAGGCAACCCTGTCTGGTACCTCTCTGAAGTGTGAAGTGGGGCGACAGTATGTCGTTTGTTTGTACTGAGGCCACCGGGGACGAATATTATATAGGCTGACCCAGAGTATAAAACTGTTACCGAGGCCAAACCTATCCATCGCCTCATATAGGTATCTCCACTTGACCCTGTCGAAGGCCTTTTCGGCATCGAGGGAGACCACCATCTCCGGGGTCTCATTACTCGAAGAGTGAATGATGTTAAGGAGACGCCTAGTATTATGGGAAGACAGTCTGCCAGGTATTTTAAATATTTTTATTTTATTAGAAGTAAGTACAATTGTATACAATCATATTTTCATAATACCATTTATGTACAGCTTCTTATTTTTAAAATTTTTTGTCATAAAGAAGAAAAAGAGAAAAGTTAGATAATGAAAAATAGAAAAATGTGAGATATATAGTGTGTGAAAAAGAAAAATAGAGAGTGAAAAAAGAAAGTTGAGACATAGAAAATAGAAGAAAGAGAGTAAAAGAAGAAAAGAGAAGAAAAGAAAATAGAAGTAAGGAGATCATTTATAATCTTGACCATCCCCAGTCACAGATTAGCTTTTACACTTGTGTTGCACCATATGTTTCCAAAAAGACGACAAATGGAGACCAACTCGTTATGAATTGGTCAAATTTATCTATTAGGAGGAATCGCATTTCCTCAAGATGTGCGGTATCCAACATACTTGCAATCCACATTTTGAGCGTTGGTATTGGTGTATTTTTCCAAAATTTCAATATTAATTTTTTTGATATTATTAAACCATAATTAAAAATTGACTTTTGAGATGAGCTCAATTTGTTCCCGTCTTCCATTACCCCAAATATAATCAATTCGTTATTTTTGTCTTAAATAATTTTGTAAATATTTTGAAAATATCACTCCAAAATCCATGAAGTTTTATACAAGAAACAAAAGAGTGTGTTATAGTTGCGTCTTGGGTTTTATCGCAAATGGGCGATATATTTGGATAAAATTTATTTAATCTTATTTTTGAGTAATATAATCTATGTAAAATTTTAAATTGGATTAGATTATGTCTTGCGTTAATCGAACACTTGTGAATGTATGTCAAATACTTTTCCCATGTAGCCTTCGTAATTTTATATCACTAATTCCCGTTCGCACTCTTCTCTAATTACCTCGGTCACAGGTAAATCTATGTTTAAGATTCTATTATATAAATATGATATTAATTTTTGTGTATCAGCTTTTATATTCATTACTTCTTCTAGTAAATCAGGAGTTATTTTTTGATATCCCTGTATGTATGTCTTCAAAAAATTACAAATCTGAAAATATTTAAAATAATGAGTGTTTTTCTTTAAATTTTAATTGTAATTGTTGAAATGATAATAAATCTCCCATTTCATACATGTCCCCGATCCTTTTAATTCCTAAACTTTCCCATTGATTATATATTTTATCCATCATAGATGGTTTAAATAAAGGATTATTCGCTATCGGTGTTAAAAATGATAGGTTTCTTAATTTTAAGGATAATTTTATTTGTTTCCATATTCTTATTGTATCTTGTATAATTGGGTTTTTCTTATATATTGTATTGTTCATTTTTTTCGGGGAGAAGAGGATTGTTCCTATATTACAAGGATAACAATCCTCTTTCTCCATTTTTATCCATTCTGTCTGTTGAGTTGAACTATCCAACCAGTAAATTATATTCTTAATATGTATTGCCCAATAGTAATACAAAAAATTTGGGAGTCAAAGTCCCCCGACATCTTTTGGTTTACATAAGTGTTCTTTTTTAATTCTATGTGATTTATAATCCCAAACAAAATTAGTAATATTAGCGTTCAGTTTAGAAAAAAAATATTTTGGTACATATACTGGTATAGATTGAAATAGGTATAATAACTGTGGTAGGAAGCTCATTTTAATAGCATTTAATGATAAAGGGAGTGTTTTCCAAAATTTTATCATTATAATAAGTTTATTTATTAACGGTATAAAATTGGCATTGAATAAAGCTTTATGTTTTCTAGTAATCTGAATACCCAAATATTTGAATTTTTCTGTTGCTATTTTAAAGGGGAATTTCAATAAGAGTGTAGATTCTTGAGGTTTTAACGTCATGATTTCACTTTTATTCGAGTTTATTCTATATCCAGAAAAGGACCCAAATTCCTCTATTAAATTTAATAAATTTGGTATGCTCGTTTGTGAATTTGTTATATATAACAAAATATCGTCTGCATACAATGAAATATTATTATTTGAGTCCCTAGTATTATAACCCTGAATATTCGGATGGCTTCTTATACTTTCAGCCAGAGGTTCTATCATAAGGGCAAATAGCAGGGGTGATAAAGCACATCCCTGCCTATTACCCCTTGATAATTGAAATTTTTGAGATAACATGCTGTTAGTTAATATTCTTGTCACCGGTTTATCATATAATAATTTCACCCATGCAATAAAATTCTCTCCCATATTAAATTTTTGTAATACTTTGTATAAATACTGCCATTCTACCTGATCAAATGCTTTCTCTGCGTCCAAAGAAATAATTGCTAAGTCTTCTTCCTCCACTTTATGTGAGTACATTATAGTAAACAGGCGTCTCAAATTATTAAATGAATATCTTTTGGGTATAAACCCCGTTTGATCTGGGTTTATCAATTTACTAATATATTTGCTTAGTCTTCTAGCTAAAGTCGTTGCTAGAATTTTCTGGTCTGTATTTAAAAGTGATATAGCTCTATATGAGCCCGGTTCCTCTAGATCTTTATCTTTCTTTGGAATAAGCGTAATAGTTGATTCTGCTAATGTTTCAGTTAATTTATTTTCTTTAAGAACGTAAGTATATAAATTAAATAGATAGGGGGTCGTTATCTCATGAAACTTTTTATAAATTTCATTACTAAAACCATCTGGTCTTACCATTTTTCAGCGATTTTATTGTTTCACCTATTTCTTCGATTGTAATTTGCGCTCCTAGTTCTTCTTGTTCCAAAAGGTCAAGTTTTGGTAGATTACATTTATCTAAAAAGTTTGTAATTTTGCTATCTTCTGTTTTGGTTTTTGATGTGTATAAATTTTGATAAAATTGAGCAAATCTTTTATTAATATCTTTAGGTAGTGTTAGTAATTCACCGTTCTCGGATTTAATTTTATTTATAGTATTTTCCTTTTCCTGTTTTTTCAGTTGACGCGCCAACAGTTTATGTGGTTTGTCACCAAACTCAAAATGTTCCTGTTTTGTAATTTGGAATAATCTTATTACTCTTGCCGAGAGAATTCGGTTAAGTTTAAATTTCAGTAGTATTATCTTATTATGTTTATCTATAGTGGGATCTTTAGCATTATCTAACTCTGTCTTATTTCTTGTTCTAACAGCATCTGTTCTGTTTCATTCTTCTTATTTTGAAAAATTTCATATGAAATTATAATTCCCCTAATAAATGCTTTAAAAGTTTCCCATATTAAAGAAGGTGAGGTACCTGGTGTATCATTTATTTCAAAAAATGATATCATTTGTTGTTTCAAATATTGATAACACTGTAAGTCATTTAATATATATGTATTAAACCTCCAAAAAAAATTCTTTCCCGGCATTCCTTCAAATTTTACTAAAAAAGTCAACGGAGAGTGATCAGAAATACTACTAATATGGTATGTTGGGTTAATTATATATAGCATTAATTTCCTATCCACTAAAAAATAATCAATTCTTGAGTATGTTTTATGTACCGAAGAGTAAAACGAGTATTCCCTTCCTGCTGGGTTAGCAGATCTCCATACATCTGTTATGTTAGTATTTTTTATATATGTATTTAGAAATTCACTAGTCTTAGATTTTATATTACTCCTTCTTTGTTTTGCTGATTTGTCTAAGTATGGATCTAAAACACAGTTGAAATCCCCTCCTATTATGACATTTTGATAATTAAACTCCAGTATTATATCTATAATTTTCTCAAAGAATTGAGGGTTATCAAAATTCGGAGCGTAAATATTTACCATAGTTATTGGGGTAGCATAAATTTCTCCCGAAACTATGATATACCTTCCCTCTTTATCTGATATAGTATTCTTTAATTTGAACGGTCTACCTTTTCGAATAAGAATAGCCGTACCTCTAGATTTAGAAGTAAATGACGAATAATATGTTTGGCCTATCCACTTCTCCTTTAATCTCATTTGTGTTTCCTGTTTCATGTGAGTTTCTTGCAAGTAAATTATGTCGCTTTTCAAAGATTTTAGGTGAGCAAAAATTTTACCCCTCTTTATTGGTTCATTGGCACCCCTTATATCCCAACTACAGAATGTGATTCCTCCATTCTTTATTTGTCTATCGTCTTGCATTGTATATCAAAGTAATATTCTTGAAGCATATGGTGCAAACAAATACCTCCGTGTTCTGGACGTTGGGTGGTCATTCCAAATTTTTAAGTTTACATTACATCTCCTTCTCCAAAAGTGCCTTAGATAAAGCAAGAAAAGTTGTGATTTACAATTAATTAAGCACAAACTAAGTAAATACAAATATGTATAGTGATTTAAAAAAAAAAGTGAAATTAAGCTATCTAAAAGCAGGTACCTTAAAGACAAATAGCCACCTAAGGTGGCGAAAGAAATATAGACTTCCTTTGATGTTATTTTACATTGAGCCCCAATCCCTTATTAACACCTCGTAAAAAAACTACAAACCGTCTCATATCTTGTTTATTCTTGTTTAACTTTATCAAACTAGCGTTAGTAAAAAGCCCCCCCAAAAAAACCCCAAAAAAAACGCGAAGATAAAATATTAAAAAGTAAAAAAATAATGTAATTAAAAAGAACCCCCCCCCCCAAATCCAAATATAAAACACAACCTATTCTCATTTCTATAAGTATTTGTACCGTACCAATTTATCTAACCAGCTACCCTACAAGCAGGTACCGAGGGGTTAACCTCGTTCCTGGATTTTTTCCAAGTTTATGTTGTGTTCCCACCCAAAAAGAAAAAAAAAACGTTAGTAATGTTATGGACATTTTGGTTAATTACAATTTATAAGCAATGGTTTATTCATGATTATTCATATTTACTACACACACTCACAAGTCATTAGTTTTGTTAAAGTTAGTTAGTTAATTGTAATTAGCATCGTCCCTGTTCCTTGTACAGTTTCTTCATGTTTATCTTTGAGCTTTTCCTTCAAGGTTAAACAATGTTCTCAAATACACATTCCAGACAGATAAGCTCAGTAACTGTCTGAAAAATCCACCAGTTCCAGCTCCATCTTAGAAATTAAAAAGTTCCTTGTTCTTTCTTTTAGTCGTCTTCTTCCGATGTTTCCGATGCTTTCCTCATGATATCTTCTGCATATTTAAATGCCTTTACTAGTTCGGTAAATGAGCGCTCAATTCCGTTATAAGTAATTTTCATTTTTGCTGGGAAAACAACTCCATATCTGACTTTAGAAATACCCCTCAATATGTTTCTTGTCGGTGTAAACAAGTTCATTCTCTGGACAATCTCTGGAGGATAATCACGGAAAAATCGGATCTTTTCCCCACAATATATCAAATTTTCACCATGAACAATCTTCTTCAGTCTAGATTCCACTGAAGAAATATCAAGAAATTTCACAATTATCTGTCTTGGAGCAGCATTGATGCCTCTTGAGACACGTCCAACTCGTTGAACAGTATCTATTCTTAGTTCTTCCGGCAGTTTAAAAACCTCTTTGAGTAATTCAGTAACGAAAGTACGTGTTTGAGATACATGTTCTTCTCGTCCTTCTCTTACTCCAACGATTCTCAAATTCTGCCTTCTCGCTCTCGCTTCCAAGTCCAAACATTTGTCAGTCATTCTTGCCAGCTTTTCTGCTTCATCTTTCTTTGATTTTTTCAGACTGTTTACTTCCGTGATCATCTCTTTCATATCACTTTCCATCTCTTCCATTCTCTCGTCAATGTTGTCCATCTTAGCATTTACACCAACAAATTTCTTATTATAGTCCTTTTCAATTCTAGCAATTTCTGAGTTAAGTTTTTTATCGAACTCATTATGTTGCTTCTTCAGCTCCTTTAACTCATCACAGGCACCATCAATTATATGAGAGAATATTTCCATATTATTCTCCATACTCTTAATTGTAGTAGTAATTTCTACAAACATTTCCTTTACCTCCAGTTCTTTCTTTCCTCCTTTTGTAGCCATTTCCAGCACAACTCCTTGGCTGTCTGACTCCTCCTCGGAGCCTTCTTCAGTTGTTTGCAGAGTATCCAAAACACTTTTCAGCTGGAAGCGTATAGTGGCTTTTTTTGGTGCTCGTGAGCAGGTCCCCTTTCTCATTTAAAAGTCCCGATTTTTACCGCGATTTTACCGCGATTTAACGTCGTTATCTGATGATGTTTTCCTTATGCAAACCAAGCAGCTCCGTTGAGTTATTTTTAGATTCAATCCCAACTTTAAAACGGCTTTTTGAAAAAATTTACGGGAGTAGAGCTCAATGTAGCGCCCTCAATGTTCCATGACGCTACCGGAAGTCCCTGTCGACCAGGTATAAACCCTGTTTGATCTAACGAGATAATAGAGGGCATCACTCGTTGAAGACGAAGCGCAAGGGTTTTAGAAAGGATTTTGAGGTACACATTCAGGAGTGAGATTGGTCTATAGCTACTACAAAGCAGGGTATCTTTCTCCTTTTTAAGAATTAGGGAGATAGTAGCCCACGACAAGGTGGGCGGTAGGCGACGATGTAAAAACACCTCATTGTACATATCTCTCAGGACTGGTGCGAGGAGATCAGAGAAAGCTTTGTAATATTCTACAGAGAAGCCGTCAGGGCCGGGTGACTTTCCTCTTTGCAGCGATGTGATGGCTGCTTGGACCTCAGCTACAGTTATGGGACCACCCAAGTCTCTCATGGCTTCTTCGTCAATTCGGGGAAACGTCATACTACTGAACATGTCACCTGCAGTGGGGGGACAGTCCGAAGTGTATAGTTCAGTGTAGAATTTAGCAAATGCTTCATTAATTCTGAGAGGATCAGTATGAATCTCCCCTGAGCTGGATCTAATGGCTGGAATTAGCCGTGAAGTCGCCTCTGTTCTGGCCTGATGGGCCAAAAGCTTTCCAGCTTTATCCCCAGATTTAAAAAAGTGTTGCCTAGATTTAAGCAGTCGTAGTTTGGCTTTATTAATGGATATGATGTCAAAGTCTGTTTGTAGCCTAAGGCGTTCTCTATAGAGATTAGGGTTTGGGCAGATGCATATTTGTCATCAATGTCCTTTATTTTTTGTAACAGATCTGCCGTTTGGAACATCTCGGTTCTTTTCAGGTTGGAGACAAAGGAAATGAGTTGGCCCCTAATATAGGCTTTTGAAGCTTCCCAGGGTATAACTCTTTCTATGTCCGGCGAGTCATTCAGCTCAAAATATAGGGTGATTTGGGAGTGCAAGAATTGCATGTAGTGAGCCTCTGCTAATAATGAGGAGTTGAACCTCCACTTAAAGGAGTTAGTTCGTTTACGAAAATGAAGATCGAGGGAGGTCGCAGCATGATCTGATATTACGATGCTATGGTACTTACTGGATTTAATTTTGGAAAGCAATCTATTATCTAAGAGAAAGAAGTCTATACGGGTAAACGTACGATGTACGTGGGAGAAAAATGAAAATAATTTAGTCGTGGGGAATGTAAATCTCCATGGGTCTGTGAGCCCCAGTTGTTTGGCAAGAACATGCAGAGTCTTACCGGATTTAGTTAAAGTAGAGTTACAGTTGTGTCATTTCATTGGCCTCGTGTATTGTGCGCCCAGGAGAGAAGCTGGACATGCCGCTTGCATCTATTCAAACAAGTGAGCTCAAATTGAAATCCCACATCTTTGCGAGGGAGGGATGGAATAGATGTAATCACCAGCTAAAACAAAGGCCGTTAGGACAGGGAAATAACCATGTTCCCGAATGTAAGAACGATTCATACATGTAATATATGATATACATTTATACATGGTTAATTAACTGATGGACGCGGGTGTCTGGACCAATCGCTGACAAGTCCCACCCCCCAGCAATGTCAAGTCCATTATTGGAGTTTTCTGTTGAGCAGCAGTTGGTCCTTTGGCCTGTAGGCGCCGCCGCCTTTTGGGTAGGTGGCATTTCGATTGAGCGGCCATTCGGTAAGTTTGCTTTTAGGCGACGCAGCCTTTCGGTTCGTTAGCGTTTAGGCGTCCCGCTCTTTCGGTCAGTTTGCATTTAGGCGTCCCATCCTTTCGGTTAGTAGGCGTTTTGTCTTCGGACACTTTCGGTTCATTGGCGTTTTGGCTGATGGTCCCAAATCAATAACCCGTGCCTGCCTTCTCCCCATATCCTTTGATTCCATGAGCCCCTGGAGCTCTGTCTAACTCTCTCTTAAATCCATCCAGTGATTTGGCCTCCACTGCCCACTGTGGCAGGGAATTCCACAAATTCACAACTCTCTGGGTGAAAAAGTTTTTTCTCACCTCAGTCTTAAATGGCTTCCCGTTTATTCAAAGACTGTTCTGGACTCACCCAACATTGGGATCATATTTCCTGCATCTAGCTTGTCCAGTCCTTTTATAATTTTATATGTTTCAATAAGATCCCCCCTCATAATTCTAAACTCCAGTGAATACAAGCCTAGTCTTTTCAATCTTTCCTCATATGACAGTCTCGCCATCCCAGGGATTAATCTCGTGAACCTACGCTGCACTGCCTCAATCACATTTTTATTTTCTTATGTCGTTTGAGTGTAGTGTTTTTTTTAACTGGGTATGTGGGGAGGGGGGCTGGGGAAACTATTAAAATATTTTCCCTGTACGTAGGACCCGACCTTTCTCTGTAGGGTCTCCGTTGTCGTTGGGGCCTAGCACCGTGGAGCGGCCTCCAACCAGAACGACCTGGGGGCTCCAGTCGAGGAGCCTGCGGACACGCCATCGTGGGGTTGGCCGAGTTCGGAGCGTGGAGAGCTGTGGTGGCGCGCTGCTGCGGCCCGACCCCGTAGATTCGGAGGCTCCAGCCGCCAGCCCGGTGGACGGTGACATCGGGAGCTCGCGGGTCCCTGGTGGGAGACTGCTTTTCGGAGCTTCCGCAACGGCAACTTCTCCCGCCCGAGTTGCGGGGTTGAAAATAACCTGGAGCGGGGCCTTACCTCGCCCGGCGCGGCTTTAAATTGCCGCGGGACTTGCTAGGGGCCAGGGGCTCCAACATCAAGTCCCGGAGCGCGGCCTTGCATCGCCCGTCGCGGCTTTAATGGCCGCGGGACTTATTTACCATCGCCCGCCGGGGGCTTTAACTTTTACATCAGGAGGAGTATGGGGAGTGCAGGGGAGAGATAAGACTCTGCCTTCCATCACAGTGAGGAGGGGATTCACTGTGATGGATGTTTGTGTAAATTGTGTTGTGTCTTGGTTCTTTCTCTTGTATGACTGCAGAAACCAAATTTCGTTTGAACCTCAATGAAGTTCAAATGACAACAAATAATTTGTATCATGTATAGTCCTTCCTCAAATTAGGAGACCAAAACTGTACACAATACTGCAGATGTGGTCTTACCAGAGCCCTATACAAATGCAGAAGAACCTCTCTACTCCTATACTGAAATACTCTTGTTATGAAGGCCAACATTCCATTAGCTTTCTTCACGGCCTGCTGTACCTGCACGACCACTTTCAGTACAAGGACACCCAGGACTCGCTGTGCCTCCCCCTTACCTAACCTAACCCCATTGAGATAATAATCTACCCCCTTGTTTTTGCCACCAAAGTGGATAACCTCACATTTATCTATATTACACTGCATCTGCCACGTATCTGCCCACTCACTCAACCTTTCCAGGTCACCCTGCAACCTCCTAACATCCTCTTCATAATTTCTTTCGGTTCCTCTACCCCCTTTGATCCTCTGTCCTCCAGTACTTCTGGGAGATTGTTTGTGTCTTCCTTAGTGAAGACAGATCCAAAGTACCTGTTCAATTCCACTGCCATTTCCTTGTTTCCCATAATAAGTTCACCCTTGTCTGCATTCAAGGGACCCACATCTGATTTTGCTACTCTTTTTCCCTTAACATATCTAAAGAAGCTTTTACTGTCCTTCTTTATATTCCTGGCCAACTTCCCCTCGTACTTCATCTTTTCAGCCCGTATTACTTGTTTTGTTTCCTTCTGTTGTCCTATGAAAGTTCCCCAATCCTCTGGCTTCTGACTACTCTTTGCTATGTTATACATCTTTTCTTTTAATTTTATTCTATCCCTAACTTCTTTTGTCAGACACGGTTGCCTCCTACTCCCCTTAGAACCTTTCTTCCTTTTTGGAATGAAATGATCCTGCGTCTTCCGGATTATGCCCAGAAAATTCCACCGTCATTCCTGCTAGGATCCCTTTCCAGTCTACCTTGGCCAGCTCCTCTCTCATGACTTCATAGTCCCCTTTGTTCAATTGCATCACTGACACTTCCGATTTAACCTTCTCCTTCTCAAATTGCAGATTTGAACTAATCATATTATAATCACTACCTCCAAGCGGTTCCTTTACCTCGAGTTCTCTTATCAAATCTGGTTCATTAGACAACACTAAATCCAGAATTGCCTTTTCTCTGGTAGGCTCCATTACAAGCTGCTCTACGAATCCATCTCGGAGGCACTCTACAAACTCTCTTTCTTGGGGTCCTGAACCAACCTAATTTTCCCAGTATACCTGCATATTGAAATCCCCCATCATCACAGTGGCATTACCTTTGTTACATGCCAGTTTTAACTCCTGCTGCAACTTACACCCTACATCCGGGCTACTATTTCGGGGTCTGTAGATAACACCAATTAGTGTCTTCTTGCCTCTGCAATTCCTCAACTCAATATACAGTGACTCTACCTCCTCAGTCCCTATGTCTTCCCTCGCAAGGGATTGAATTCCATCCCTCACCAGCAGAGCTACCCCCCCCCCCTACTCTTCCCACCTGCCTGTCCTTTCTATAGGATGTATAACCCTGAATATTAAGTTCCCAGGCCCGATCCTCCTGTAATCTTGGTAATCCCTACAATGTCATATCTACCAATAGGATAGGAAAAGGCATCTCGCTTTTTGTTTGCATATGAGTTATGGCTTACATATATGCACGGCCATAAATTGGAAGTTACACAAAAATGCTGGAGAAACTCAGCGGGTGCAGCAGCATCTATGGAGCGAAGGAAATAGGCAACGTTTCGGGCCGAACCCCTTCTTCAGACTGAGTAATTGGTAAGTTTAAGAGGAGAAATAAGATTTAAAAAATCACACAGTAGATGATAGGAGTCAGTACATCACCACCTCGAAGAGTTGGGATAATGCCATCACAGTTACAGTGTCATATTTGTATGTGTACTTGAAAGGCTGTGATCTGCCAGCTGAGGACTTGTGCAACTCATTTGCAAACATTTACATTAAAATCAGTATGCATATCATTCAAAAGGATGCTGAGTGAAGATGTTCTTTGTGGGGGATGGGGAAAGATAAAATATTATTTTACCACTATTTAAATTTCCCCCAATTCTATATAATAATACAATTTGTATTTATTCATTGATTATAAACCAATGGTGTCATTTGCAAATGGATACCATGACAATTGATCCTTGAAACACCAGATTTGTGAGGAAAAAAACAAGAAATCCAATGCAATAAGCCCAGAATTCTCTAACCTAGCTACACAAATATGGCCTGGTAGCAATTCTAATGAGGCAATTTTTTCATAATTTTTTTTCAATTCTCTTATTGTTTTAATTGATTTTCAATCCCTAGGCTTTCAATTGACTCAGACAGGTTTGCAAAATAATCTTAATAACAAACTGGCATTGTGCAGCAAGTAGTGTTATAGGCTGAAAGTGATGAATAAGGCATAGCAGTGCCTTATAAATTGCTCATGGGAATGCATTTGGAATACTGTATGCACTTTTGAGTTCCATTCTGTATGGATCCTGTTGTGGAAATGGAGGGTACATTGTTGTTTCAGTAAATTGCTGCCTGGTATGAAAAAATAAATTAATTATTTAGAAAATTTTACTTTTTTCCTAAAAGAGGAGGAATTAAAGAGTTTTGATAGAGCCAAGTAAACTGTAAGGGGATGGGACAGATCAAAAAGTTGGTTTTCAATAATTAAGGGCCTAGTTTTGGAGTGGTGGGGTTGTGTATAGATTTTAAGACGTTAAGATATTATTACAGATTTAGGAGAAACTTAATTTTAACAGTATTGTGATGCTGAACTGCATTGAAAGTAACCCAGATTAGCATTTTCATGCTTCAATGTTTTGATTATATAGTTGTGATGAAAAAATGGGAGTTTAAAGGAATAAAGTCATTGGGTAGGCCCAAGAGACCATAAAATCATAAAATAGTTACAGCAGTAAAAATCAGCTTGCAGCTGATCAAATCCATATACATTTTATTCAAGAGCATCCAGTTGGTTCCACATCACTGCCTATACCCAATAGTCCAGCAGTATTTCCATTAGATACTGATCCAACTCCCTTTGGAGTGTTGGAGTTGGAATACTCTAGATAATAATAATAATAATAATATTTGTATTTATATAGCACTTTTCAATCAAATCACTTGAAACCAAAGTGCTTTACAGAGAATTATCCATATCCATATGTTGATATCAACATATCAACATTCACACGCAGGCAATGGTGGGTGAAGTGTCTTGCCCAAGGACACAACGACAGTATGCACTCCAAGCGGGATTCGAACCGGCTACCTTCCGGTTGCCAGCCGAACACTTAGCCCATTGCGCCATCTGTAGATCTGACAGTGTACTCAAGAACCCAATAACTCCATGGGTTCATTTAAAAAAAAATCTCTGGAATTGTTTAGATAAATCCTTTCTGCTCCCACTCCATAAATCTTTAGTTCTTTCCTCTGTTAAAGCTTGGCACTGCCCAAATAACTCCAGTTGTGGTAAGATCAATATTGATAAAGGTTCATCATAATTTCCTTGTATTGATGCTCTGTGCCTTGATTTTTAGTGCACAAGACCGCATTTGTTTTATTTTTCTCCATACATATATATCTCCAAAGCCATCTGGCATAGGACATTAGAAACTGTAGAGACTTCTAAAGCCTTCCATGCTATAACTATTTTAGAATTATGCCCTCTGTCTTACATTGCTTTTTCTCATTGTTCCTATAAAAATGTAACACTTCACCTTCCTCAGTGTGATGTATTTGTAATGTACTATCATTGAATGTATTAGAATGGAATTTGTGATGTATATGTAATGTGATATCTAATGTAAATGCCAGTGCCCCTTGAGGCCAAAAGCAGAAGCTGGCAAATGTACCTGTGCCTCGTGACTGAGGTCAAGTGACCTTCTGGAAGTTTCAGTCATTGCAGATTAAATCTTATTTACAAGATGGCAGACGTGTATTCATTGTACTAGTCACAACAGGGCCTTACAGAGGACATTACATGGTGTCAAAGTAAAAAAAAATAGAGGGACTCTAGCCTCTGGGACCACTCTCCATGCAAAAAGAAAAAGAAAGGTCAATTTACCTGGAACGTTTTCCAGGGCTGTGCAGCCACCACCGACTTCGGGTGAGTTCCAGGGCCGTGTAGCTTACAGCCAGGCCCAGTAGCCGCCACCGACGAAACCGAGTCTCCAGCTGGTGGGAGCAGAGTCAGCCCGGCTGTGAGCAGAAAAAGCCCGGTCGCGAGAGAGAAGCGGACCGGCCGAGTAAGAAAGCCGGCCGCGAGAGACGGCCGCGAGCGGAGTCAGCCCGGACGTGAGACAAAGTCCGGCCGAGTGAAGAGAGGGTCCGACCGCGGAGGGGCAAGAGGTGGGGGTGTTGGAGGGGCAAGAGGTGGGGGTGTTGCATTGCTTGTCAAGGAAGATATTACAGCAGTGCTTTGGCAGGATAGATTAGAGGGCTCGTCTAGGGAGGCTATTTGGGTGGAACTGAGAAATGGGAAAGGTGTAGCAACACTTATAGGGGTGTATTTTAGACCGCCAAATGGGGAGCGAGAATTGGAAGAGCAAATATGTAAGGAGATAGCAGATATTAGTAGTAAGCACAAGGTAGTGATTGTGGGAGATTTCAATTTTCCACACATAGACTGGGAAACACATTCTGTAAAAGGGCTGGATGGTTTGGAGTTTGTAAAATGTGTGCAAGATAGTTTTTTGCAGCAATACATAGAGGTACCTACTAGAGAAGGGGCAGTGCTGGACCTCCTGTTAGGAAATGAGACAGGGCAGGTGGCGGAGGTATGCGTCGGGGAGCACTTCGGGTCCAGTGATCACAATACCATTAGTTTCAATATAATTATGGAGAGGGTCAGAACTGGACCTAGGGTTGAGATTTTTGTTTGGAGAAAGGCTAACTTTGAGGAGATGCGAAAGGATTTAAAAGGAGTGAATTGGGATATGTTGTTTTATGGGAAGGATGTAGAAGAAAAATGGAGGACATTTAAGGGTGACATTTTAAGAGTACAGAATCTTTATGTCCCTGTTCGGTTGAAAGGAAATAGTAAAAAATGGAAAGAGCCATGGTTTTCAAGGGAAATTGGACACTTGGTTTGGAAAAAGAGAGAGATCTACAATAATTATAGGCAGCATGGAGTAAATGAGGTGCTTGAGGATTATAAAGAATGTAAAAAGAATATTAAGAAAGAAATTAGAAAAGCTAAAAGAAGATATGAGGTTGCTTTGGCAAGTAAGGTGAAAGTAAATCCAAAGGGTTTCTACAGCTATATTAATAGCAAAAGGATAACAAGGAATAAAATTGGTCCATTAGAGAGTCAGAGTGGACAGTTATCTGCAGAGCCAAAAGAGATGGGGGAGATATTGAACAATTTCTTTTCTTCGGTATTTACGAAGGAGAAGGATATGGAATTATGTGAGGTAAGGGAAACGAGCAGAGTAGCAATGGAAACTGTGAGATTCAAAGAAGAGGAGGTGCGGACACTTTTGAAAAATATGAAAACGGATAAGTCTCCAGGTCCTGACAGGATATTCCCTAGGACATTGAGGGAAGTTAGTGTAGAAATAGCAGGGGCTATGACAGAAATATTTCAAATGTCATTAGAAACGGGAATAGTGCCGGAGGATTGGCGTACTGCGCATCTTGTTCCGTTGTTTAAAAAGGGTTCGAAGAGTAAACCTAGCAATTATAGACCTGTTAGTTTGACGTCAGTGGTGGGCAAATTAATGGAAAGGATACTTAAAGATAATATATATAAGCATCTGGATAAGCAGGGTCTGATTAGGAACAGTCAACATGGATTTGTGCCTGGAAGGTCACGCTTGACTAATCTTCTTGAATTTTTCGAAGAGGTTACTAAGGAAATTGATGAGGGTAAAGCAGTGGATGTTGTCTATATGGACTTCAGTGAGGCCTTTGAAAAGGTTCCTCATGGAAGATTGGTTAAGAAGATTCAATTGTTGGGTATTAATGGTGGAGTAGCAAGATGGATTCAACAGTGGCTGAATGGGAGATGCCAGAGAGTAATGGTGGATGTCTGTTTGTCAGGTTGGAGGCCGGTGACTAGTGGGGTGCCTCAGGGGTCTGTGTTGGGTCCACTCTTGTTTGTCATGTACATCAATGATCTGGATGAT
Organism: Malacoraja senta; assembly: GCA_038087875.1. NCBI lineage: Eukaryota > Metazoa > Chordata > Chondrichthyes > Rajiformes > Rajidae > Malacoraja > Malacoraja senta. Next base: position 8,018,376 of record CM075981.1, on the reverse strand, counting down.
GGTGTGGAAAATTGGATTAGTAAGTATGCAGATGATACTAAGATAGGTGGTGTTGTGGATAATGAAGTAGATTTTCAAAGTCTACAGAGAGATTTAGGCCATTTGGAAGAGTGGGCTGAAAGATGGCAGTTTGAGTTTAATGCTGACAAATGTGAGGTGCTACATCTCGGCATGACAAATCAAAATAGGACGTACACGGTAAATGGTAGCGAATTGAGGAATGCAGTTGAACAGAGGGATCTAGGAATAACTGTGCATAGTTCCCTGAAGGTGGAATCTCATGCAGATAGGGTGGTAAAGAAAGCTTTTGGTGTGCTGGCCTTTATAAATCAGAGCATTGAATATAGAAGTTGGGATGTAATGTTAAAATTGTACAAGGCATTGGTGAGGCCAATTCTGGAGTATGGAGTACAATTTTGGTCGCCTAATTATAGGAAGGATGTCAACAAAATAGAGAGAGTACAGAGGAGATTTACTAGAATGTTGCCTGGGTTTCAGCAACTAAGTTACAGAGAAAGGTTGAACAAGTTAGGTCTTTATTCTTTGGAGCGCAGAAGGTTAAGAGGGGACTTGATAGAGGTCTTTAAAATTATGAGCGGGTTAGACAGAGTGGACGTGGATAAGCTTTTCCCATTGAGAGTAGGGAAGATTCAAACAAGGGGACATGACTTGAGAATTAAGGGACAGAAGTTTAGGGGGAACATTAGGGGGAACTTCTTTACTCAGAGAGTGGTAGCTGTGTGGAATGAGCTTCCAGTGGAAGTGGTGGAGGCAGGTTCGATGTTATCCTTTAAAAATAGATTGGATGGGTATATGGACGGGAAAGGAATGGAGGGTTATGGTCTGAGTGCAGGTAGATGGGACTAGGGGGAAGTATTTATTTTTAATTAAAAAAAAAAAAAATGTTCGGCACGGACTTGAAGGGCCGAGATGGCCTGTTTCCGTGCTGTTATGGTTATATGGTTATGGTTACCAACCTCTAACTGAGCCTCAAGCTCATCTACTTTACTTCTTATACTTCGTACATTCTCCTTACGCATCTCACCTTTCACATCGATCCCTATTACACTTGGTCATACTCTCCTATCCCTTTGTGAGCTTTCTTTCCCGTTAATTCTGGGGTCATTAACTATCCCTTTACTCCCTTTCCCTTTATCTCTGTCCTTGACTATCCCATTTGACACCACCACCCCTCCTTATTTAGTTTTAAACCATCTGTGTCGCAGTTGAAACCTGCCTGCCAGAATGCCGGTCCCCCACCTGTTAAGGTGCAATCCGTCCCTTTTGTACAGTTCCCCCTTACTCCAAAACCGATCACAGTAGTCTAAGAATCTAAATCCCTGCCCCCAGCACCAGTTCCTCAGCCACACATTCTTGGTCTCACCAGCACGAGGAACTGGAAGCAAACCAGAGATAACCACCCTGGTGGTCCTGCATTCCAGCACTTTTCCAAGCTCTCTAAAGGCCTGTCTCACGAGTCTGCGGTCATTGGCGGCGAAACAGGAAGAATCTACCGCTCCTGGGCCGCCATAGACCGCGCACTGGGTCAAACGCACAATTCCGGGGCCGTGCGGCGTTGTTCCCAACACCGCACGGTGCTAAAATAAAACCAACACTGTTCAAAAATATGTTCCTACCGCACAGCCGCCGCCAGTGAGGCACGAGTGCAGCACGGCCGCCGCCACAGCCGCCGCTAGTGCGGCACGAGCGCCGTGTCGAACTTGCACCACCACAGCCTCCGCCAGTGAGTCACGTGTGCGGCACGGCCGCCGCCACAGCCGCCGCTAGTGAGGCGCGTGTCCTCACAGTTTACACTACCACCCAGCTATGTGTCATCTGCAAATTTGCTCTTTCGATCACCAATTTGACTTCGCATAGAAGCAATTTTTCGGCTTCGGTTGCAGAGTTTGAGAAGATTTCTGACCGCTGCCATGAAATTTTACAATTGCGGCCAAAGTACTTGGTGTAAACATCAACAGTCAGGGCCGGCCTTAAGCCGATTGGACCAACTTCTCCCAATTGGGCCCGGCGCCTAAGGGAGGCCCCGCGTTAATTTTCCGTATTTTGTACGGAAATACAAATTCGATTTGTCAAATAAAGATTTTTTTTTAATTTGCCATACGGATTTTTTTACAAAACGAACATGGATAACAACTGCTGCACGGCCATCAGACACAAACGATTTGTTAACTACTACTGTAATAATAATAATAATAATAATAATAGATTTTATTTATATAGCGCTTTTCAGGACTCAAAGTCGCTTTACAATTGAGTCAGGAATAAACAAAACAAAATAGAGCAGTAAGACAGAGGGGGGGGGGAACATGGGACTAAGGGTATGCAGAGGTGAAGAGATGGGTCTTGAGGTGGGACTGGAAGATGGTGAGGGACTCAGAATTTCGGACCGGTTGTGGGAGGGAATTCCAGAGCCTGGGAGCTGCCCTGGAGAAGGCTCTGCCTCCAAAAGTGCAGAGGTTTGATTTCGGAGTGGAGAGGAGACCAGCTGATGTGGATCTGAGGGACCGTGAGGGTTGGTAGGGGGAGAGGAGGTCAATGAGATAAGGGGGGGCCAGGTTGTTGAGGGCTTTGTAGGTGAGGACCAGGATTTTGTAGGTGATCCGGTGGGAAATGGGAAGCCAGTGAAGTTCTTTGAGAACTGGGGTGATGTGGTGCCAGGATTTGGTGTGGGTAATGAGTCGAGCGGCTGCATTTTGGACCAGTTGGAGTACTGTAGCACTTGTTAACAGCCAGTAGTTAACAAGTAGTTATACAATGTGTCATCAATGCATCAATCCACATTCCTCAGTAAATTTAATTGTATTTTGAACAAGTATCAATGACGTCGCATTTCTTTCAATACAATTCACGCGGAGTCATTAATACTTGTTCAAAACACAATTACATTTACTGATGCAATGATGACACATTGAGAATTTCTTAAAACTCACCATCATGATTGAGGGCTTCTACTTGGTGAGCTTCTTGGTGTGCAGCAGGTTAGTCATTCAATTTACCTACCGACCCACGTATCTCTCTGTCTTTCGCTCTCTCCCTCCCCCCTTCTCTCTCTCTCTCGCGCTCTCTTTCTCCCGCTCCCCATCTCGTCTCTGTCTAGCTCTCTCACACCCTCTCTCTCACCCTGTTGCCTCGGCATTCCCGGAACCATTGACGTTTTGCTGGAGACAAAATGCTGAAGAAACTCAGTAGATGAGGCAGCATCTATGAAGCGAAGGAAATAGGCAACGTTTCGGGTCGAGACCCTTCTTCAGACACGGCCCGAAACGTTGCCTATTTCCTTCGCTCCATAATGCTGCCTCACCTGCTGAGTTTCTCCAGCATTTTTGTCTACCTTCGATTTTCCAGCTTTCCTTTCTGTTGGGGGGGGGGGGGGGGGGGTAGTCCTGGTCTGTGGCGGCTCCTGATAAGTGATATAGTGTTTAAGAAGGAACTGCAGATGCTGGAAAATCGAAGGTAGACTGTGGAGGCAGGGTGCTGGTGGTAGGAGAGTGGTGCATTTGACAGCTGCCGTACGTGTTCGAACAATGGGCTGCCGTAATGGGCTTGCCTTGGCATACATTTCTTATATTTGTTATGTTATTAGAAATATTAGCACAAGACTAAATAATAATTTGAAAAAAAATCTCCAGTGGTCTTGTCTCTCTGTGATGAATGAATGAATATGAATGAATGAATATAATGAATATAACTTTCATTGTCATTCAGGTATACATATAGACACAGTGCACATTGAACGAAATTTCGTTGCATTGACTTCAAAGTAGCAGCAGAATATAACATTTATATCAGGCGATCAGTAAAAGTGCTTAGTGTGTCCATAAAAAAGTGCTTCATGTGCATAGTTAAAAAAGGAAAGTTTTTAAAAGTGGCAATGTATAAGAAAGTTCTATCATCGGTTTGATTGTGAGTTCAATAGTCTTACGGCCTGGGGGATGAAGCTGTTGCAGAACCTGGTTGTCCCGCTCTTCATGCTGCGGTACCTCCTCCCAGTGTTCAGCAGTGTAAACAGTCCATATTGTGGGTGTGTGGGGGCTCTGGTAATGCCCTTAGCTCTTGTCAGACAGCGTTTGTAACCAATGTCCATGATGGAAGGAAGAGAAGTCCCAATGATTTTTTCCGCTGTCCTCACCACTCTCTGAAGGCACTTCCAGTCCGCTGATACACTGAACCATGTCCGTATGTGGTGCAGTGCAATAGTGGAGATTTTAAAGTTAGTTAAAATATGTCACCTGCCCTGTTTCAGCTTGTTTGACCGAGGTCAATATTAATAAGACTCACGAGGCCGAAAGCTGCCATAGCCAAGCGTTGTCCATTCCTTCTCTCCGGGGATGCTGCCTGTCCCGTTGAGTTACTCTAGCTTTTTGTGTCTATCTGTAGCCTTGTGTTATTCGGCCGAGTGACCCTTGGACACTTCCTTGTATGTTGTTTCCACGTTTATAATAAATGTTTTCGGTGAACATTACCTCCGTTGTTGGACACCCTGCCTCAGACGTGGTGCGTTGTGTATTACTGGCACTGCTAGTTACTTCGTCAAACGGTCACTGGGAACTACGTTTAGAAATGCTCGCGAAAATATGTTATATGTTTCCTCCGCGGGTGCTGCCTTGCCCGCTGAGTTCCTCCAGCACTCTGTGTTTTTTGTTTGGCTCTGAAGTTGATGATGGACCCCTGTGTCTACCTTCAACTCCGTGTCTGTGGTGGCTCAGCGGGACGGGCAGCGGCTCTGGGGAGAGGGTTGCGTTTCTGGTCGAGACCCTTCCTCAGACAATCACAAGTACTCTCACCGAGGAGAGTTCAGTTCAGTCTGAAGAAGGGTCTTCTCTCCAGAGTCGCTGCGCTGCCTGTCCTGCTGAGCTACTCCAGCTTTCGTCTATCTTCAATTTCAGAGTTAAATACAATTTCTCATGGGGGGCTTATAGCGTCTACTCCCCCCCCCCCCAACCCCTTCCTTCCCAACCTCAGCCTCACGAACCTTAGTTTACCTCTAGTTCCTAAAACCCATTTCCATCACTGGTCTGGCATATAAATTCATGACAGTGAGATTTAAAAATCATGTTATATTCTTGTGTGAATGGGATTAGTTTGTTATTTGGATACTTAGGCTATTTTTTAAAATTATCCTTTTCTTAAGAAATGGAATGTGCAGAACATTCTTAATTGGAAAGTAGTGGGCAGAAAGGCATACCATGCGTGGTTTGAAGAGCAAAAACTTGTAGTTTACAATGCCAAAATTGAAAAGTTGAGGAAAAACAAGGTGTACACAGTTGCTTATTGGTTACAATCTGAGGAGTATGATGATGCTACTGATTATGATATGCCAATGTACCAGCTAGCAACTGATCTTCTCCATAAAATCCTGGTCTATTTCTAGAAATTGTAATTTATTTATCTATCTTGTTACGGACTTACAGCATATAATACAATAATATTAAAGTTCTGATCTTGAGAATATCACATTTTTGAATTTTCAAGCCAGTCTGGGTGTATATTACTATTTATGTCACAACGGTCAATTATGTAATTAGCTACAATTAGGTAATTAGCTAATGTAACCCCACTTTTTAAAAAGGGAATGAGAGAGAAAACGGGGAATTACAAACCAGTTAGTCTAACATCGGTAGTGGGGAAATTGCTAGAGTCAGTTATTAAAGATGGGATAGCAGCACATTTGGAAAGTGGTGAAATCATTGGACAAAGTCAGCATGGATTTATGAAAGGTAAATCATGTCTGACGAATCTTATAGAATTTTTCGAGGATGTAACTAGTAGAGTGGATAAGGGAGAACCAGTGGCTGTGTTATATCTGGACTTTCAGAAGGCTTTCGACAAGGTCCCACATAAGAGATTAGTATGCAAACTTAAAGCACACGGTATTGGGGGTTCAGAATTGATGTGGATGAGAACTGGCTGGCAGACAGGAAGCAAAGAGTAGGAGTAAACGGGTCCTTTTCAGAATGGCAGGCAGTGACTAGTGGGGTACCGCAAGACTCAGTGCTGGGACCCCAGCTATTTACAATATATATTAATGATCTGGACGAGGGAATTGAATGCAACATCTCCAAGAACGGGGACGAGGAAACATTTTTTCTCACAGAGAGTGGTGAGTCTGTGGAATTCTCTGCCTCAGAGGGCGGTGGAGGCAGGTTCTCTGGATGCTTTCAAGAGAAAGCTAGATAGGGCTCTTAAAAATAGCTGAGTCAGGGGATATGGGGAGAAGGCAGGAACGGGGTACTGATTGTGGATGATCAGCCATGTTCACATTGAATGGCGCTGCTGGCTCGAAGGGCCAAAAGGCCTGCTCCTGCACCTATTGTTTACTGTCTATTGAAACGTCCCGAGCTCCGACGTACCCGCTACGTTCATTCTACATGTTTACCACGAGTTTTGATTTTTTTTTTAAACTCGGGAGAGCTCTTGGGTGAACTCGCACAGTGGGACAGGGCTTCACACCCGCTGAGTTTCTCCAGCATTTTTGTCTATCTTCGATTTTCTAGCATCTACAGTTCCTTCTGAGACGTTTTGCGGTGATGGCTGCATCTGCGGTTTCTTTCTGTTGGGGGGGGGGGGAGGAGAGAGTCCTGGCCCGTGGCGGCTCCTGATAAGTGATATGTTCCCTCCGCGGGTGCTGCCTTGCCCGCTGAGTTTCTCCAGCACTCCCCTACATCGGGAACATGTTTCCTGCCTCTAGCGTGTCCAAACCCTTAATAATCTTATGTTTCAATAAGATTCACTCTCATCCTTCTAAACTCCAGAGTACACAAGCCCAGGCGCTCTGTTCTCTCAGCATATGACAGTCCCGCTATCCTGGGAATTAACTTTGTAAACCTACGCTGCACTTCCTCAATAGCAAGAATATCCTTCCTCAAAGTAGGGGACCACAACTGCACACAATACTCTAGGTGTGGTCTCACTAGGGCCCTATACAACTGCAGAAGTACCTCTTTGCTCCTATACTCAACTCCTCTTGTTAAAAAGGTCAAAATGCTACTCGCTTTCTTCACTGCCTGCTGTACCTGCATGTTTACTTTTATTGACTGATGAACAAGGACGTCCGGATCCCACTGTACTTCCTCTTTTCCCAACTTGACACATAGAAACATAGAAAATAGGTGCAGGAGGAGGCCATTCGGCCCTTCAATCCATCACCGCCATTCATTGTGATCATGCCCAATCAATAACCCGCGCCTGCCTTCTCCCCATATCCCTTGATACCACTAGCCCCGAGAGCTCTATCTAACTCTCAAAGCAATATTTCAGAATGTTTCTGCCTGGTTTCGAACCAGGGACCTTTCGCGTGTTAGGCGAACGTGATAACCACTACACTACAGAAACACCATTGAGATAGTGTATTTGCTACCAAAGTGGATAACCTCACATTTATGGACATTAACTGCATCCGCCATGCATCTGCTCACTCACCAAACCTGTCCACGTCACTCTGCATTCTCATAGCATCCCCCTGACAGTTCACACTGCCACCCAGGTTTATGTCATCTGCAAATTTTCTAATGTTACTTTGAATCCCTTCATCTAAATCATTGATGTATAATGTAAATGCTGCGGTCCCAGCACTGAGCCTTGCGGTACCGAACTTGTCACTCCCTGCCATTCTGAATGGGACCCGTTAAGTCCTACTCTTTGTTTCCTGTCTGACAACCAATTTTCTATCCATGTCAGCACTCTACCCCTAATACGATGTGCCCTAATTTTGACCACTAATCTATGTGGGACCTTATCAAATGCTTTCTGAACGTCCAGGTACACTACATCCACTGGCTCTCCCTTGTCCATTTCCTAGTTACATCCTAAAAAAATCCAGAAGATTAGTCAAGCATGATTTCCCCTTCGTAAATCCATGCTTACTCGGACCGATCCTGCTACTGCTATCCAAATGTGCCGCTATTTCATCTTTTATAATTGACTCCAGCATCTTCCCCACCACCGATGTCAGGCTAACTGGTCTATAATTCCCTGTTTTCTCTCTCCCCCTTTTCTTAAAAAGTGGTATAACATTAGCTACCCTCCAATCCACAGGAACTGATCCTGAATCTATAGAACATTGGAAAATTATCACCAATGCGTCCACGATTTCTAGTGACACTTCCTTAAGTACACTGGGATGCAGATCATCAGGCCCTGGGGATTTATTAGCCTTCAGTCCCGTCTGTCTACCCAACACAATTTCCTGCCTTATGTTGAGTTCCTTGAGTTCCTCCGTCACCCCAGATCCTCTGGCCACTAGGACATCAGGAAGATTGTTTGTGTCCTCCGTAGTGAAGATGGATCCAAAGTACCTGTTCAACTCATCTTCCACTTCCATGTTCCCCACAATAAATTCACCCTTTTCAGTCTTCAAGGGCCCAACTTTGATCTTATCTATTTTGTTCCTCTTCACATACCTAAATAATTTTTACTATCCTCATTTATATTCTTGGCTAGCTTTCCTTCGTATCTCATCTTTTCTCCCTGTATTGCCTTTTGATTTATCTTCTGTTGCTCTTTAACCATTACCCAATCCTGTTGCTTCCCGTTCATCTGTGCTACGTTGTACTTCTCTTTTATTTTAATACTGTCCCTGATGTCCATTGTCAGCCACGGTCGCCCCTTACTCCCCTTGGAATCTCTCTTCCTCTTTGGAATGAACTGATCCTGCACCTTCTCTATTATTCCCAGAAATACCTGCCATTGTTGTTCCACTGTCATCCCTGCTAGGGTGTCTTTTCAGTCAACTTTGGCCAGCTCCACCCTCATTGCTTCATAGTCCCCTTTATTCAACTGTAACACTGAGTCCCTCTGATTTACCCTTCTCCCTCTCCAATCGTAGATTAAACTTGACCATATTATGGTCACTACTTCCTAATGGCTCCTTAACCACAAGTTCCTTTTATCAAATCTGGTTCATTACATAACACTAAATGCAGAATTGCCTTCTCCCTGGTAGGCTCCAATACAAGCTGCTCTAAGATTCCATCACGGAGGCACTCCACAAACTCCCTTTCTTGGGGTCCAGTACCAACCTGCTTTTCCCAGTCTACCTGCGTGTTGAAATCTCCCATAACAACCGCAGCATTACCTTTACTACATGCCAATTTTAACTTCTGATTCAACTTGCACCCTATATCCATGCCACTGATTGGGGGCCAGTAGATAAGTCTCATTAGGGTCTTTTTACCCTTACAATTCCTTAGTTCTATCCATACTGACTCCACATCTCCTGTTTCAATGTCACCCCTTGCAAGGGACTGAATTTCATTCCTCACCAACAGAGCAACCCCACCCCTTCTGCCTATCTGTCTGTCTTTTCGATAGGAGGTATACCCTTGAATATTCAGTTCCCAGCCCTGGCCCTCTTGCAGCCATGTCTCTGTAATTCCCACAACATCATACTTGCCAATTTCTAACTGAGCCTCAAGCTCGTCCACTTTATTTCTTATACTTCGCGCATTCATTTTCAGCACTTTGACCTCCGTATTCACACCCCCCCCCTCGCACCGCTCGCAATTGGCCCTGAACTTACTCTGTTATCGCTTCTCGAACTTTCCTTCCCATTAATTCAAGAGTCTTTTGTAACTTTTCTTGTACTCACTTCCCCTTCAACTCAATCTTTACACTCCCAATTTGTCAATCCGTCCCCACCACTATTTAGTTTAAACCCACCCTAGCAAACCTGCCTGCCAGAACGTCGGTCCCCCTCCAGTTAAGGTGTAACCCGTCCCTTTTGTACAGGTCACCCCTACCCAGAAGAGATCCCAGTGGTCTATAAATCTAAATCCTTGCTCCCTGCACCAGCCCCCCAGCCCTATATTCAGATCCCGCATCTCCCTGTTTCTGTTGTCACTAGCAGGAGCTATTGGAAGCAATCCAGAGATAACCACCTTAGGAGTCCTGTTTTTCAGTCATCTTCCTAACTCTCTGAACTCGCGTTGCAGAACCTCCTTCTTCCCGATGTCGTTTGTGCCCACGTGCACAACTACTCCCAGCTGTTCACCTTCCCTCTTGAGGATGTTCTGAATTTGGTTCGTGACATCCTGAACCCTGGCACCAGGGAGGCAACAGACCATGCTCGCATCTCGTCTTCCTCCACAGAATCTCCAGTCCGTACCTCGGACAATGGAGTCACCCACCACTATGGCTCTGCCCGACGTCATTCTCGCCGGACGAATCCCATCTCTAGGATTGGAGCCACCGACGTGTCCGCCGCTCGGACTTGAAACATCGTCTCCCCCGACAGTTCCCAAGAGGGCGTACGCGTCTTCATTAGGCACAGCCACCTGCTCTCCTGCACTCCACGGTTACCACACTCTCGGTCACACTCCTTCGTTCTTCCCGTGACCTCGGCGTGACAACCTCACTATAGGTCCTGTCCAGGAAACTCTCGTTTTCCAGGACGGCCCTGAGGTCATCCAGCCGCTTCTCCAGTGCCCCAACACAGTCCTTCAGGAGCTGAATCTGGACGCACTTGCCACAGTTGTAGCAGCCAGTGTCTCCATCCGTGTCCCTGGCCTCCCACATCGTGCAAGCATCACATTGTCTCATCTTTCCCGTCATATGTTCACCGCGTATCGTTCTCTACAGCTTTTTGCGTAGTCTCCTCTCTTCAGCCTCCTCGCCGAAGACTCACAATTTTCTCTCAAGGCACTTCCCTCACAGCCGCTCCCCTGGAGCAGCCTTGATTATATTGGCTGATAAAACGCCTAATTTGCCAATTTACAAATTCCTCAGTTTTAAACTCTTTTTCCCCCTCTGACTCACCTCTGACTCACCTTACCCACGGGTTTCTGCCAATAAGCTCTTCTCCCTGCTTTTCTTTGATTGTGCATCTCAGAGATCCACGTAAGCACTGAGCTTCGGTTGCAGAGTTTGAGAAGATTTCTGACCGCTGTCATGACATTTTACAACAGCTGCCAAAGTACTTGGTGTAAACATCAACAGTAGTTCTGCTGTTTGTTAACAGCTGACCTTGCCTATATTCCCAGCTGCAGCAGGAGGCACTTTATATCGCGGCAGTGGTATTATATCCTGTTGTTGATTGGTGCGAAATGGTTCAATGGATTAAATAATTTAGTGATACAGAGGTTACTGTTGACATTTCAACTGTCTGGGTGGTGACCCAGAAGCGACCTGTCATCAGGCAATGAGAAGTACGGAAGGCAATGTGAGGTACGGATTCGGCTTCGCGATCTGATACTCCAGTCAACGTTTAGCATGGGACTGTGTTTCTGTAGTGTAGTGGTTATCACGTTCGCCTAACACGCGAAAGGTCCCTGGTTCGAAACCAGGCAGAAACATTCTGAAATATTGCTTTTACTGAAATCAGGTGATGTGACACGGACAAGCGGACGTTTCAATTGAACACATCTGCTGCTGCGCCATCCTCTGGTCAGAAGAAGGTTTCCGACGAAAAACATCACCAATTAATGTTCTACAAATACGCTGCTTGAACTGCTGAGTTACTCCAACACGTTGTATCATTTTGTGTAAACAATCACCTGCAGTTTCTACGCAGATCCCATTGACGTTCTCCCCGCCATTTCACAGCGCCAATCCCGAGGCATTGCCGGGACGATGTCTTTGTCGATGTCTTTGTTCTGCCTCTGATAGTGTTCAATGTCCATCATAGATCCCCAATAGTTCACGTTGAGGTAGGCACAAAATGCTGGGGTAAGGCACCATCACCGAGTAGATAACCGGACCGTCCCAGAGCGGTGTAGGGACATCCTAAAGAGACGAGTAAGACCCAGAACGTCGAAGATCTTTGAAATCGTAGCTTTATTTACATCCCACGTTGCCTCCAGACAAAGGCAGATGATCGGCCAGATGTTGTTTTCAAAGCCTGGGAGTAGAATATAACGTTCGAACTCACGTCATCTGCATGTGCAGAGGGCTTCGTGCACGTCCAGGGTGGTTTACGGTTTGGTTTATTATTGTCACTTGTACAAAGGTTCAGTGAAATGAAGTTTTTTTGCATGCTACCCAAACAGATCAGACATATTATGCATAAGTTTGTCTTTATTTAATTTAATGAGTGGCATATCTCATCTATCTTGATAACTTGCAAAACACGGGGCATAAAGCTAACCATAACTCAATTAAACTTCAGAAGCCCTCTTTTGGTGCGCATGTGACGAAGTATACCACTGATCCTCGTGGTGTGCAGGAAGGAACTGCATATGCTGGTGTAAACCGAAGATGGACACAAAACGCTGGAATAACTCAGCGGGACAGGCAGCATCTTTGGAGAAAATGAATCCGTGATGTTTCGGGTCGACAAACTTCTTCAGACAGATATATTTTACTTAAATTCAATAGTCAAACTCAACTGAATTTGTGTATAGCATGTCAGATCAGTTCGGTAGCATACAACAAATAGCCTTTTCCCTGCACCTTGGTACACGTGAAAATAATAAACGTAACCTAAAGGGCGGCGAATCTGTGGAATTCTTTGTCACATAAGGCTGTGGAGGGCAAGTCAATGGATATATTTAAGGCAGTGATAGATAGATTCTTGATTAGTACTGGTGTCGGAGGTTATGGGGAGAACGCAGAAAAATGGGTTGAGGAGGAGGGATCAGCCATGATTGATACGATGAGCCGAATGGACTAAGTCTGCTCTTATCTATGATCTTATGATCGAACGCCGAACCTCCCTGGACTTGCAGGAAGCGCTCTGTACGTACAGTGGATTGTGAACACGTAAAATATATTCCGCCCAAGTTTTGAACACACCGATTGACCGATTGTCCTGTCTTTTGTCTGGAGGCGAATGTACACAGTAGGATGTAAGTACCAAATCAGACCCGGCACCGTGAGGCCACATCGGAAATTGGAGGAACAGAGCCTCATGTTTCGACAAAGTGCAGGAGTAACACGACGGTTCAAGCAGCATCTTTGGAGAACATGTATAGGTGATGTTTTGGGTCGGAAGCCTCCTTCAGACCAGAGGAGGGCTATGGCTTGTGGTGGAACAGCAGCTGTGTTTATTTGAAGAATCGTCCAGTTGTCTCCATGTCACATCACCTGATTTCACGCAAAGCGAGTTTCCAGAATGATAACCACTATACTACAGAAACATTATCCCATGCTAAATATTGACAGGATTATCAGATTATTATGAAGGCCAACGTGCCATTCGCTTTCTTCACTGCCTGCTGTACTAGCATGCTTACTTTCATTGACTGATGAACAAGGACCCCCAGATCCCGTTGTACTTCCCCTTTTCCCAACTTGACTACATTTAGATAATAATCTTCTTTCCTGATTTTGTTACCAAAGTGGATAAACCTCACATTTATCCACATCAAACTGCATCTACCATACATCTGCCCACTCACCCAACCTGTCCAAGTCACCCTGCATTCTCATAGCATCCTCCTCACAGTTCATACTGCCACCCAGCTTTGTGTCATCTGCAAATTTGCTCTTTCGATCACTCAATTCGATCTTGCATAGAAGTAATTTTTCGGGTTAAATAGACAATAGGTGCAGGTGTAGGCCATTCGGCCCTTAGCGCCAGCACCGCCATTCAATGTGATCATGGCTGATCATCCCAAATCCGTACCCCATTCCTGCCTTTTTCCCATATCCCCAGACTCCGCTATCTTTAAGAGCCTACCTTCCTCTCTCTTGAAAGTATCCAGAGAACCGGCCTCCACCACCCTCTGAGGCAGAGAATTCCATAGACTCACAACTCTCTGTGAGAAAAAATGTTTCCTCATCTCCGTTCTAAATGGCTTACCCCTTATTCTTAAACTGTGGCTCCTGGTTCTGCACTCCCCTACACCGGGAACATGTTTCTTGCCTCTAGGGTGTCCAAACCCTTAATAATCTTATATGTTTCAATAAGATCCACTCTCATCCTTCTAAACTCCAGAGTACACGAGCCCAGCCGCTCTGTTCTCTCAGCATATGACAGTCCCACCATCCTGGGAATTAACTTTGTAAACATACGCTGCACCCCCTCAATAGCAAGAATATCGTTCCTCAAATTAGGGAACCACAACTACACACAATACTCCAGGTGTGGTCTCACTAGGGCCCTATACAACTGCAGAAGTACCTCTTTGCTCCTATACTCAACTGCTCTTGTTAAAAAGTTCAAAATGCTATTCGCTTTCTTCACTGCCTGCTGTACCTGCATGTTTACTTTCATTGACTGATGAACAAGGACGCCCAGACCCCACTGTACTTCCCCTTTTCCCAACTTGACACATAGAAACATAGAAAATAGGTGCAGGAGGAGGTGATCACAATGAATGGTGGTGAGCCATCATCACCATTCATTGTGATCATGGCTGATCGTCCCCAATCAATAACCCGTGCCTGCCTTCTCCCCATATACCTTGATTCCACTAGCCCCTAGAGCTCCATCTAGCTCTCAAACAATATTTCAGAATGTTTCTGCCTGGTTTCGAACCAGTGACCTTTCACGTGTTAGGCGAACGTGATAACCACTACACTACAGGTGCTACCAAAGTGGATAACGTCCCATTTATCCACATTAACTGCATCCGCCATGCATCTGCTCACTCACCCTACCTGTCCACGTCACCCTGCATTCTCATAGCATCCTCCTCACAGTTCACACTGCCACCCAGGTTTATGTCATCTGCAAATTTGCTAATGTTACTTTGAATCCCTTCATCTAAATCATTGATGTATATTGTAAATAGCTGCGGTCCCAGCACCGAGCCTTGCGGTACCCAACTAGTCACTGCCTGCCATTCTGAAAGGGACCCGTTAAGTCGTACTCTTTGTTTCCTGTCTGACAACCAATTTTCTATCCATGTCAGCACTCTACCCCCAATACCATGTGCCCTAATTTTGACCACTAATCTATGTGGGACCTTATCAAATGCTTTCTGAAAGTCCAGGTACACTACATCCACTGGCTCTCCCTTGTCCATTTTCCTAGTTACATCCTCAAAAAAATCCAGAAGATTAGTCAAGCATGACTTCGTAAGTCCATGCTTTCTCGAACCGATCCTGCTACTGCTATCCAAATGTGCCGCTATTTCATCTTTTATAATTGAGTCCAGCATCTTCCCCACCACCGATGTCAGGCTAACTGGTCTATAATTCCCTGTTTTCTATTCTCCCCCTTTCTTAAAAAGTGGTATAACATTAGCTACCCTCCAATCCACAGGAACTGATCCTGAATCTATAGAACATTGGAAAATTATCACCAATGCGTCCACGATTTCTAGTGCCACTTCCTTAAGTACCCTGGGATGCAGATCACCAGGCCCTGGGGATTTATCAGCCTTTAGTCCCGTCTGTCTACCCAACACAATTTCCTGCCTAATGTTGAGTTCCTTCAGTACCTCCGTCACCCCAGATCCTCTGGCCACTAGGACATCAGGAAGATTGTTTGTGTCCTCCGTAGTGAAGTTTGATCCAAAGTACCTGTTCAACTCATCTCTCACTTCCATGTTCTCCATAATAAATTCACCCTTTTCAGTCTTTCAGGGCCCAACTTTGATCTCATCTATTTTGTTCCTCTTCACATACCTAAAGAATTTTTACTATCCTCATTTATATTCTTGGGTAGCTTACCTTCGTACCTGATCTTTTCTCCCTGTATTGCCTTTTGATTTACCTTCTGTTGCACTTTAAACATTACCCAATCCTCTTGCTTCCCGCTCATCTTTGCTACGTTGTACTTCTCTTTTATTTTTATAATGTCCCTGACGTCCATTGTCAGCCACGGTCGCCCCTTACTCCCCTTGGAATCTCTCTTCCTCTTTGGAATGAACTGATCCTGCACCTTCTGTATTATTCCCAGAAATACCTGCCATTGTTGTTCCACTGTCATCCCTGCTAGGGTATCTTTTCAGTAAATTTTGGCCAGCTCCTCCCTCATTGCTCCATAGTCCCCTTTATTCAACTGTAACATTGACACCTCTGATTTACCCTTCTCCCTCTCCAATCGTAGATTAAACTTGACCATATTATGGTCACTACCTCCTAATGGCTCCTTAACCACAAGTTCCTTTATCAAATCCGGTTAATTACATAACACTAAATGCAGAATTGCCTTCACCCTGGTAGGCTCCAATATAAGCTGCTCTAAGATTCCATCACGGAGGCACTCCACAAACTCCTTTTCTTGGGATCCAGTACCAACCTGATTTTCCCAGTCTACCTGCGCGTGGAAATCTCCCATAATAACCGTTGCATTACCTTTACTGCATGCCAATTTTAACTTCTGATTCAACTTGCACCCTATATCCAGGCTCCTGTTTGGGGGACTGTAGATAAGTCCCATTAGGGTCTTTTTACCCTTACAATTCCTTAGTTCTATCCATACTGACTCCACATCCATCTCCTGTTTCAATGTCACCCCTTGCTAGGGACTGAATTTCATTCCTCACCAACAGAGCAACCACACCCCCTCTGCCTATCTTTTCGATAGGGGGTATACCGTTGAATATTCAGTTCCCAGCCCTGGCCCTCTTGCAGCCATGTCTCTGTAATTCCCATAACATCATACGTGCCAATTTCTAACTGAGCCTCAAGCTCGTCCACTTATTTCTTATATTTCACGCATTCATATACAACACTTTGACCTCGGTATTCACCTCCCCTCTCGCACCGCTCGCAATTGGCCCTGAACTTACTCTGTTATCCCTTCTCGAACTTTCCTTCCCATTAATTCAAGAGTCTTTTGTAACTTTTCTTGTACTTGCTTCCCCTTCAACTCCATCTTTATACTCCCAATTTGTCAATCCCTCCCCACCACTATTTAGTTTAAACCCACACGTGTTGCCCCAGCAAACCTGCCTGCCAGAACGTCGGTCCCCCTCCAGTTAAGGTGTAACCCGTCCCTTTTGTACAGGTCAACCCTACCCAGAACAGATCCCAGTGGTCTATAAATCGAAATCCTTGCTCCCTGCACCAACCCTCCCAGCCCCACATTCAGATCCCGCATCTCCCTGTTTCTGTTGTCACTAGCAGGAGGTATTGGAAGCAATCCAGAGATAACCACCTTAGAAGTCCTGTTTTTCAGTCACCTTCCTAACTCTCTGAACTCGCGTTGCAGAACCTCCTTCTTCCCGATGTCGTTTGTGCCCACGTGCACAACTACTGCCGGCTGTTCACCTTCTCTCTCAAGGAGGTTCTGAATTTGGTTCGTGACATCCTGAACCCTGGCACTAGGGAGGCAACAGAACATCCTCGCATCTCGTCTGCCTCCACAGAATCTCCAGTCCGTACCTCGGACAATGGAGTCACCCATCACTATGGCTCTGCACGATGTCATTCTTGCCGGACGAATCCCATCTCTAGGATTATAGCCACCGACGTGTCCGCCGCTCGGACTGGAAACATGGTCTCCCCCGACAGTTCCCAAGAGGGCGTACGCGTCTTCATTAGGCACAGCTACCTGCTCTCCTGCACTCCATGGTTACCACCCTTTCTCTCAGTCACACTCCTTCGTTCTTCCCGTAACCTCGGCGTGACAACCTCACTGTAGGTCCTGTCCAGGAAACTCTAGTTTTCCCAGACGGCCCTGAGGTCATCCAGCCGCTTCTCCAGTGCCCCAACACGGTCCTTCAGGAGCTGAATCTGGATGCACTTGCCACAGTTGCAGCAGCCAGAGTCCCTGGCCTCCCACATCCTGCAAGCATCACACTGTCTTATCTTTCTCGTCATGTGTTCACCGCGTATCGTTCTCTACAGCTCTTTACGTAGTCTCCTCTCTTCAGCCTCCTCGCCGAAGACTCACAATTTTCTCTGAAGGCACTTCCCTCACTGCCGCTCCCCTGGAGCAGCCTTGCTTATATTGGCTGATAAATCGCCTAATTTGCCAATTTGCAAATCAAATTCCTCAGTTTTAAACTGTTTATCCCCTCTGACTCACCTCTGACTCACCTTACCCACGGGTTTCTGCCAATAAGCTCTTCTCCCTGCTTTTCTTTGATTGTGCATCTCCGAGATCCACGTGAGCACTGGGCTTCGGTTGCAGAGTTTGAGAAGATTTCTGACCGCTGCCATGACATTTTACAACAGCTGCCAAAGTACTTGGTGTAAACATCAACAGTAGTTCTGCTGTTTGTTAACAGCTGACCTTGCCTATATTCCCAGCTGCAGCAGGGGGCACTTTATATCGCGGCAGTGGTATTATATCCTGTTGTTGATCTGGTGCGAAATGGTTCAATGGATTAAATAATTTAGTGAAACAGAGGTTTCTGTTGACATTTCAACTGTCTGGGCGGTGACCCAGAAACGACCTGTCATCAGGCAATGAGAATTAGATGGGAATGTGAAGCACGGATTCGGCTTCGCGATCTGATACTCCAGTCAACGTTTAGCATGGGACTGTGTTTCTGTAGTGTAGTGGTTATCACGTTCGCCTAACACGCGAAAGGTCCCTGGTTCGAAACCAGGCAGAAACATTCTGAAATATTGCTTTTACTGAAATCAGGTGATGTTGCACGGAGACAAGCGGACGATTTTCAATTCAACACAGCTGCTGCTGCGCCATCCTCTGGTCAGAAGAAGGTTTCCGACGAAAAACATCACCAATTAATGTTCTACAAAGATGCTGCTTGAACTGCTGAGTTACTCCAACACGTTGTATCATTTTGTGTAAACAATCACCTGCAGTTTCTACGCAGATCCCCTTGACGTTCTTCCCACCATTTCACAGGGCCTATCCCGAGGCATTGCCGGGACTTGATGTCTTTGTCGATGTCGATCATAGATCCCCAATAGTTCACGTTGAGTTAGGCACAAAATGCTGGGGTAAGGCACCAACTCTGCAATAAGGCGGATAAAGCACCAGCTCTGGATTAAAGAAATAGGTGATGTTTCTGGTCGAGACACTTTTTCCGCTTGAGAGTGAGGAGAGGGGAAACTAGCGGTATGAAAACGTATGGAACAAATCAGAGCCGGCCACGATTACCAAAGAAAGGTGGTAACCACAATGGTCCAATGTTGGCACTTTGTTGTGGAAAAGTTGGGAACGAAGGGACATCAACAGTGGAACAAGGAACACGAGGGAGGGGTGGGGGGACGCACGTAGAGAGAGGAAATGTAAGGAGACCTTGAAATTAGGGAAATCGCTATTCATAGCGCTGGGTTGTTTGATGTCCAAACGTAATAGGAAGTGCTGTTTCTCCTATTTACTTGTGGTCTCAACGTGCCAGCTATGATTTGTTTCTTACATCCCATTGTGTACATTCTCCGCCAGTTGAAGTACCGGATGATCGGCCGGATATTGTGTTCAAAGCATCGGCAGCAGAATATCGTACACGTCCCTTGTGTAAACAAATATCTGCAGACCACCTTGAGTTTCTTCCCGCCATTTCCCTGCACATATCCTGAGTCTTTGCCATATC
Source organism: Malacoraja senta (assembly GCA_038087875.1). Lineage (NCBI taxonomy): Eukaryota > Metazoa > Chordata > Chondrichthyes > Rajiformes > Rajidae > Malacoraja > Malacoraja senta. The sequence continues at coordinate 7,999,018 of CM075981.1, read as the reverse complement.
CCACATCTTCCAGGCGCTACATCGCCTTTAGTACTCCTGATGAACGTCCCACATCTGCAAAAGTTCACGCTGGGATTTTGCTTCTTCATTGGGGACAATTCTCCTCCAGATCGGAAGTTAGTCGTCGTGTGCCCCATGCGCTCGTGATTTGTTCCCAATATCCCTTTTTCAGAGCAAGCATCACCCAGAGATGCCGCTGTCATGTGGACATCGCAAAACGTCCCGTTCAAAAAATTCTCCTTTAGCCACCACGATTTTTTGATGTAACGACTTCAGCGTGGCCTCGACACAACAATTTTATTTTCCAATTCCACTCTCCGACTCACTCGACGCCGTCATACAGATGCACTTTGAGGACTAAGTGTCATAGAAACATAGAAACATAGAAATTAGGTGCAGGAGTACACCATTCGGCCCTTCGAGCCTGCACCGCCATTCAATATGATCATGGCTGATCATCCAACTCAGTATCCCGTACCTGCCTTCTCTCCATACCCTCTGATCCCTTTAGCCACAAGGGCCACATCTAACTCCCTCTTAAATATAGCCAATGAACTGGCCTCGACTACCCTCTGTGGCAGAGAGTTCCAGAGATTCACCACTCTCTGTGTGAAAAAAGTTCTTCTCATCTCGGTTTTAAAGGAGTTCCCCCTTATCCTTAAGCTGTGACCCCTTGTCCTGGACTTCCCCAACATCGGGAGCAATCTTCCTGCATCTAGCCTGTCCAACCCCTTAAGAATTTTGTAAGTTTCTATAAGATCCCCTCTCAATCTCCTAAATTCTAGAGAGTATAAACCAAGTCTATCCAGTCTTTCTTCATAAGACAGTCCTGACATCCCAGGAATAAGTCTGGTGAACCTTCTCTGCACTCCCTCTATGGCAATAATGTCCTTCCTATGCTCCGGCGGTTCTCTCACCCACCATAAATCCTGTGACCATAAACCTTACCCACTTTGTTCCTGATGAGTCCTTGTATGAACGCCGTGGCCGAGATCAAGGCAAGGGGGCAGAAATGCCAGAGAGAAACCGCAAATTTATCGGTGGTCAGTGGCCTCACCGAGTAGATAACCGGACCGTCCCAGAGCTGTGTAGGGACATCCTAAAGAGTCGAGTAAGACCCAAAATGTCGAAGATCTTTGAAATCGTAGCTTTATTTACATCCCACGTTATCTCCAGACAAAGGCAGATGATCGGCCAGATGTTGTTTTCAAAGCTTGGGAACAGAATATAATTTTCGATCTCACGTCATCTGCATTCGTGCACGTCCTGGATGGTTTACGGTTTGGTTTATTATTGTCACTTGTACAAAGGTTCAGTGAAATGAAGTGTATTGCATGTTACCCAAATAGATCAGACATATTATGCATACGTTTGTCTGTATTGAATTGTAATGAATGGCATATCTCATCTATCTTGATAACTTGCAAAACACGGGGCAAATGGCTAACCACTTAAAGAGCAGAAGCCCTCTTTTGGTGCGCATGTGACGAGTGATCACATGCAATCCAGTGATCCACGTGGTGTGCAGGAAGGAATTGCATATGCTGGTATAAACCGAAGATAGACACAAAAAGCTGGAGTAACTCAGCGGGACAGGCAGCATCTCTGGAGAAAATAAATCCGTGACGTTTCGGGTCGACAAACTTCTGCAGACAGATATACTTTACTTAAATTCATAGTTTAACTCAACTGAATTTATGTATAACATGTCAGATCTGCTTCGGTCGGAGGGCAAGTCAATGGATATATTTAAGGCAGAGATAGATAGATTCTTGATTAGCACAGGGGTCAGAGGGTATGGAAATAACGCAGAAGAATGGGGTTAGGAGGGAGAGATCGATCAACCATGATTGAACGGTGGAATAGACTTGATAAGCCGAATGGCCTAGGTCTGCTCTTATCTATGATCTAGGACGGTTGGGGGGGGAGGGACACAAATAGAGAAAACTAGTAGACAGTGTGTGAGGCAGGAGGCAGAGAAGCGAAGAACTCAGACCCAACATGTAGGGGGGAAAGAAGAAAAATATAATAAACAGAGAATAAGAGGTGGTGGGTTTCTTAAATGTGTGAGCAGAGAGACAGAGGGGTGTAAAACGAGGTGAGAAGCAATAGGTATCAAGGTGAAAAGTAAAAGTGGTAGGCAGACAAATCCAGGGCAAAAATCGAAAAGGGCCATTTTTCAACATAATTGTATAAGGGGTAAGAGTGTTGTAAAAACAAGCCTGAAGGCTTTGTGTCTCAATGCGAGGAGCATCCGTAATAAGGTGGATGAGTTGAATGTGCAGATAGCTATTAATGAATATGATATAGTTGGGATCACGGAGCCATGGCTCCAGGGTGACCAAGGCTGGGAGCTGAACATCCAGGTATATTCAATATTCAGGAGGGATAGACAGAAAGGAAAAGGAGGTGGGGTAGCGTTGCTGGTTAGAGAGGAGATTAACGCAATGGAAAGGAACGACATTAGCTTGGAGGATGTGGAATCGATATGGGTAGAGCTGCGAAACACTAAGGGCCAGAAAACGTTAGTGGGAGTTGTGTACAGGCCACCTAACAATAGGAGTGGAGTTGGGGATGGCATCAAACAGGAAATTAGGAATGCGTGCAACAAAGGTAAAACAGTTATAATAGGTGACTTCAATCTACATATAGAATGGGTGAATGAAATCGGCAGGGGTGCTGAGGAAGAGGATTTCTTGGAATGTATGCGGTATAATTTTCAAAAAAGAGGAACCAACGAGAGAGCAGGCTATTCTAGACTGGGTATTGAGTAATGAGGAAGGGTTAGTTAGCAGTCTTGTTGTGCGTGGCCCCTTGGGCAAGAGTGACCATAATATGGTTGAGTTCTTCATTAGGATGGAGAGTGACATAATTAATTCAGAAACAAGGGTTCTGAACTTAAACAAAGGTAACTTTGAGGGTATGAGACGTGAATTGGCCAAGATAGACTGGCAATTGATTCTTAAAGGATTGACGGTGGAATATGCAATGGAAGGCATTTAAAGGCTGCATGGATGAACTACAACAATTGTTCATCCCAGTTTGGCAAAAGAATAAATCAGGAAAGGTAGTGCATCCGTGGATAACAAGGGAAATCAGGGATAGTATCAAAACAAAAGATGAAGCATACAAAGTAGCCAGAAAAAGCAGCCTACCAGAGGACTGGGGGGAATTCAGTCCAGCAGAGAAGGACAAAGGGTTTAATTAGGAAAGGGAAAATAGATTATGAAATAAAACTGGCAGGGAACATAAAAACTGACTGCAAAAGTTTTTATAGATATGTGAAGAGAAAAAGATTAGTTAAAACAAATGTAGGTCCCTTGCAGTCAGAAACCGGGTGAATTGATCATGGGGAACAAGGACATGGCAGACCAATTGAATAACTACTTTGATTCTGTCTTCACTAAGGAAGACTTAATTAATCTGCCGGAAATAGCAGGGGACCGGGGGTCAAATGAAATGGAAGAACTGCGTGAAATCCAGGTTAGCCGGGAAGTGGTGTTAGGTAAATTGAATGGATTAAAGGCCGATAAATCCCCAGGGCCAGATAGGCTGCATCCCAGGGTACTTAAGGAAGTAGCCCCAGAAATAGTGAATGCATTAGTGATAATTTTTCAAAACTCTTTAGATTCTGGAGTAGTTCCTGAGGATTGGAGGGTAACTAATGTAACCACACTTTTTAAAAATGGAGGGAGAGAGAAAACGGGGATTTACAGACCAGTTAGTCTAACATCGGTAGTGGGGAAATTGCTAGAGTCAGTTATTAAAGATGGGATAGCAGCACATTTGGAAAGTGGTGAAATCATTGGTCAATGTCAGCATGGATTTATGAAAGGTAAATCATGTCTGACGATTCTTATAGAATTTTTTGAGGATGTAACTAGTAGAGTGGATAAGGGAGAACCAGTGGATGTGTTATATCTGGTCTTTCAGAAGGCTTTCGACAAGGTCGCACATAAGAGATTAATATACAAACTTAAAGCATACTGTATTGGGGGTTCAGTATTGATGTGGATAGAGAACTGGCTCGCAGACAGGAAGCAAAGAGTAGGAGTAAACGGGTCCTTTTCAGAATGGCAGGCAGTGACTAGTGGGGTACCGCAAGGCTCAGTGCTGGGACCCCAGCTATTTACAATATATATTAATGATTTGGACGAGGGAATTGAATGCAACATCTCCAAGTTTGCGGATGACACAAAGCTGGGGGGCAGTGTTAGCTGTGAGGAGGGTGCTAGGAGGCTGCAAGATGACTTGGATAGGCTGGGTGAGTGGGCAAATGCATGGCAGATGCAGTATAATGTGGATAAATGTGAGGTTATCCACTTTGGAGGCAAAAACATGAAAGTAGACTACTACCTGAATGGTGGCCGATTAGTAAAAGGGGAGATGCAACGAGACCTGGGGGTCATGGTACACCAGTCATTGAAAGTAGGTATGCAGGTGCAGCAGGCAGTGAAGAAAGCGAATGGTATGTTAGCATTCATAGCAAAAGGTTTTGAGTATAGGAGCAGGGAGGTTCTACTGCAGTTATACAGGGTCTTGGTGAGACCACACCTGGAGTATTGCATACAGTTTTGGTCTCCTAATCTGAGGAAGGACATTCTTGCCATAGAGGGAGTACAGAGAAGGTTCACCAGACTGATTCCTGGGATGTCAGGTCTTTCATATGAGGAAAGACTGGATAGACTCGGCTTGTACTCGCTAGAATTTACATAGATACATAGATACATAGAAAATAGGTGCAGGAGTAGACCATTCGGCCCTTCGAGCCTGCACCGCCATTCAATATGATCATGGCTGATCATCCAACTCAGTATCCCGTACCTGCATTCTCTCCATACCCCCTGATCCCTTTAGCCACAAGGGCCACATCTAACTCCCTCTTAAATATAGCCAATGAACTGGCCTCCACTACCCTCTGTGGCAGAGAGTTCCAGAGATTCAACAATCTCTGTGTGAAAACGTTTTTTCTCATCTCGGTCTTAAAGGATTTCGCCCTTATCCTTAAGCTGCGACCCCTTGTCCTGGACTTCCCCAACATCGGGAACAATCTTCCTGCATCTAGCCTGTCCAACCCAATAAGAATTTTGTACGTTTCTATAAGATCCCCTCTCAATCTCCTAAATTCTAGCGAGTATAAGCCAAGTCTATCCAGTCTTTCTTCATATGAAAGTCCTGACATCCCAGGAATCAGTCTGGTGAACCTTCTCTGCACTCCCTCCATGGCTATAATGTCCTTCCTCAGATTTGGAGACCAAAACTGTACGTAATACTCCAGGTGTGGTCTCACCAAGACGCTGTACAACTGCAGTAGAACCTCCCTGCTCCTGTACTCAAATCCATTTGCTATGAAAGCTAACATACCATTCGCTTTCTTCACTGCCTGCTGCACCTGCATGCCTACTTTCAAAGACTGGTGTACCATGACACCCAGGTTTCGCTGCATCTCCCCTTCTCCTAATCGGCCACCATTTAGATAATAGTCTGCTTTCCTGTTTTTGCCACCAAAGTGGATAACCTCACATTTATCCACATTATATTGCAACTGCCAAACATTTGCCCACTCACCCAGCCTATCCAAGTCACCTTGCAGTCTCCTTGCATCCTCCTCACAGCTAATACTGCCCCCCAGCTTAGTGTCATCCGCAAACTTGGAGATGTTGCCTTCAGTTCCCTCATCCAGTTCATTAATATAAATTGTAAATAGCTGGGGTCCCAGCACTGAGCCTTGCGGTACCCCACTAGTCACTGCCTGCCATTGTGAAAAGGACCCGTTTACTCCTACTCTTTGCTTCCTGTTTGCCAGCCAGTTCTCTATCCACATCAATACTGATCCCCCAATACCGTGTGCTTTAAGTTTGTATACTAATCTCTTATGTGGGACCTTGTCGAAAGCCTTCTGAAAGTCCATATACAACACATCCACTGGTTCTCCCCTATCCACTCTACTAGTTACATCCTCAAAAAATTCTATAAGATTCGTCAGACATAATTTACCTTTCGTAAATCCATGCTGACTTTGTCCAATGATGTCACCACTTTCCAAATGTGCTGGTATCCCATCTTTAATAACTGATTCCAGCAGTTTCCCCACTACCGATGTTAGACTAACTGGTCTGTAATTCCCCGTTTTCTCTCTCCCTCCCTTCTTAAAAAGTGGGGTTACGTTTGCTATCCTCCAATCCTCAGGAACTACTCCAGAATCTAAAGAGTTTTGAAAAATTATCACTAATGCATCCACTATTTCTGGAGCTACTTCCTTAAGTACTCTGGGATGCAGCCTATCTGGTCCTGGTGATTTATCGACCTTTAATCTATTCAATTTACCCAACACACTTCCCGACTAACCTGGATTTCACTCAGTTCCTCCATCTCCTTTGACCCGCGGTCCCCTGCTATTTCCGGCAGATTATTTATGTCTTCCTTAGTGAAGACCGAACCAAAGTAGTTATTCAATTGGTCCGCCATATCCTTGTTCCCCATGATCAATTCACCTGTTTCTGACTGCAAGGGACCTACATTTGTTTTAACTAATCTCTTTCTCTTCACATATCTATAAAAACTTTTGCAGTCAGTTTTTATGTTCCCTGCCAGTTTTCTTTCATAATCTATTTTCCCTTTCCTAATTAAGCCCTTTGTCCTCCTCTGCTTGTCTCTGAATTTCTCCCAGTCCTCTGGTATGCTGCTTTTTCTGGCTAATTTGTACGCATCATCTTTTGCTTTGATACTATCCCTGATTTCCCTTGTTATCCATGGATGCACTACCTTCCCTGATTTATTCTTTTGCCAAACTGGGATGAACATTTTTTGTAGTTCATCCATGCAGTCTTTAAATGCCTTCCATTGCATATCCACCGTCAACCCTTTTAGAACTAATTACCAGTCAATCTTGGCCAATTCACGTCTCATACGCTCAATGTTACCTTTCTTTAATTTCAGAACCGTTGTTTCTGAATTAACAATGTCACTCTCCATCCTAATGAAGAACTCAACCATATTATGGTCACTCTTGCCCAAGGGGGCACGCACAACAAGACTGCTAACTAACCCTTCCTCATTACTCAATACCCAGTCTAGAATAGCCTGCTCTCTCGTTGGTTCCTCTACATGTTGGTTTAGATTACTATCCCGCATACATTCCAAGAAATCCTTTTCCTCAGCACCCCTGCCAATTTGATTCACCCAATCTATATGTAGATTGAAGTCACCCATTATAACTGTTTTGCCTTTGTTGCACGCATTTCTAATTTCCTGTTTGATGCCATCCCCAACTTCACTACTACTGCTAGGTGGCCTGTACACAACACCCACCAGCGTTTTCTGCCCCTTAGTGTTTCGCAGCTCTACCCATACCAATTTCACATCCTCCAAGCTAATGTCCTTCCTTTCCACTGCGTTAATCTCCTCGCTAACCAGCAACGCTACCCCACCTCCTTTTCCTTTCTCTCTATCCCTCCTGAATATTGAATATCCCTGGATGTTCAGCTCCCAGCCTTGGTCACCCTGGAGCCATGTCTCCGTGATCCCAACTATATCATAATCATTAATAGCTATCTGCACGTTCAACTCATCCACCTTATTACGAATGCTCCTTGCATTGAGACACAAAGCCTTCAGGCTTGTTTTTACAACGCTCTTACCCCTTATACAATTATGTTGAAAAGTGGCCCTTTTTGATTTTTGCCCTGGATTTGTCTGCCTGCCACTTTTACTTTTCACCTTGCTACCTATTGCTTCCGCCCGCATTTTACACCCCTCTGTTTCTCTGCTCCCCCATTTAAGAACCCCACCACCTCTTATTCTCTGTTTATTATTGTTTTCTTCTTTCCCCCCTACATGTTGGGTCTGAGTGCTTTCCTTCTCTGCCTCCTGCCTCACACACTGTCTAATAGCTTTCTCTATTTGAGTACCTCCCCCCAACCATTCTAGTTTAAAGTCTCCCCAGTAGCCTTTGCAGATCTCCCCGCCAGGATATCGGTCCCCCTCAGGTTCAAGTGCAACCCATCCTTTTTGTACAGGTCGCACCTTCCAGGTTCTATGTTTCTATCTTATGATCGAACGCCGAACCTCCCTGAACGTGCAGGAAGCGCTCTGTACGTACAGTGGATGTGAAAACGTAAAATATATTCCACCCAAGTTTTGAACACACCATTCGACCGATTGTCCTGTCCTTTGTCTGGAGGCGAATGTAAGACAGTGGGATGTAAGTACCAAATCAGAGCCGGCACCGCGAGGCCACATCGGAAATTGGAGGTACAGAGCCTCATTTTTCGACAAAGTGCACGAGTAACACAACGGTTCAAGCAGCATCTTTGGAGAACATGTATAGGTGATGTTTAGGGTCGGAAACCTCCTTCAGACCAGAGCAGGGCTATGGCTTGTGGTGGAACAGCAGCTGTGTTTATTTGAAGAATCGTCCAGTTGTCTCCATGTCACATCACCTGATTTCACGCAAAGCGAGATTCCAGAATGTTTCTGGTTTCGAAAATGGGACCTTTCGACTTCCGGTGGCGCTATGGAGGCTTGAGCCCAGCGTCAACTAGCTCCGCGCTGAAAAATCCGAAAACGGGAGAAAAATCGGGACCTACCTGAGGTGATTGTGAATTGAACGGCTGCCTGCTGCGAGTGACGTCATCAGGCGCGCGACTTTGCCGGTATGTCGATACAACATACCCCCCCCCAGGGTGACAAAAAAAGCCGGTAAAGCGAGACATCCGACGGAAGAGGTAGGCCCAACCGAGGCCTTGGCCTCAGGTACAACGATGCTCCAGGAAGACCCATCGAAGAAACCAAAAAAAAAAAATCTGAAATGGAAGAACTTAAAAACTTTATCTCCAATGAGATAAAAAATATTCACAGCTGAAAACCTTTGAAGGAAAGCTGAATTTTAAAGAGGAACTTAAAGAGGAACTTAACTCTTTTAAGGTAGATTTTAAAGCAGAAATGCACTCTACCGTTCAGGATATATTGGAAATCTGGAAGAGGTCGAGGGACGACGAGGTCAAAGATCAGATGGAAGAGGTGGAAGGCAGGATCGCTTTGGTGGAATCGAGCCTTAAGGGAGAGATTGACCCTATCCTTCAGACACTGAAGCAACATATTATAGCGATAACTGAACTTGAGAAATGTGTGGCGACAAGTGCGGAAACGGTAAATCGACTCCTTACCGAAAATCAACGCCTCTCCGAAATGGTGGCTAAATTAAGTGGAAAGTGTATCGACCTGGAGGAGCGTCAAAGACGCCAGAACCTAAGAATTGTAGGTGTGAAAGAAGGAAGTGAGAGGGATATGGGCACTCGGGATTTTGTGGCAGATCTACTACAAAAATCCTTAAAGTTGGATCAAAAACCTGTACTTGGTTGAGCACATAGAGCGCAGGGGCGTCGTACACGAGATGATGCCTACCCAAGACAAATTATAGTAAAGGTGCAACTTGATCATGAATTTGACGAGATAATGAAGAAAATTGACCTACCAGAGACCTCTCTTTTGAAGGAGTGAGGATCAGTATCTACAGAGACTACCCGGCGGAGGTCTTCAAGAAAAGAGCGCTGTTTACTGAAACAAAAAGAATACTGAAGAATATAGCGAATTTGAGATACGGCTTGCTTTATCCCGTAACATTAAGAGTCACCTACATGAGCAAGGAGCAATTTTTTACAGACCATGAAAAAGCACTGGAATTCGCCAAATGTATCGGGAATGTGACCACAGACTGAACAATATACATCACTCCTCAGGAGTCAAGGAATAACGGGACCTCACCAGGTCTAAAAGGATCTTTAAAGTACTTTTAAGAGCTTTAAAGACGTTTGAAAATTGAAATGGACATTGGAGAAAACTTGGGTTTTTTTGATTCTCGTTTTTTTTTTGTTTTTTTTTGATTTCTCCTAATATCTCTAATTTTTTTTAATTATTCATTCTTCGCATTTAGTATAAATTCTAAGAACAATAATATCACAATTATCAATTGTTACTAATCACTATTATTACTTAGTATTTTCATATTTAACCATACATGTAACTAGTAATACTTATTAAATATCATTATTACTATTAAAATTACTAAATCTATATTATTCATAAATATTTTTACCGTGTATGAATAATAGCAATGATTAATAACTAACAGTTTCTGATTAACGTAGAAATAAATTACATACATATATTCCATAGGAATATAAGTAAGAGGTAATTTAGCCCATGTATTAATAAGGGTTGATGGTTTTCCTCTTTATTTTTCAATTAAAAATTAAAAATACATACTTAAAGAAGATATTAATATGGTATTTAGAGAATAATAACGTTGTTAACTTTTACTGTTGTTTACCTTTTTTGGGTTTTTGAAAAGAAAACAAAAATTTTGCAACTCCCAAAGAAGTTATTTGATTGTTAGAAATATCATCTTTTAAAAAAATTTTTTTTAGCGCGGAGCTAGGATTTTTTTTCTTTTACAAAGGCTACGGAAGTCTTTAGAATTCTAGCCATGCTAGTGTGGCTAACACTAACTACACTAATAGTAGTTGTAGTTTTTTTTCTTTCACCCTATACTAATCATCTATATCACTTTTTTCACTTTAATTATTGTTATAATTTTAAGTTTGAATGTAATTACAAGGTTAATTCAAGGAGATGTGTTCAGAAGAGCGATGTATATTATTTAAAATTCATCTATTTGAGGTTCGGGAGCAGGGTCAGGTTTTATGTGTTGTACCTTATGCTCGGCTATAGACCATCCTAGAAACAATATGCAAGATGGTAATATGACAAGAGGGGGTGCGGGAATAACATTTCGTAGTTGGAATGTTAAGGGAATCAATGAACCAATTAAGAGAGGTAAAGTTTTGGCACATTTAAATTCAATCAAAACAGATATAATATTCCTTCAGAAACACACCTTAAAAAGGAATCTCAACATAGACTTAAAGCTAAGTGGATTGCTGAATCGTATCATGCCTCTTTTTCACACAAGTCCAGAGGAGTTGCAATATTAATTCGTAAAGGAATACCTTTTACACATTCATCAACAATAGCGGATATAGATGGTAGATATATTATATTAGTTGGAGTTAAATGGGATAAAAGTGATTCTTCTTAATGTATATGGACCTAATTTTGATAATCCTATGTTTTTTAATAAAACATTTAATATAATTCCTGAATTTACACAATATAAATTAATAATTGGAGGAGATTTCAATTGTACATTAGACTCTTATTTAGCTAGATAATCAAGGCAAAAAAAAGTAAAATCTCAATCAAGTGTATTTTTAAATTCATTTATTAATACCACTAATATTAAGGATGTCTGTAGAATTGAAAACCCAACTGGACGGGAATACTCATTTTACTCACCGGTACATAAAACATACTCAAGAATAGATTATTTTTTAGTCGACTCCACGTTTATCCCATTTACTTATAACTCAAAATACCATAATATTATAATCTCAGACCACACATCGGTAACATTTATGATTAAATTAAATGGAATGTCCGAGAAACAAACATATTGGAGATTTAACCCACAAATATTGAATGAAAGATCATGTCAGGAATATCTTATTAAACAGATGCAAACATTTTTCGAGGCAAATGACAACCCTGACACATCTGTCTCTCTTATTTGGGAAACATTTAAAGCGTTTGTCCGAGGCGCATTAATTTCTGCCAAAGTATTTTATAACAAAGAGAACCGGATTAAACAACAAACACTGGAAAGGGAAATAAAGCAACTAGATATAGAAAATGCGAGAATGCCATCTACGTTAAAACATAACAAAATTGGTGTACTGAAATATAAACTAAACAAAATGTATTCAGAACAAGTAATAAAACTTTATCAACATACTAAACAATTACATTTTGAGTTTGGAGACAAACCACAAAAACTATTAGCACGTCAGCTACGAAAAATGGAGGGGGAAAAAATAATTCATAAAATTAGAGCAGATACAGGCGAATTATTAAAATTGCCCAAGGATATAAACGAGAGATTTCTCCAATACTATCATAATCTTTACTCAACTAAAACTGTAATACAACCAGAAGGAATAGCAGATTTTTTACAAAAATGTAATTTAAAAGGTTTAGATTCAAAAGATAGAGAATTATTAGAAGCGGAGATTACGATAAAAGATATTGAAGAGTCTATTGGATCTTTAAAAAATGGTAAAGCAGTAGGACCAGATGGTTTAGGCTCGGAATTCGATAAAAAAATTTATGATTTGCTTTCTCCACGGTTACAAAAGCTGTATGAACATATTTATACTCAACAGAAACTTCCAGATACCTTAAATGAATCTATAATAACACTTATTCCTAAAGCTGATAAGGATCCGGAAGATCCAGGATCATATAGAGCAATTGCACTTTTAAATACAGATCTGAAAATACTAACAAAAATATTAGCGCACAGATTAAGTACAGCGATGAATAAACTAATACACCCTGACCAAACAGGTTTTATTCAGAAGCGGTATTCATATTACAATCTAAGAAGATTATTTAATATAATATATTCAAAGAGAAATATTAATGAAGATTTAGCAATAATCTCACTCGATGCTGAAAAAGCTTTTGATCAGGTGGAATGGCCCTATTTATTTTCGGTGATGGAAAAATTGCAGCTGGGCGAGAAATTTTGTGCATGGATAAAACTGTTATATACAAACCCTACGGCTAGAATATTAACAAACCAAAGGTTATCATCTAAATTTAACCTATCTAGAGGTTGTAGACAAGGATGCCCGTTGTCTCCATTATTATTTGCGCTTGTTATAGAGCCACTCGCAGAAAGAGTCAGGACCCATCCGGAAATATATGGGTATAACACAAAGGATACAGTGAATAAAATGTCTTTATACGCAGATGATGTATTAATTTACATTACAAAACCAGAAATTAGTATTCCAAATTTATTAAAGCTAATAACCCAATTTGGTTCAGTCTCAGGATACAGAATAAATTGGAATAAAAGTGAAATTATGCCAATAAGGGAACATAATAAACATATAATACAACAATTTCCATTTAAAATAGTAAATGAAAAATTTAAATACCTAGGCATTTATGTTACTAAGATATATACATCATTATTTAAAGCAAACTTTCCCCCATTACTGAATAAACTACATAAGAATATTCAGTATTGGAAAACACTTCCTATTTGAATGGTTGGCAAAATTAATGCCATAAAAATGATTTTCTTACCGCAAATATTATACCTTTTTCAAACAATTCCGATATATTTGTCAAAAAACTTTTTAAAAAAGTTAGATTCCATTGTCAGTGACTTTATCTGGGATTATAAGAATCATAGGATAAGCAAAAAACATCTGTCCAAATCAAAAATAAATGGAGGTTTGGTTTTACCAAACTTTTTGTTTTATTTTTGGGCAGTTAACATTAAAAATATGAATTTTTGGTTGGAAGAAATAGATCAACAACCAGATTGGTTAAAAATGGAACAGGAAGATTGCTCACCTTTTGAAATCGGCTCGATACTATTTGCTACTTCTAAATTAAATTAAAAAAATTATAGGGAAAATCCTATAATATATAGTACTATGCGAATTTGGAAACAATTAAAAAAGACATTAAAACTAGATAATTTATCACTTTTTCTTCCAATTGCGAATAACCATTTGTTTAAGCCCTCATGGTTGGACAAAGGTTTCACACAATGGAAAAACTATGGAATTAAAAAGATGGGAGAACTTTATAAGGAAGGCACTTTTCTTTCATTTCAGGAGTTGCAATAGATTTATGGACTTCAAGTAAATGATTTTTTCAGATATCTCCAACTTAGAGATTACGTAAAAGCAAATACTCGAAATTTTAGAATTAGAAATTCAGAAATTTTTGACGACTGTTGGAATAAACATCCTAATACAGAAAAACTAATATCTTATATATATAATATTTTATTAGACAGCGATATTCCATTGACGGACTTACACAGACAAACTTGGGAAAAAGAACTAAATCAAATAATAACGAAAGATACTTGGGAAGAAAGTTTACAACACATACATCAATGTTCATTAAATGCCAGACATTCTCTAATACAATTCAAAGTAATACATAGGTTACATTATTCTAAAACAAAATTAAATAAAATCTTCCCACATATCTCACCAATATGTGATAAATGTCAACATTTAGAAGCTAACTTATCTCATATGTTTGCAAATTGCATAAAAATTAAAAATTTCTGGGTAAATATTTTCACAATAATATCTAAAGTGACTAGCATTCAATTGGACCCGGATCCAAAATTGATAATACTTGGAACATTAAAACTAAATTAAACATTTACAACAACTCAAAGAAACTTATTGATTATAGTATAATAACTGGGAAAAAATTAAATCTAAAATTTTGGAAAGGCCCTATAACCCCCACAATTAAAATGTGGATTATAGAAATGACGGAGACCTTAAACTTGGAAAGAATTAGACTTGTCCTGATGAACAAACAGGAACTATTCGTCGGAACATGGTCTCCCTTTATTGACTATTTAAAGGGTCAGAATGGTTCAGCACAGGAACCTGACTAACACCCGTGCCAAGGAATAGATGAAAGGTTATACTCTGAAATGTACGAATATATCTCGAATGAAGTTTTTTATCGTATTAAATTATTCCATTCTTCTTTATTATCTTTTTTTTTTTTTTTTTTTTTTTTTTTTTCTTGTTTCTTCTCTTTTTTCTCTTTCTTTCTTTATTTCATCTATATCTTTTTTGTTCTATTTAGTTAAATTTTTTTTTTTTTTAAAGTATTGGAGACATTGTAATAATAATGGACGATATTAGTAATTTAAAAATGTAAGACTGGTATCGATTTTAATATGATATGTATCTACCTCCAATAAAAAATATCTTAAAAAAAAGAAAAAAAAAAGAAAAGAAAATGGGACCTTTCACGTGTTAGGCGAACGTGATAACCACTATACTACAGAAACATTATCCCATGCTAAATATTGACAGGATTATCAGGTTATTATGAAGGGCAACGTGCCATTCGCTTTCTTCACTGCCTGCTGTTCTAGCATGCTTACTTTAATTGACTGATGAACAAGGACCCCCCAGATCCCGTTGTACTTCCCCTTTTCCCAACTTGACTACATTTAGATAATAATCTTTCCTGTTTTTGTTACCAAAGTGGATAACCTCACATTTATCCACATTAAACTGCATCT
This sequence comes from Malacoraja senta, assembly GCA_038087875.1. NCBI lineage: Eukaryota > Metazoa > Chordata > Chondrichthyes > Rajiformes > Rajidae > Malacoraja > Malacoraja senta. The sequence continues at coordinate 7,983,816 of CM075981.1, read as the reverse complement.
ACAATGCATCTGCCCACTCACCCAACCTGTCCAAGTCACCCTGCATTCTCATAGCATCCTCCTCACAGTTCACACTGCCACCCAGCTTTGTGTCTAATCTGCAAATTTACTATTTCGATCACCAATTCGATCTTGCATAGAAGCAATTTATCGGCTTCGGTTGCAGAGTTAAAGGTTTCTGACTGTTCCCATGAAATTTTACAACAGCTGCCAAAGTACTTGGTGTAAACATCAACAGTAGTTCTGCTGTTTGTTAACAGCCAATCTTGCTTTTATTCGCAGCTGCAGCAGGGGACACTTTATATCATAGAAACATAGACAGAAACATAGAAAATAGGCGCAGGAGGAGGCCATTCGGCCCTTCGAGCCAGCACCGCCATTCATTGTGATCATGGCTGATTGTCCCCAATCAATAAGCCATGCCTGCCTTCTCCCGATATCCCTTGATTCCACTAGCACCTAGAGCTCTATCTAACTCTCTCTTAAATCCATCCAGTGATTTGGCCTCCACTGCCCTCTGTGGCAAGAAATTCCACAAATTCACAACTCTCTGGGTGAAAAAGTTTTTTCTCACCTCAGTCTTAAATGGCCTCACCTTTATTTTAAGACCGTGTCCCCTGGTTCTGGACTCGCCCAACATTGGGAACATTTTTCCTGCATTTAGCTTGTCGAGTCCTTTTATAATTTTATATGTTTCTATTAGATCCCCCTCATCCTTCTAAACTCCAGTGAATACAAGCCTAGTCTTTTCAATCTTTCCTCATATGACAGTCCCGCCATCCCAGGGATCAATCTTGTGCACTTACGCTGCAGTGATTGAGGCAGCGTAAGTGCACAAGATTTTTAATTTATTATTTTATTTTTTATTTTATTATTATTTTTTTTTAATTAGAAGTACATTACATTACAACCAATTACATTAGTACTCATCACGTATATCTTATTACAATTAATGTACTCTGTCATCTTTTACACTGATAAAAAGGAAAGGTTGAGATTAAGAAAAAAGAGAAAGTGAAGGAAAATAGTGGTGTAAAAACGTGACAACAAGAAAGAACAGAGACCCTGTAGAAAAGAAATTAAAAATAAAGGATTAAGAGATAGACCGTAAAGAAGAAAGAAAAGAGAAAGAGGAAAAAAGAGAAAAACAAATACTTTGTTATAAGCATCACGCAAATGGGATATACCAACTCTCCAGCTTTCATCCCCCTTTACCTGACCTCAGTTTTAAAAAAAAATACTTTTGCACCCTATACTTGTAATAATTCTATAAATGCAGACCACGTCAGGTGGAAGTGATCTGGTATACCTGCCAGGAGGAGTCTTATCTCTTCTAGGTGTAATGTTTCAAACATATTTGAAATCCACATGTTTATAGTTGGTATTGGAGCGTTTTTCAAGAATTTTAGGATTAACTTTTTTCCAGTTATTAACCCGTAATCTATTAATTTCTTTTAAAACACATTTTGTTCAGGACTATCTTCCGTTGTTCCGAAGCTAATCCATTCTGCTTTTGGTATCAGTTTTATTTTAAATAATTTTGTAAAGATTTCAAAAATTTCAATCCAAAATTTTTGAATTTTTGTACAAAAAACAAATGAGTGCGCTATAGTAGCTTCTTGAGATTGACATTTATCACAAATGGATGATACATTGGGGAAAATTTTATTAATTTTAGTTTTTGAATAATATAATCTATGTACAATTTTAAATTGTATTAAAGTGTCTTACATTAATCGAACATTTATGCATGTTTAATAAATGTTCATTCCACCTTTCCTTTGAGATTTTAATAGCTAATTCTTGTTCCCAGTCTCTTCTAATACCTTCCGTAGATGGTATTTCTACATTTAAGATAATATTATACAAATATGATATTAAGTTTGCTGATTCAGCTTTTATCTGAGGATGTCCTTCCACAAATTAGGAGACCAAAACTGTACGCAATACTCCAGATGTGCTCTTACCAGAGCCCTATACAATTGCTGAAGAATCTCTCTATTCCAATACTGAAATCCTCTTGTTATGAAGGCCAACATTCTATTAGCTTTCTTCACTGCTTGCTGTACCTGCACGCCAACTTTCAGTGACTGGTGTACAAGGACACCCAGGTCTCGCTGTACCTCCCCCTTACCTAAACTAACCCCTTTGGGATAATAATCTGCTCCCTTGTTTTTTGCCACCAAAGTGGATAACCTCACATTTATCTATATTATACTGCATCTGCCACGCATCTGCCCACTCACTCAATCTGTCCAGGTCACCCTGCAACCTCCTAATATCCTCTTCACAGTTCACATTACCACCCAGCTTTGTGTGCATTTGCAAACTTGCTAGTGTTGCTCCTAATTCCCTTTTCCAAATCATTAATATATATGGTAAACAGTTGCGGCCCCAACACCGCGCCTTGCGGCACTCCACTGCCTGCCATTCTGAAAAGGACCCGTTCACTCCTACTCTTTGCTTCCTGTCTGTCAACCAATTTTCTATCCACGTCAACACTCTACCCCCAATACCATGTGCTCTAATTTTAGTCACCAGTCTCCCATGCGGGACCTTATCAAAAGGCTTGCTGAAAGTCTAGATACACTACATCCACTGGCTCCCCTTCATCAATTTTACTTGTCACATCCTCAAGAAATTCCAGAAGATTAGTCAAGCATGATTTTCCTTTCATAAATCCATGCTGACTTGGACTAATCCTTTTACTGCTATCCACATTCTCCATTATTACCTCTTTAATAATTGACTCCAGCATCTTTCCCACCACCAAAGTCAGGCTAACTGATCTGTAATTCCCCGTTTTCTCTCTCGCTCCTTTCTTGAAAAGTGGGATAACATTAGCTATCCTCCAAACCACAGGAACAGATCCTGAATCTATTGAACATTGGAAAATGATCACCAATGCGTCCGCTATTTCTGGAGCCACCTCCCTGAGGACCCTGGTTTGCAGTCCATCAGGCCCAGGGGATTTATCATCCTTCAGTCCCATTAGCCTACCCAATACTATTTCTCGCCTAATGAACATTTATTTCAGTTCCTCGACCCCTTTGGTCCTCTGTCCTCCAGTACTTCTGGGAGATTGTTTGTGTCTTCCTTAGTGAAGACAGATCCGAAGTACCTGTTCAACTCTTCTGCCATTTCCTAGTTCCCCATAATAATTTCACCCTGCAAGGGACCCACATTTTGTCATTTTTTTCCCTTAACATATCTAAAGAAGCTTCTACTGTCCTTCTTTACATTCCTGGCCAGCTTCCCCTCGTACTTCATCTTTTCAGCCCGTATTTCTCGTTTTGTTTCCTTCTGTTGTCCTATGAACGTTTCCCAATTCTCTGGCTTCTGGCTACTCTTTGCTGTGTTATACACCTTTTCTTTTAGTTTTATTCTATCCCTGACTTCTCTTGTTAGACACGGTCGCCTCCTACTCCCCTTAGAATCTTTCTTCCTTTTTGGAATGAAATGATCCTGCGTCTTCCGGATTATGCCCATAAATTCCTGCCATTGCTGTTCCACCGTCATTCCTGCTAGTATCCCTTTCCAGTCTACCTTGGCCAGCTCCTCTCTCATGCCTTCATAATCCTCTTTGTTCAACTGCAACACTGCCACTTCCGATTTAACCTCCTCCTTCTCAAATCATAGTCATGCAGGACGCTAACAGGTGAAGGCAGAGACGATAATTGCATTCAATAGGCTTTTAGATAGGTACAGGGTAGTGCGGGAAGATTTATGTGTCATGTACAGGTAGATGCGATCAGTTTGACTTGGCATCATGTTCGGCACAAACATTGTGGGCCGAAGGGCCCGTTCCATTGCTATACTGTTCTCTATTCAATGTTCTGTGTATCCATGTTGCTACCCATTTTTTTAAAAACGCCTTTTACCTCTACCTGGTTGAGAAAGAATACGGTGACATTAGCAATGTTGGATCAAATCTTAGCCCAAAGTGTACATTAGGCTGCGAGGATTAATTTCAAAACTTTAAATTATGTCAAACAGTGTTTTATCCAAACAACATCAAGGAAAGCTCAGTGTCAAGTGGTGCAGGAATTATATATGCGAAATAGACTTGGGAATTTTATTATCGATCCTAAATGCTTTATTTAAATTATAGGTCGTTTAGTTTGTTGTGAAGTGGCGCCGGATTTAACACTTGTCTATTAAAATTGAATTATCTCACTGAACGAAAACATGCAATATGTTTCCAGGCAAATATCCAGTGGTTGAGAATTAAAGGACAGTCATTTTAAACGGGCGGTTGTAGTCAATAATACGGTAACCGAATTATATTTATTCATTGCTAGAGAGGACGATGTAAACATAGTGAGGTTAGTGAGCAGCCTCTAACATTAACCGCTCCTCATACTGTTCTGTTGTACAATGGAAGGAACTGCAGAAGCTGGTTTACCTCGACTAGATCAGGTAGGTTCCAGGTAACAACCGGGAAAGTCGCGATCCGAAACATCACCCATTCCTTCTCTCCAGAGATGCTGTCTGACCCTCTGAGTTACTCCAGCTTTTTGTGTATATGACCGAAAACGAACGATGTGACAGTACATAATGACTGAAATGGAGACACGCGGAATTCAATGGACTGCGGCGGTGGGGTTTTATTGAAAAGTGACTACATGAAATCGCTGCAGTTTAAATCAGCTTTGTTGTTTACTATCTTGAATGATTGAATTTTTTGTATCAATTATTGTTCATCTCCTTCCACTCACAGTCCAGGCAGTGTGGCCTTGTCATCCTATGCTACCAGTACCAGTCCAACCAACACAACTACAAACAGACCAGAAAGTCCGGTTACTACATCTGCTACTAGTCCCGTCAAGACGTCTCCAATCAGATCAGGAAGTCCAGGCATGACATCTCCACCGAGACGATAAAGTCCATTCATGACACCAACCAGATCAGGAAATCCAGCCATGACATCTGCACCACCAGATAGTCCCGTTTTGTTATCATCAGCTACTAGACCAGACCCTCCAGTGTTGACCAGTGGTAGTCCATGTGGAAATGAAGTTTTCCCAGCTGATAATTGTTTGTCCTCGTCAGACAGGAATGATGAACCACCTTGTTCCATACATGTAGGGACTTCTTTGACATCTCCCTCTTCAGGAGCTCCACTAACAATTTTATTGCTAAAGAAACACAACCATCCTAGAGACCTTTCTTCTTTGCCAATACAGAATTTGAAATGTAGATCTCTTAAGTTTCAGGCAAATTGGTTTAAAGAGTGTCCATGGCTCCATGTTGAACCAAATGTGGATGGTGTATTGTGTCATACCTGTGCAGTAGCATCAGAACAAGACTTGATGAAAATGTCAAAATTCAAGGAGCAAACATTTATCTCGCGTGGTTTCAAGAACTGGAAAAAAGGCATTGAAAAATTCCAAGTTCATCAAAAGTCTGAATGCCACAAAATTGCCAGTACAAACTTGCTTCACCGCATCAAGGCATGTGACATTAATGCCCAGCTGAGCAAACAATTATGCCAAGGACAGGTACTGGCCCAGAGATCCCTAATGCAGATAATTGAAACGTTGCAGTATCTGACCCAGCAAGTCATCTCTCCCGTTACATGGGAGAGATGACTGTGATGTCAACTTTACAACACTGCTTCAACTCCTCTCATCTCGTGACAGGGACCTTACAACATGGCTGCAGAAGAAAACAAACTATACTTCTGGAGCATGCCAAAATGAGATTCTCCAACTTCTAAGTCATCATATACTCAGAAGCATTTGTAAAGACATTCAATCAACAACATTCTTCGGTATTATTGTTGATGGGACTCAGGACTGCACAGGCACTGAACAAGAGTCAATCTGTGTTCGGTATGTGAACAAAGTATTTGACGTTAAGGAAGAGTTTGTGGGACTGTATCAGGTGAACTCCACTACTGGATCAGCCCTTGCAAGGGTGATTGCCGACACGCATACAAGGTTGCAGCTGCCAATCAATAACTTGCGGGCCCAGGCATATGACGGGGCAGGAAACATGTCCGGGAAATTTTCTGGGTGCCAGGTGGAAATTAAGAAAATGCAGCCGTTAGCCTGCTACACCCACTGTGGTGCTCATATCTCCCATCTCATCGCTAGCAAGGCAATACAAAGTTCATCATTTGTGAGAAACGCACTGGACCACTTACATGAACTAGGAAAGCTTTAAGTTCTGGCAAGTTTAAACACTTGTATTTGAATTTGCATGCAGAAGATAGTGAAATCAGATCACCGAAGCAGTTGAAGCCCATTTGTCCAACACGGTGGCTCACGAGATCAGTTGCTATTAAGTCACTCCTAGACAATTACAAGGACGTTTTAGAGGCACTCAAAGAAGCCTCAACGGAATTTGGGACAAATGTCTCTTCGCGTGCTAATGGAATCAGCAAATGTCTGTCTTCAAGCAAGTGTGTCCTTGGACTAATTTTTGCTCTACCTGTCATACAATGCCTGGAGAAATTCAATCGTGCCTTGCAGGGGCCAAGTATGAGCATTCCAGGAATGATGGCGGCAGCTGATGTTGTGAAAAAGGAATTGCAACACCTTTGGTCCGATGAAGTCGTCAAGAACAAGCTTGCATCTGCTGAGCTAAAAGTGGAGGATTTGGGTCTCGATCCTTTTGTTAAATTCCATCGGAAAACGTGTACAAAGTACAGTAGTGGAACACAAGAGTATGTTGCCCAGTCCAGTGAAGATCTGTGGCGAGTAGAATTTTTTTGAGTCATAGACTCTGCTATGTGCAATTTAAATGAATACTTCACATCCACAGACCTGATGGAGTAAAATAAACTCACCTCAATACTTCTAAAGGGTGTCTTTCACCAGGATTTGGTAGACAGGTATCCTGAACTTAATAAGACACTTGTTCATGAACTTGACTTTTTCAGGAAAGAGTTCCCACGGTCAACTATTGAGGAGTACAGACAGGTTTTCAAAGAGATGCTTCCAGAAATGCGACATATGTTCCCTCAAGTTGAGACATTGTTAAGACTTGTTCTGACATCTCCAGCTAGTTCATGCAAGGCAGAACGATTGTTCAGCGCACTACGCCGCATTAAAACATGGCTTCGCAACACCATGTCTCAGAAGAGGCTGAACCATCTCATGATCTGCAATGTCCACAAGGACCGGCTATCAAAAGTGGATTCTCGCAGCATAGCTGAGGAATTTGTGAACGATAAATCAGATTCCAGACGGCGTGTATTTGTAAGTTTTCACTTGTCTAAATGAATATAACTAGGTGTTAATAATACTAATACAATATTATAACTATGTGTTAATGATACTAATAAAGTGCTGCTAAATACCAATTCTTGTGAATCAAACTTTCATTGCAACCCTTTTTTACAAATTTCTAACATTTTATGAGGGAATTTGAATTCGTATGAACTACATTTCTAAGTTCTTTATTAGAGAAATCCATACATTTTATTTTTTTTACTTGGGTCTCATTTATGTTCATGAATGTTGTAATCAGATATTGGCGTTACATGAACTAATTGACAAAAATTGAATACAATTGAATTCAGATTGTGTCTTGAAGTTATGAATGTATGATTTCCACCTGTAGATTGAATTGAATTGAATTGAATTTCCTTTATTGTTTTTCAAACAAGTCTGAACAAAATTTCATGCATGACAGTTGCATAGAAACATAGAAAATAGGTGCAGGAGGAGGCCCTTCGAGCCAAAGGCAACAAAACACACAATTACAGAGACCAAATGCTTCTGCAGATTATAAAGCAATTTTATTAACTAATTGACACCCTCTATTTTTACAGCTGGCAATTGGGGAAAAAAATGTTTAATATCCAAGAATACAAAGTTTTAGGTTGCATATAATGCAGATCATCTATATATTGCTTGGTTTTAATAGCTCATACTGTAATTTCCATACTAGAGCTACCACAGATTTAAAAAACACTGGACATCATGCTGGACAGTGGACAACATAATATAGGACAGGACAAGGTGCTTGAAAGTGTCCTGTCCTATATTATGATGTCCAGTGTTTTTTAATTATGTGGTACAGATCTGCACTAATTGACGCATTCTAACGGTAACGGCCCCGTAGTAGAGGCATCCACGTCACGGGGCTGGAAACTGGAAGAATCCTGAGCTAATTACCGTTCACAGGGTGCACGGCTGAAGCTTCCGATTCATCACTTGTGTGTGTGAGTGTGCGCATGCGCGCGCGGCCGCCAAGAAATTATGCCCCCCCTGTCCTGGGTCCCCTCCATGTTTTGACAGCGGTTTCCGTCTCTGATCACTACCTCCAAGCGGTTCCTTTACCTCGAGTTCTCTTATCAAATTTGGTTCATTGGACAACACTAAATCCAGAATTGCCTTTTCTCTGGTCGGCTCCATTACAAGCTGCTTTAAGAATCCATCCGGGAGGCACTCTACAAACTCTCTTTCTTGGGGTCCTGAACCAACCTGATTTTCCCAGTCTACCTGCATATTGAAATCCCCCATCACCACAGTGGCATTAACTTTGTTGCATGCCAATTTTAACTCCTGCTGCAACTTACACCCTACATCTGGGCTATTATTTGGGGGTCTGTAGATAACACCAATTAGTCTTCTTGCCTTTGCAAATGCTCAACTCAATCCACAGTGACTCTACCTCATCAGTCCCTATGTCTTCCCTTGCAAGGGACTGAATTACATTCCTCACGAGAAGAGCTACCCCCCCTCCTCTGCCCACCTGCCTGTTCTTTCTATAGGATGTATAACCCTGAATATTAAGTTCCCAGAACCGATCCTCCTGCAGCCATGTCTCGGTAATCCCCACATTGTCTTATCTACCAACCTCTATCTGAGCCTCAAGCTCATCTACTTTACCTCTTATACTTCGCGCATTCAAATACAATACTTTTAATTCCCTACGCATCTCACCATTCACAACGATCCCTATTACACTTGGCCATACTCTCCTATCCCTTTGTGAGCTTTCTTTCCCGTTAATTCCCGTTCCCCCAACACAATATTCCACCACTCACGCATAGTCCCCCAACTGCACAGCCACGGCTCATTTCCCCTCAACCCCAGCACACCCTCCCCCTCCCTCTTCTTTCCCCTCCTCCCCTCCCCAATTCCTCCCTCACCTCTCCCTCTCTCTCCTTTCCCCTAACCTCAGTCACTCACTCCCTCCGTAACTCCTCTCCCAACCCCCTCCTATCCTTCTATTCACTTCTCACCTTCCCGTCCCACCACTATCCTTCCTGATCTCCCCCAATGTCCTCCTCTCCCTCTATTCCCCACTCCCTACCTCCCCCATCACTATACCCCCTCCACTCCCATTCTTCCTCACCTTCCCCCACTTTCCTCCCTCTCCCTCCCTACTCCTATTCCCCCCTGCGCCCCCACTCTCCCTCAACTCCCCCTCTCTTCCTACCCCCTCCTCTCCCTCATCACCCCCCCATACTCCTTCCTCACCTCCCTAGGATCTTTCCCATCTTCTCCTCTCCTCCCCAATCCATCCCTCACCTCTCCTTTCCCCTACTCCCAGTCACTCCCTCCATCAATAAAAAGCAGCATCTGCAGTTCCTTCCTTCACAGGTCATTCATTGGTAGCTGTGGTTTAGATCCCGTTGACTTGACGTTTGGACCAGTTTGCATCGTGTGTGTGTGTGTTACTCAAACTCCGCGCAAACTGCTCGGCCACCCGGCAACCACTCTCCCTCCCTCCCTCTGCCTACTCCGGCTCGTCCGCATCCTGCCCGCCCGCACGCTGCTGCCGCTCGGCCCGTTCCCGTCCTGCCCACCCTACCGTTGCTGCCGGGGGGGGGGTGCAGGGGATGGAGTCGGTGTTCGTCACGGTGGGAACCACGAGTTTCGACGAGCTGGTGGAGAAGATCTGCTCAGAGGGCAGTGAGGGTGAGTTACCGCAGCGACGGCGGCAGAGGATCAGACGGTTGCAGCCATTAACCCAGGGGGACGGGTAGACGGGAGGGCGAGCGGAGGGGGGGAGTTGGGTGAGTGAGGGAGAGAGAGACGGGACCAGAGCTTCCACTGAATCCCTCCCCCCCACCTTGCGGCCGCTGCCAGGGATGGGGGAGACGATAGACAAGTTACTGCAAGGAGGGGAGAGAGGGATTTGTGAGTGAGGCGGGAGAGGCCGCGGTGCAGGATGGGGCATCACCTTCCCGGCCACGGCGTTGACTGACAGGAGAGGAGACCAATCTGCGTATGCGCGGCTTTCTTTAAAAAAAAAAGTTTTACACGTCAATAACATAAAATATACCATAATCTGAACGAAACCTGTTGAATTTACATCACAGGATAATGGTGAGTAAGCTGGGCCAAAATTGTAGCGCTATCGTGTACCGTTTTTGCGCAAAAATAGGTACAAACAAACAAGATGAGAGTTTTAGTAATGTATGTATAGATATTTAATTATATTTATTTAATTCTCCCTTTCTACAATCTTGATCATTCTCCCGATGCTCTCCAGCCAAATCTTCTCCAAATTCCCCGCTGAGAACCTTTCAACAAAACCGGACATTTTCTCTGGCCCCCGCACTTCGTCCCTCCCCCTCTGGCTGAAGTTCCAGGCCCACTATCCACAGGACTTTAGTACCACCACAAGCATGCATTCACCCAGAGGGATGCACCCAGTTCCCCTGGGTCTTACTGCCCGTCCGTATGCATCAAATCTGCCGGTTCTCTTCGCCTGTGCTTTTCAATGGGCTCCCCACAGTCCCATCCTCTCTCTTGTTCTTCATGCTCCGTAGTGTCCCGCTGCCCCTCCTGATCCTGGGACTCCACAGGGTCCCGCTGCCCCTCCTGTTCCCGGAACTCCACAGGGTCCCGCTGCCCCTCCTGTTCCCGGGACTCCGCAGGGTCCTGCTGCCCCCCCTGTTCGTGGGGCTCCGCAGGGTCCTGCTGCCCCTCCTGTTCATGGGGCTCCGCAGGGTCCCGCAGCCCCCCCTGTTCCCGGGGCTCCATAGGGTCCCGATGCCCCTCATTCTGGAGCTCCACATGGTCCCTTCGCTCCTCATTTTCCAGGGGGTCCACAGGGTCCCGCTGTCTCTCATGTTCCTGGGACTCCACAGGATGCTGCTGTCCCTCAGTTTTCCTCATTTCCTCGGGCAGTGTGATTCGCCCCCGTTTGACATAATGGAGGATCCTCGACTCGAGCCCTTCGCATCTCTGCCGCTCCATCAGCGGCTTGTATTTCCTGGGCCGTACTCCCTCCAGCAAGGACTGAGACAGGTCAGTGAAGGTGGGCTGGGTGCGGCCCCAGGCAGTCAGCGCACTCTCCTCCTCATCATCATCCTCCTCCTCCTCCTCGTCCTCTGCAAGAAGGCAAGCACACAATTGGTTGTTGTATTTAGGCCCTGCTCTCCCACTGCCCCCTCCCATTCTACCATAAGGTCCTACCCCTCTCTAAACCCCCAGCCCTTTAGTCCACAATAGCATCACAGGTGGAGAGCAATGAAGAGTTGGTTTAGAATGCCGGCCTTCATTAAACGAGGCACTGTGTGCAAGACCTGTGACGTTCTGTGTATAAAACATCACCAGATCCCCAAGGTATTAAAGGGACAGGCAGTCATTTGGCCCACCATACCTGTGCGGACCTTCATGCTCATCTAATCTAATCTGCTTGCATGTGATCAATTTTCCTCCATTCCCAGGCTTTCCGTCTGTCTATCAAAAAGCCATTTAAATGCCCCGACCGTATCTGCTTCCAACGCCTCCTCTGGCAGCGTGATCCAAGCACCACCATTCCTCTGAGAGAGAGAAAAAACTTGACCTGCACATCGTTAAATTTCCCCCTTCTGACCTTAAACCTCAGCCCTCTAGTGTTTGAAATTTATGTAAATAATTGACCAGCTACCCCTATCTACACCTCTCATCAATTTATATATTTTTGTCAGGTCTCTCCTCAAACAATCCAAGTAGGCTTAACTGATCCTTAAAGCTAAAAAAAACATGACAATAGAGGGATGTTTTTCAGTCTGGAGGCCTGTGAAGAGCAGTGTGTCACAGGGATCTACATTAACGACTTGGATGAGAATGTAGACGGCATGCTGAGTAAGTTTGTAATCTTACTTCATAAGTTAAAAATAGTTATGAATAAGGATGTCTGGACATTGGAGAAACACAGTAAATTGGAGGATGGCAGTTGAAAACATTATTAGACAAAAATGAGGGAGAGTAAATTGAGGGCAGTTGTAATTAGATAAATCTACATCTGGTCATTTAAAGGCCACTGATCAGAGTTCAGGACCAGCAGGTTCCAGTAAGGAGGAGGGATTAGGATGGTAAAGTAAAGGAACCTTGGATGATCAAAGAGGCTCAAAATTTGGTACGCCCTCTTGGGAGCGGACAACATGACACGATTGAGTGGTAGCCAGGGCTGTGATTGCAACCCTGGTACCGAGGTTCAATGGGGAAGAGTGACGCCAGGCAGAGCCATATTGGTGGGAGACTCCATCGTCAGAGGTGCGGACAGGAGATTCTGCGGCAGCAGGCGAAACTCCAGGATGGTGTGTTGCCTCCCTGGTGCCAGGGTCAAGGATGTCTCGGAGCGGCTGCACGGCATCCTCAAGAGTGAGGGGGAGCAGCTGGAGGTTATTGTGAATGTTGACACAAATGATATAGGTCGGAAGAGGAAGGAGGTTCTGCAACAAGAATTTACGGAAATTGGTAGAAGACTGAAAAGCAGGACCTACAGGGAGGTGATCTCAGGATTGCTTCCAGTATCTTGTGCTAGTGAAGGCAAGAATAGGAAGATAGGGGAAATGAATGTGTGGCTGAGGAATTGGTGCAGGGTCAGGGATTCAGATTCTGGATAATTGGGATCTGTTCCGGGGCAGCGGTGACATGTATAAAAGGGATGGGTTGCACCTAAACTGGAGGGGAACCAACATCCGAGCAGGAAGGTTTGCTAATGCGACACGGGAGGGTTTAAACTAGATTGGTAGTGGGGTGGGATCTCGTGCAGGACAGAGGCACGTGAGAGGCTAGAAGTTGGTATGGTGGATGGTGTGAGAAAGGTTAGTGGACAGAATAGGCAGGTGAAAGGCAGAGAGCGAGGAAGGAGGGTTGGTTTAAACTGCACGTATTTTAATGTAAGGGCCTGACGGGCAAGGCAGATGAGCTTAGGGCATGGATATGTACGATTGACTGGGACGTTGTAGCCATGACTGAAACCTGGTTAAGGGAGGGGCAAGACTGGCAGAACAATGTTCCGGGGTACAGGAACTTTAGGAGAGAAGAGTGAGGGAAAAAGAGGAGGGGCATTGCATTGTTGGTTAAGGACGATGCCACGGCTGTGTTCAGACATTACGGATGGTTTGTCTAACGAGGTTATATGGGTGGAGCTGAGGAACATGAAAGGGATCATCACTTTGTTAGGGTGTACTACAGGACCCCAAATAGTCAGCGGGAATTAGAACAAATGTGCCAAGGAATTGCAGACAGCTGCAGGTCAAATAAGGTTGTTGTAGTAGAGGATTTTAACTTTCCCAATATAGAGTGGGAAAATCATAGGTTCAGATGGGGTGCACTTCCTCAAAAGTGTTCAGGACAGTTTTCTTAAGCAGTATGTGGAGGCCCCCACATGTGAGAGGGCAACGCTGGATCTAGTATTGGGAAATTGGGAAGGGCAAGTTAATGAAGTGTGTGTGGAGGAGCCTTTTGGGTCCAGTGACCACTGTTCGATTAGGTTTAAGATAGTTATGGATAGGGACGGAGAGGGTCCACGTGTTAAAATGCTCACCTGGGTAAGGCCAACTTTGAGGCTAAGAGAAAGGTCTCGCTCATGTTGACTGGAGCAGGTTATTAGATGGGTAAGGAACATCGGCCAAGTGGGATGTTTTTAAAAGTGTACTGAAGAAAGCTCAGGATGTGTACATCGCCATTAGAGTGAAGGACAAAGCAGCCAAACGTAGGGAAGCTTTGCTGACGAGGGAAATTGAGACATTACTCACAAACAAGAAGGATGCATGGGACAGGTGCTGGGATCAAGTGCATACCTGGAGGAGTTTCGGGCGCTGGCTGAAGAGTAAACTAAAAAAGGAAATTAGAAGGGCAAAAAGGGACCAGGAGATAACTCTGGCAGGCAGCATTAAAGACAATCCCAAAAGATTTTATTTATACATAAGGAGGAAAAGGGTAACTAGAGAGAGAGTGGGGCCTCTCAGGAATCAAAGCGGTATTTACCGATAAGAAAGACCTCTGTATTTACCGAGGAGAAAGACAGTAGGACGGAGGAAATTGGAGCAGTCACTGGAAGAGTCTTGAGAGCAGTAAGAGTTACTGTCGAAGAAGTACTGAAGGTACTGTTGTGTTTGAAGGTAGACAAATATCCAGGACCAGATCTGATATATCCGTGGGCATTGTGGGAAACTGGAGAGGAAATTGCGGGAGCCCTGGTTGTAATTTACGAGTGGTCTTTAAATACAGGAGAGGTGCAGGAAGACTGGAGGGTGGCAAAAGTTGTACCTCTTCAAGAAAATGCTGGGAACTATGGGCTGGTGAGCTTAACATCTGTAGTTGGTAAGTTATTGGAGAGTATTCTGAGAGATAGGATATACAGGCATTTGAATGGGCGAGGGCTGATTAGGGATAGTCAACATGGTTATGTGTGTGGGAGGTCGTGTCTCACAAATATGACTGATTTTTTTTGAAGAAGTGACCAAAAAGGTTGATGAATGCAGAGCTGTAGATGTTGTGTACATGGACTTCAGTAAGGCGTTCGATAAGGTTCTGCATGGTAGACTGCTCTGGAAGGTTAGATCGCATGAGATCCAAGGAAAGATAGCTGAATGGATAGCAAATTGGCTCCATGGTAGGAAGCAGAGGGTGATGGTGGAAGGTTACTTCTCAGACTGGAGGTATGTGTGGTGTGCCTCAGGGTTCGGTGCTGGGCCCGTTATTGTTTGTCTTCTACCTCGATGATTTGGATGAGAACATACAGGGCAAGATTAGCAAGTTTCCTGATGATACAAAAGTGGTTTTGCAGATAGTGAAGATGGTTGTGCACGATTGTAGCAGGATCTGGATTGATTGGCCAGGTGGGCAGAGGAATGGTTCATGGGATTTAATACAGAGAAGTGTGAGGTGTTGCACAAGGGCAGGACCTACACAGTAAATGGTAGGCCCTTGGGTAGTGTTGTAGAGCAGAGGGATCGTGGAGTACAGGTGCATGAAGGTCGAGTCGCAGGTAGATGAGATGGTCAAAAAAAGGCTTTTGGCACTTTGGCCTACATCAGTCAGAGTATTGAGTAAAGAAGTTGGGAGATCATGTTGCAGTTGTATAAGACGTTGGTGAGACCGCATTTAGAATATTGTGTTCAATTATGGGCACCATGTTATAGGAAAGATATTGTCAAGCTCGAAAGGGATCAGAAAAGATTTACGAGGATGTTGCCAGGACTAGAGGGTGTGAGCTATAGAGAGATCATGAGAGGAATAGATCAGGTAGATGAACAGAGTCTTTTGCCCAGAGTAAGGGAATCGAGGACCAGTGGACATAGGTTCAAGGTGAAAGGGAAAAGATTAAATAGGAATCCGAGGGGTAACTTTTTCACAGAAAGGGTGGTGGGTAGTTGAGGCTGGGACTATCCCATTGTTTAAGAAATAGTTAGACAGGTACATGGATAGGACAGTTTTGGAGGACCATGCACAGGCAAGTGGGACTAGTGTAGCTGGGACATTGTTGGCCGGTGTGGGCGAGTTGTGCCGAAGGGCCTGTTTCCACACTGTATCACTCTAGAAAGAAGAAATCAGACAGGGCCTTTCAATTATATAAAGCAAGCAGGAAATAAGTCAAACGGGAAATTAGAAGGGCCAAAAGTGACCATGAAATGTCATTGGTCATTCAGGCTTTTTTAAATCCCTCGCTTTTTATACATTCATTAAAAACAAAAGGTTAGTCAGGGAGAATGATAAAAGTACTGAATTAATGCTTGGGAGTCAGAGGCTGTAGGTGCGGTACTAAACAATTACGTTGCATCTGTGTTCACCAAGGTGAAAGACATGTAGGACAGTGAGATTAGTGTGGGCAGGACCAACATGCTCGGGCAGTTTGAGATCAATGAAAAGCTAGTGTTTGGGCTCTTGAAGAGCATTAATGTGAATAAATCCCCAGGGCCTGATGGGATCTCTCACAGGTTATTGATGGAGACAAGAGAGGAGATTGCAGGAACCTCGACAAAGATCCTTTTATCTTTTCTGGGTACAACCTAGATCACTGATGTTCAGACAGTGCCCAACTTTCTTCCATTATCTAAGATGGGTAGTAGATATAATGGAGGAAATTGTATGCTGATGTGTCTCGTAAATAATGGGGAAGCTACTGGAGAGGATATTTTGGATGGGATTTACTCACATTTGGAAGAGTATGGGCTAATTAGGGATAGTCAGCATGGGTTTGTATACAGCAGGTCATGTCTTACTAAATAGATTTAAGATTTTGAAGAGTTGACAAAGGTGATTTATGAGGGTAGGATAAAGGATGCTGTTTCATGGAGTTTAGTAAGGCAAAAATGAGGTTAGTTAGAAACTAGTGTAGCTGGGACATTGTTGGCCGGTGTGGGCGAGTTGGGCCGAAGGGCCTGTTTCCACACTGTATCACTATTAGTAACGAGGTTAGTTAGAAACGAGGTTAGTTTTCGTTTGCAGCTGAAAACAGTTAGCATCGCAGAGTGATTGCTCCTTGTGGTTGTATTAAAAGGCTGACATTAGCAGACTGGCGTGTTGGGATCAGCTGTGAGGAAGTGACGTGCTTTGCAGAGGCAAAGTGTGTGCTTTGACTTGAGAGGTTTTGCAAAGGGCAGGTGCTGGGGCTCTGGTTCAGGAGGCTTTGGCAAGGAAGGTGATGGCTGGATAAGGTACGGTCTGCATTTTTTCTTCTTTTAATCCTACATCTTCCTTTGTCTAATGCAGTAAAGATGGCAGCTAGGATGAGGGAATTCAGGCAGACTTTCAGTGGCCCAGATGACAATACCTAGGAGGTGCGTCCAACTGCAACTACTTACAAACCGTGTTAGGGAACTGCAGCAATAGCTGGACGACCTCTGGATCATCCAGTAAACTGAGGATGTCATAAGTAAGAGTCACAGTTAAGTTGCAGGCAGAAATTAGATGGGTGACCACTAGGGAAGGGAGTAGGTAGAGTGCAGGAATGCCCTGTGGCCACTCCACTCAGGTATATCTTGAAGAAGGGTCTCGACCCTGTGTCACCTACTCCTTTGCTCCATAGATGCTGCCTCACCCGCTGAATTTCTCCAGCATTTTTGTCTACCCACTCAGGTATACCTCGTTGGATGCTGTTTGGGGACGATGGCAGATTAGTGGAGAGCTGCAACAGTGGCCAGGTCTGTGGCGGCATTTGGCTCTGAGGCACAGTGAGAAATGGTTAAGTCAGGCAGAGCAATAGTGATGGGGGACTTGTTAGTTGGGGGTATAGACGGGAGATTCTGCAGCAGCAAACAAGACTCCAGGATGGTGTGTTGCCTCCCTAGTGCCAGGATGTCCCAGAGTGGGTAAACAGCCAGAAATCATTGTAAAAATTGGCACAAATGGCACAGGTCAGAAAAGGGGTGAACTCCTGCTGTGAATACAGGGATCAAAGCAAAAGGTTAAAGAGTAGCACCCCGAGGGTAGTAGACTCCACATTGTCCCAGGGCCAAGTTGTGGTTTGGGTAATAATGGGAATCTAGGATGGATGAATATGTGGCTGAGGATGTGGAGCAGGGGTCAGGGATCCCAATTCTTTGAACATTGGGATTTGTGTACAAGAGGGATGGATTTCACCTGAACTGGAGGGACATTAATAGTATGATGGGTAGGTTTACAAGTCCAAGGTTGATAAGGTTCTGTATGGTAATTTTCTCCAGAAGGTTGAATTGAATCATGTGGGATCCAAGGAAAACTAGCTATCTAGATACAGAATTGATTTGTTGGATGGAAGCGAGTGGGAGTGGAAGATGGTTTTCAGATTGGAGGCTGGTGACTGGTGGTGTGCATGAGGGATCGGTACTGATACCATTGCTATTTTTGGTTAGATCAATGATTCAGGCAAAATGAATAATGCATGATTAGTGAATTTGCAGATGCCACTAAAATAGATGAGTCATAGAGTGATACAGTGTGTGGAAACAGGCCCTTCGGCCCAACTCACCCACACCAGCCAACAATGTCCCAGCTATAATAGTCACACTTGCCTGCGTTTGGTCCATAATCCCTCCAAACCTGTCCGATCCATGTGCCTGTCTAACTGTTTCTTAAATGATGGGATAGTCCCAGCATCAACTACCTCCTCTGGCAGCTTGTTCCATACAGCCACCACCCTTTCTGTGAAAAAGTTACCCCTCAGATTCCTATTAAATCTTTTCCCCTTCACCTTGAACCTATGTACTCTGGTCTTCGATTCCTACTCTGGGCAAAAGACTCTGCATCTACCCAATCTATTCCTCTCATGATTTTGTATACCTCTATAAGATCTCCTCTCATCCTCCTGCGCCCCATGGAATAGAGACCCAGCTGACTCAACCTCTCCCTATAGCTCACACTATCTAGTCCTGGCAACATCCTCGTAAATCTTTTCTGAACCATTTCATGCTTGACAATATCTTTCCTATAACATGGTGCCCACAACTGAACACTATATTCTAAATACGGTCTCACCAACATCTTATAAACTGCAATATGACCTCCCAACTTCTATACTGAACACTCTGACTGATGAAGACCAAAGTATAGTATACATTGAAGATGTTATTAAAAATGACAGCAGGACCTTGTTCAGCTCGGCACGTGGAATGAGGAAGGGTAATGTAGTTTAATGCGTAAAAGTGGGAGATCCTGTATCTTGGGAAGTCAAATCAGGGCAGTACCTTCAGTGAATGGCAGGGCCCTGGGGACAGTTACGGAACAGAGGAATCCAGGAGTACAGGCACAAAGTTTCCAAAAATCGTGTGTGAGGATATTGCATATAGAAGTTGTGAGGTTATGTCGCATTCATTGAATCATACAGCACGGAAACAGGTCCTTCGACCACAACTTGCTGACGACAACTAATTAACACCATCTACACTAGATCCATCTGCCTGCTTTTGGCCCATATCCCTCTAAAATATCCCTATCCATGTACGGGTCTAAATGTGTAGGAAGGAACTGCAGATGCTGGTTTAAACTGAAGATAGACAAAATGCTGAAGTAACTCAGCAGGATAGGCAGCATCTGTGGAGAGAAGGAACAGGTGACGTTTTGGGTCGTGACGCTTCTTCACACTGAAAGTCACAGGAAAGGGAAACGACATAGAAAGGCGATGAAGTAGAGAGACATGGAACATATGAATGAAAGATACGCAAAAAAGTAACAATGATAAAAGAAACAGGTCATTGTTCGTTGTAGCAAGATTAGAACGAAAAGCTAGTGTGACCTGGGTGGGGCAGGGATGGAGAGAGAGGGAATGCAGGGGTTACTTGAAGTTAGAGCAATCAATATTAATATCCCTGGGTTGTAAGCTGCCCTCGTGAAATATGAGATGTTGTTGCTCGAATTTGTGTTTAGCCTCACTCTGACAATGGAGGAGGCCTAGGACTGAAAGGTCAGTGTGGGAATGGGAAGGGCAATTAAAGTGTTTAGCAACCGGGAAATCGGATACAGTGCCCTCCATAATGTTTGTGACAAAGACCCATCATTTATTTATTTGCCTCTGTACTCCACAATTTGAAATTAGTAATAGAAAAAAAAATCACATGTAGTTAAAGTGCACATTGTCAGATTTTATTAAAAGCTATTTTTATACATTTTGGTTTCAACCATGTAGAAATTACAGCTGTGTTTATACATTTCAGGGCACCATAATGTTTGGGTCACATGGTTTCACAAGTGTTTGTAATTGCTCAGGTGTTTAATTGCCTCCTTAATGCAGGTATAAGAGAGCTCTCAGCACCTTGTATTTCCTCCAGTCTTTCCATCACCTTTGGAAACTTTTATTGCTGTTTATCAACATGAGGACCAAAGTTGTGCCAATGAAAGTCAAAGAAGCCATTATGAAACTGAGAAACAAGAATAAAACTGTTGGAGACATCAGCCAAACCGTAGGCTTACCAAAATCAACTGTTTGGAACATCATTAAGAAGAGAGCACTAGTGAGCTTTCTAATCGCAAAGGGACTGGCAGGCCAAGGAAGACCTCTGCAGCTGATGACAGAAGAATTCTCTTGACCACAAAGAAAAATCCCCAAACACTTGTCCGACAGATCAGAAACAGTCTTCAGGAGTCAGGTGTTTATTTGTCAATGACCACTCTCTGCAGAAGACTTCATGAACAGAAATACAGAGGCTACCCTGCAAGATGCAAACATCTGGTTTACTGCAAAAATAGGATGGCCAGGTCACAGTTTGCCAAGAAGTACTTAAAAGAGTAACCACAGTTCTGGAAAAAGGTCTTGTGGGCAGATGAGATGAAGATTAACAATGATCAGAGTGATGGCAAGAGCAAAGTATGGAGGAGAGAAGGAACTGCGTAAGATCGAAAGCATACCACCTTATCTGTGAAACACGGTGGAGGGGATACATAGATACATAGAAAATAGGTGCAGGAGTAGGCCATTCGGCCCTTCGAGCCTGCACCGCCATTCAATATGATCATGGCTGATCATCCAACTCAGAATCCCGTACCTGCCTTCTCTCCATACCCTCTGATCCCTTTAGCCACAAGGGCCACATCTAACTCCCTCTTAAATATAGCCAATGAACTGGCCTCGACTACCCTCTGTGGCAGAGAGTTCCAGAGATTCACCACTCTCTGTGTGAAAAAAGTTCTTCTCATCTCGGTTTTAAAGGATTTCCCCCTTATCCTTAAGCTGTGATCCCTTGTCCTGGACTTCCCCAACATCGGGAGCAATCTTCCTGCATCTAGCCTGTCCAACCCCTTAAGAATTTTGTAAGTTTCTATAAGATCCCCTGTCAATCTCCTAAATTCTAGAGAGTATAAATCAAGTCTATCCAGTCTTTCTTCATAAGACAGTCCTGACATCCCAGGAATCAGTCTGGTGAACCTTCTCTGCACTCCCTCTATGGCAATAATGTCCTTCCTCAGATTTGGAGACCAAAACTGTATGCAATACTCCATGTGTGGTCTCACCAAGACCCTATACAACTGCAGTAGAACCTCCCTGCTCCTATACTCAAATCCTTTTGCTATGAAAACTAACATACCATTTGCTTTCTTCACTGCCTGCTGCACCTGCATGCCTACTTTCAATGACTGGTGTACCATGACACCCAGGTCTCGCTGCATCTCCCCTTTTCCTAGTCTGCCACCATTTAGATAATAGTCTGCTTTCCTGTTTTTGCCACCAAAATGGATAACCTCACATTTATCCACATTATACTGCATCTGCCAAACATTTGCCCACTCACCCAACCTATCCAAGTCACCTTGCAGTCTCCTAGCATCCTCCTCACAGCTAACACTGCCCCCCAGCTTAGTGTCATCCGCAAACTTGGAGATGTTGCCTTCAATTCCCTCATCCAGATCAGTAATATATATTGTAAATAGCTGGGGTCCCAGCACTGAGCCTTGCGGTACACCACTAGTCACTGCCTGCCATTGTGAAAAGGACCCGTTTACTCCTACTCTTTGCTTCCTGTTTGCCAGCCAGTTCTCTGTCCACATCAATACTGAACCCCCAATGCCATGTGCTTTAAGTTTATATACTAATCTCTTGTGTGGGACCTTGTCGAAAGCCCCCTGGATATTGAATATCCCTGGATGTTCAGCTCCCAGCCTTGGTCACCCTGGAGCCATGTCTCCGTGATCCCAACTATATCATAATCATTAATAGCTATCTGCACGTTCAACTCATCCACCTTATTACGAATGCTCCTTGCATTGAGACACAAAGCCTTCAGGCTTGTTTTTACAACGCTCTTACCCCTTATACAATTATGTTGAAAAGTGGCCCTTTTTGATTTTTGCCCTGGATTTGTCTGCCTGCCACTTTTACTTTTCACCTTGCTACCTATTGCTTCTGCCCGCATTTTACACCACTCTGTTTCTCTGCTCACCCATTTAAGAACCCCACCACCCCTTATTCTCTGTTTATTATTGTTTTCTTCTTTCCCCCCTACATGTTGGGTCTGAGTGCTTTCCTTCTCTGCCTCCTGCCTCACACACTGTCTAATAGCTTTCTCTATTTGAGTCCCTCCCCCCAACCATTCTAGTTTAAAGTCTCCGCCAGCATATCGGTCCCCCTCAGGTTCAAGTGCAACCCATCCTTTTTGTACAGGTCGCACCTTCCACAAAAGAGGTCCCAATGATCCAGAAATTTGAATCCCTGCCCTCTGCACCAGTCCTTCAGCCACGCATTTAACCTCCACCTCGCTCCATTCCTACTCTCACTGTCGCGTGGCACAGGCAGTAATCCCGAGATTGTTACCTTTGCTGTCCTTCTCTTTAACTACCCTCCTAACTCCCTAAATTCTCCTTTCAGGACCTCTTCTCTTTTTTTACCTATGTCATTGGTACCTATATGTACCAGGACCTCGGGCTCCTCTCCCTCCCCTTTCAGGATATCTTGGACACGTTGAGACACATCACAGACCCTGGCACCAGGGAGGCAAACTACCATCCGGGTCTCCCGACTGCATCCACAGAATCGCCTGTCTGACCCCCTAACTATAGAGTCCCCTATTAGTATTGCCCTCCTCTTCTTTTCCTTACCCTTCTGAGCAACAGGACCGGTCTCTGTACCGGAGGCCCGGCCGCTGTCGCTACCCCCAGGTAGGCTGTCCCCCCCAACAGTGCTCAAACAGGAGTACTTATTGTCAAGGTGTACAGCCACCGGGGTACTCTCTAGTCCCTGCCTGTGCCCCTTGCCTCTCCCAACCGTGATCCACTTGCCTGCCTCCTGTGGTCTTGGAGTGACCACCTCCCTGTAACTCCTCTCAATGACTTCCTCGCTCTCCCTGACCAGACGGAGGTCATCGAGCTGCTGCTCCAGGTTCCTAATACGGTCCCTTAGGAGCCCCATCTCGATACACCTGGCGCAGATGTGGACGTCTGGAGGGCTATCAGACTCCATGACTTCCCACATCTGACATCCAGAACAGTAAACTGCCCTGGCCCTCATACTCCCCTTACCTAGGATACAATACAAAACAAACTGCTACAATACAAAACAAACTGCTACAATACAGTACAATCAGCAGTTGGAGAATTATGTTTTGTATGCGACGGCTGTCCCTGTAGCGACTAGCGGGAGGGGGAGCAAGGGGGGAGCTGTGGGGCACCAAGGATACACATTTGAGGGCCTCATCTGTGATGGAAGAGAGGAGCCCCCATTCGCTAAAAAATGAGGACGTGGAATGCCTCCCAATGTGGAATACCTCATCTTGGGCGCAAATGCGGCGTACATGGAGGAATTGAGATTATGGGATAGTGTCTTTGCAGGAGGCAGGGTGGGAAGAAGTGTGGTCGAGTTAGTTGTGGGAGTCAGTGGGTTTGTAATAGACATCAGTCAACATCAGAACCAGGGGCCACAGTCTTAGAATAAAGGGGAGGCCATTTAGGATTGAGGTGAGAAAACAATTTTTCAACAAGAGAGTTGTGAATTTGTGGAATTACCTGCCACAGAGGGCAGTGGAGGCCAAATCATTGGATGGATTTATGAGAGAGTTAGATAGAGCTCTATGGGCTGGTGTAATCAAGGGATATGGGGGGAAGGCATGCACGGGTTATTGATTGGGGACGATCAGCCATGATCACAATGAATGGTGGTGCTGGCCCGAAGGGCCGAATGGCCTCCTCCTGCACCTAATTTCTATGATAGTCTATCTCCTGTGATGGCGATGGTGAGATCAAGGTGAGGGAGGTGTCGGGCGTGTCTACATCTAAATGTTTCTTAAACATTGCGATAGTACCTACCTCTACTACCTCTTCCGGCAGCTCGTTCCGTACACCCACCACGTTTTGTGTAAAACAGTTAGCCCTCAGTCTCCCATTAAATCTCCCCTCCCCTCAACATAAACCTACGTTCTCTGGTTCTCAATTTCACTATTCTGGGCAAAACACTGTGTGTTTACCCGATCAATTCCTCTCATGAATTTGTACACCTCTATAAGATCAACCCTCATCCTCCTGCTCTGGAAATAATAAAGCTTTAGCCTGCTCAACCTCTCCCTATAGCTTAGTCCCTAGAGCCCTGGCGACATCCTGGTAAATCTACTCTGAACCCTTTCAAGCTTGACAATATCTTTCCTGACATGGTGAACAAACAAAACTGAACACAACACTCTAAATGTGGGCTCATCAATGTCCTACAAAACTGCAACATGACCTCCCAATGTTATGACCTGAGCATGTATGGCTGCTGAAGGTACTGGCTCATTTATCTTCATTGATGATACAACTGCTGATGGTAATAGCATAATGAATTCTGAAATGTAGACACATCCTGTCTGCTCAAGTTCAAACAAATGCCTCAAAACTCTTTGGTTGGCGGTTCATTCTACAGCACGACAATGATCCCAAACATACTGCAAAAGCAACAAAGGAGTTTTTCAAAGCTAAAAAATGGTCAATTCTTGAGGGGCCAAGTCAATCACCTGATCTGAACCCAATGGAGCATGCCTTGTTTATGCTGAAGAGAAAACTGAAGGGGACTAGACCCTAAAACAAGCATGAGCTAAAGATGGCTACAATACAGGCCTGGTAGAGCATCAACTGAGAAGACACCCAGCAACTGGTGATGTCCATGAATCGCAGACTTCAAGCAGTCATTGCAGGCAAAGGATATGCAACAAAATACTAAACATGACAACTTTCATTTACATGATATTGCTGTGTCCCAAACATTATGATGCCCTGAAATGGGAGGACTATGTATAGACACTGCTGTAATTTCCACATGGTGAAACCAAAATGTATAAAATTGGCCTTTATTAAAATCTGACAATGTGCACTTTAACCACAAGTGATTTTTTTCTATTAGAAATCTCAAATTGTGGGGTACAGCGGCAAATACATAAATGATGGGTCTTCGTCCTAAACATTATGGAGGGCACTGTAGGTCCAGGTGGACTGAGGGAAGGTGTTCAGCGAAACGATCGCCCAGTCTACGTTTGGTCTCGCCGATTTTTAAGAGTCCTCATCTTATGAGGTTGGAGGAGGTGCAAGTGAACCTCTGCCTAATCTGAAAGGTCTGTCAGGGTCCCTGGACAGAGTCCAAGGAGGAGGTATTGGGGCATGTGCTGCATCTCTTGCAGTTGTAGAAGATACCTGGGAGTGGGTGGTTTGGGTGGGAAGGGATGAGTTAACCAGGAAGTTGCGGAGGGAACGGTCTCTGCGGAAGGTGGAAATGGGTGGATGTGGGAAGATGTGACAAGAGGTGGGATCCTGTTGGAGGTGGCGAAAATTTGGAGAATTATGTTTTGTATGCGACGGCTGTCCCTGTAGCGACTAGCGGGAGGGGGAGCAAGGGGGGAGCTGTGGGGTACCAAGGATACACATTTGAGGGCCTCATCTATGATGGAAGAGAGGAGCCCCCATTCGCTAAAAAATGAGGCCATATCAGATGTCCTGGTATGGAATACCTCATCTTGGCCGCAGATGCGGCGTAGATGGAGGAATTGGGATTATGGGATAGTGTCTTTGCAGGAGGCAGGGTGGGAAGAAGTGTGGTCGAGTTAGTTGTGGGAGTCAGTGGGTTTGTAATAGACATCAGTCAACATCAGAACCAGGGGCCAGAGTCTTAGAATAAAGGGGAGGCCATTTAGGATTGAGGTGAGAAAACACTTTTTCAACAAGAGAGTTGTGAATTTGTGGAATTCCCTGCCACAGAGGGCAGTGGAGGCCAAATCACTGGATGGATTTAAGAGAGAGTTAGATAGAGCTCTATGGGCTGTTGGAATCAAGGGATATGGGGGGGAAGGCATGCACGGGTTATTGATTGGGGACGATCAGCCATGATCACAATGAATGGTGGTGCTGGCCCGAAGGGCCGAATGGCCTCCTCCTGCACCTAATTTCTATGATAGTCTATCTCCTGTGATGGCGATGGTGAGATCAAGGTGAGGGAGGAGTCGGGCGTGTCTACATCTAAATGTTTCTTAAACATTGCGATAGTACCTGCCTCTACTACCTCTTCCGGCAGCTCGTTCCCTACACCCACCACCTTTTGTGTAAAACAGTTACCTCTCAGTCTCCCATTAAATCTCCCCTCCCCTCAACATAAACCTATGTTCTCTGGTTCTCAATTTGACTATTCTGGGCAAAACACTGTGTGTTTACCCGATCAATTCCTCTCATGAATTTGTACACCTCTATAAGATCAACCCTCATCCTCCTGCTCTGCAAATAATAAAGCTTTAGCCTGCTGAACCTCTCCCTATAGCTTTGTCCCTAGAGCCCTGGCAACATCCTGGTAAATCTACTCTGAACCCTTTCAAGCTTGCCAATATCTTTCCTGACATGGTGAACAAACAAAACTGAACACAACACTCTAAATGTGGGCTCATCAATGTCCTACAAAACTGCAACATGACCTCCCAACTACAATACTCAATACTCCGACTTGTGAACGTCAATGTGCAGAAAGCATTCTTGCCCACCCTGTCACTAAAGGAACTATGCACCTGCACTCCCAGGTTTGTCTGCTCCACAACACTCCCTAGAGTCCTACCATTCACTGTGTAGGTCCTTCCCATGTTAGACTTCCCAAAATGCAACCCCCCCCCCCCAAATTTCTCTGTATTAAATTCCATTAACCATTCCTCAGCCCATCTGGCCTAAAGATCAAGATCCTGCTGTAATCTGACAAACATCTTCACAATCTAAAATACCACCCACTTTAGTGTCAATTGCAAACTTGCTAATCATGCCATGTATGTTCTCATCCAAATCATTATAGATGACGTGGCAATGGGCCCAGCACCAAACACTGTGGCAGAACACTAGTCAAAGGCCACTAGCCTGAAAAACATCCTTCCACCATCACCCTCTGCTTCCTTCCAGAAGCCAAATTTCTATCCGTTTATCTCTCTCCTTGGATTCCATGTGATCTCAGCTGATGCGAGGATCCTGCTGTGGAGAACCTTGTTGAATGACTTACTGAAATCAATATTTACATCTACAGCTCTGCCCCACATCAACCTTTTTGGTCACATCTTCATAAAACTCATTCAGGTTCATGAGACACGACCTCTCACATATAAAATCATGCTGACTATCCCATATCAGCCTTTGCGCATAAAAATACATACAGTGCATTCAGAAAGTATTCAGACCCCTTCACTTTTTCCACATTTTGTTATGTTCCAGCCTTATTCTAAAATGGGTTAAATTCTTTTTTTTTAATCATCAATCTACACACCATACCCCATAATAAAAAAGTGAAAACAGGTGTTTAGAAATTTTTGCAAGGTACTTAAAAATAAATAATTGAAATATCACATTTACATAAGTATTCAGACCCTTTACTCAGTACTTTGTTGACGCACCTTTGACAGCGATTAGTCTCAAGTCTTCTTGGGTATGACGCTACAAGCTTGGCACGCATGTACTTGGGTAATTTCTCCTATTCTTCTCCGCAGATCGTCTCAAGCTCTGTCAGGTTGGATGGGGAGCGTCGATGCACAGCCATTTTCAGGTCCCTCCAGAGATGTTCGTTCGGGTTGAAGTCCGGCCTCTGGCTGGGCCACACAAGGACATTCACAGACTTGTCTCAAAGCCACTCCTGCATTGTCTTGGCTGTGCTTAGGGTCGTTGTCCTGTTGGAAAGTGAACCTCCAGGGTCTGAGGTCCAGAACTCTCTGGAGCAGAATTTCATCAAGGATCTCTCTGTACTTTGCTCCGTTCATCTTTCCCTCGATCCTGACTTGTCTCCCAGTTGCTGCCGCTGAAAAAACATCCCCACAGCATGATGCTACCACCACCATGCTTCGCCGTAGGTATGGTATTGGCCAGGTGATGAGCGGTGCCTGGTTTCCTCCAGACGTGACGCTTGGCAGAGACAAAGAGTTCAATCTTGGTTTCAGCAGACCAGAGAATCTTGTTTCTCATGGTCTGAGTCTTTTAGGTGCCTTTTGGCAAACTCCAAGCTGGCTGTCATGTGCCTTTTACTGAGGAGTGGCTTACATCTGGCCACTCTACCATAAAGGCCTGATTGGTGGAGTGCTGCACATATAGTTGTCCTTCTGGAAGGTTCTCCCATCTCCCCAGAGGAACTTTGGAGCTCTGTCAGTGACCATTGGGTTCTTGGTCACCTCCCTGACCAAGGCCCTTCTCCCCCGATTGCTCAGTTTGGCCGGGCGGCCAGCTCTTTGAAGAGTCCTGCTGGTTCCAAAGTTCTTCCATTTAAAAATCATAGAGGCCACTGTGCTCGTCGAGACCTGCAATGCTGCAGGAATTGTTTAATGCCCTTTCCCAGATCTGTGTCTCGACACAATCCTGTCTCGGAGGCCTACAGACAATTACTTTGTCTTCATGGCTTGGTTTTTGCTTTGATATGCACTATCAACTGTGGGACCTTATATAGAGCGGTATGTACCTTTGCAAATCATGTCCAATCAATTTAATTTACCACTGGTGAACTCCAAACAAGTTGTAGAAACATCTCAAAGATAATCAATGGAAACAGGATGAACCTAAGCTCAATTTTGAGTGTGATAGCAAAGGGTCTGAGCACTTATGTAAATGTGATATTTCAATTATTTATTTTTAATTATTTTGCAAAAATTTTGAAACATCTGTTTTTGCTTCTTCATTCTGGGATATTGTCTGTAGATTGATGATAATAAAAAGTGAATTTAATCCATTAAAAAAACCCGCTGTAATGTAACAACATGTGGAAAAAATGAAGGGGTCTGAATACTTGCTGAATGCACTGTATATCTTATCCCTTCGAATACTACCTAGTAACTCTCCTACCATAACATTTGCCACCCTCCAGTCTTCTGGTACATCACCTGTATTTAATGACGACTCGTAAATCCCAGCAGGGCATCTACAATCTCTCTAGTTTCCCCAGTGTCCTCAGATATATCTGATCAGGCCCAGAAGATTGTTCACCATCATACATGTCAGGAGCTTTAGCACCTCCTCAATGGGGGTGGGGGCACTGTGAGACAGCTGCCCTGCCAGCAGCATGTTCATTATTTATACTTTTTTTGGTGTGTCTAGTGTCAGTTTGGGTGTCTCTTGGTATGTCTTATGTGGGGGGTGGTGGGGAGGGGAAAGGGGGAAACCGCTTTCAGCCACCTCCTCCACGGAGAGGCGACTTTTTCCATGTCGCCTCCATCGCAGCCTAATACCATGGATTGGAGCGGCCTTTCCCGGAGTTGGGCCCAGAGCATCGGCAGCAGGCGCAGCGTGGACTTTCCATCGCGGAGTGGGTGAACCCTTGCCGGGGGTCGCCAGAGAGGAGTGCTCCGATCACTGGCCTGGTGTCGTTGACATCATGGAACTGTGTGCTGCGGAGCTCCTAGCCGCGGGCGTGGAGTGGAGTGGACTTACCATCCGGAGCCAGGGATCACCGAAGAGCTCCGACCACCGGCCCGCGGCCGATAACATCCTGAAGCTGTGGTCTGCGGAGCTTCTAGCCACGGGCGGGGCGGGGTGTGGACTTACCATCCGGAGCCTGCGATCCCTCGCCAGGGATCGCCGGAAAAGAGCTCCGACCGCCATCCTGCGGCCTATAACATCCTGAAGCCATGGCCACCGGTAGGAAAGTGCCGATTCGGGACCTCCAAGCCGCGGAGTGTGTTTCACCGTCCTGACGTCAGAGTTTAGATCATCCCAACGAGAGGGCCTGTACATCAACGGGCCATCTGTAGCGGCGACTACGGAGGGTCCATGGCCCCGACTATGGGTGAACAAGAGAGGAGGACTGGCTGAACTTTATTGCCTTCCACCACATTGAAGAATGCTGCGGTGGATGTTTGTGTTAAATGTTATTGTGTATTGTGTGTTCTTTTTAAGTGTATCGCTGCTGGCAAATTCATTTCATTGCATGTAATGTGCATGTGACGAATAAAATTGATTTTGACTTTGACCATAATACTGACTGCTTTCATGACACTTCCACAAGTTCCCCAGTCCTCGTATTTCTCCGTAGTAAAAATAGAGGAAAAATACTAATTATGGACCTTGCCCATCTCCTTATGCTCCAGACTTGACTTCTTTGATTCCTTAGGGGTCCTAAACTCTCCCAGGTTACCCTTTTTCCCTTCATGTACTTATAAAATCTCTTGGAACTATCCTTAACATTACCAACCAGAACTACCTCCTGTCCCCTTCGTGCATTCCTGATTTCTTTTTTTAGCTTGAACCTTAGTTCCCGAAACTCCATCAAGATACACTGGATCCCAGCTGCTTATACCTGCTCCATGCCCCCTTCATATGCTTGACCAGAGCCTCAATCTCCCTCACCATCAAAGCTTCCTTACGCTCACCTGCCTTGCCCTTAACTCTGATAAGAACATGCATGGCCTGGACTCTTGCTAGCACACTTTTAAAAACATGCCACATTCCTGACATCCCTTTTGCTACAAAAAACTGTTCCTATCAACTTGAGCAAGTTCCTGTTTTGTCTCTTCCAAGTTGGCCTTGCCAAAATTTAGAATTTTAATTTGTGGTCCTGGCCTGTCTCTATTCATAACTAAAAGCTAGTACAACAGTGGTCACTGGTCCCAAAACGCTCATCCACGAACAAGACTAGATCAAGCATTGCCCTCTCCCGTGTGCGGTCATACTTTCCTGCGGTCATAAACTTTCCTGAACACATTTGACAAATTCCACCCCGTCTAAACCTTTCGCACTATGACATTCCCAGTCAATATTGGGAAACAAGTTGTACAAGACATTGATGAGGCTGCATTTGGAGTATTGTGTTCAGTTGTGGTCACCCTCCTATAAGAGAGATGTCATTAAGCTGGATAGAATGCAGACATTTTTGACGAAAGTGTTGCCAGAACTCGAGGGCTAAGCTGCAGAAAAAGGTTGGGCAGGCTAGAACTTTATTCCTTCTAGAATAGGAGGCTGAGAGATGATCATATAGAGGTTTATAGAATCACAAGGGTAACAGATAGGGTGCATGCAGTCTTTTCACCAGCGGCGGGGAATGGAGAACCAGAGGACATTGGTTTCATTTGGGAGGAGTTTAGAGTGAGAGCGGCAAGATTTAAAAGGGGCAAAGTTTAAAATAAATAAATGTGCAGGTAAGTACACAGAGACCGAGTACACAGTGTACACAGTATGGCTTCTTGGATCATACTACCAGGGCTGGTGATGGAGGCAGGCATGATCGTAGCATACAAGAGGCTTTTAGATACACACAGATTTGCAGGGAGTGGAGGGATATGGATCATGTGCAGAGAGAGATTAGTTTAAATTGGCATCCTGTTCTGCGTGGACATTGTAGGATGAAGGGCCTGTTCCTGTGCTGATCCAAGTCATGTAACACTAATATTTATGCTGTTGGATTAGTGGATTGCAAAGAAGGTTGTGTAAAGGATCCTGATCAAATGGCAAATTGGGCAAAGAAATAGCAGATGGAATATAACTTGTACGTGTGAAGTCGTGCACTGTGACAAATTATACACAGTAAAACCTGCAGGAGCCTGACGACTGTTGTAGAACAAAGTTACAAAGGAGTGAATGGTTCCCTGAAAGTGGCAACAGAGAGAAACGGGGTGATAAAGATGACGTCGGGCACCCCTGCCCTCATCGGATGGGGTACTGAATACATGAGCTGAGACATCATCTTACAGCTGTAGAAAACGTAGGTGAGACCGCACTTGAAGTATTGTGTGCAGTTCTGGTCGATCGGCTGTTGGACATGATTACCCAAGTGCCCAAGAGATTCACCGGGATGTTACAAAGATTGGAGGACTCAAGTTATTAGGAGTGGCTGGATACGTTCGACCTGGGGCATAGGAGGCTGAGGTGACTTTATAGAAGTTCATGAAATCATGTCGGACGTAGAGATGGAAGGTCACAGTCTTTCTCACCCAGGCTAGGTGGGCCTAAATTGGAAGGTACAAATTTAAGATGAGACAGATTTAAAGGAGACCCGAAGGGCAGGTTTTCCACACAGAGGGTTGTTGGCATGTGGAACGAGCTGCCAGAGGAGGTGTTGGAGGCGGACATATAATAACATTCAGGAGACACCCAGATAGGCTCGTGATAGAAAGGGCTTTGGAAAGATATGGGTCAAACACAAGCAGATGGGAATAGCACCGATAGGGCATCTTTAGAGGCATACTTGCATACAGCACAGAAACTGCTCCTTCGGCCCAACATCCATGTTGACCAAGATGCCCCATTTACACTAGTCTGACCTGCCTGCATTTGGCCCACATCCCTCTAAACCTTTCATATCCATGCACCTGTTCAAATGCCTTTTAAAGGTCATGAGGGATAGGAGTAGAATTAGGCCATTCAGCCCATCTTCTCCACCATTCAATCATGGCTGATCTATCTCTCCCTCCTAACCCCATTCTCCTGCCTTCTCTCCATAATCTCTGACACCTGTACTAATTAAGAATGTTGAATTAAATGTTGTTATAATACCTACCGCAACTACCACTTCTGGCAGCTCGTTTCAGATACTCACCACCCTCTGAGAAAACGTTGTTCATCTGGTTCCTACTAAATCTTTCCCCTCTGATCTTAAACCTATGGTTCTTGATTTCCTACTCTGGATAAAAGACTGCATTTACCCCAACTAGTTCCCTCATGATCTTACACACATATATAAGATCACCTCTCATCCTTCTACAGTCTGAGGAATAAAGCCCTAGCCTGCCTAACTTCCACCTATCGCTCAGGCCATCAAGTCTTGGCAACATCCTTGCAAATCTTCTCCACCCTTTCCACCTTAATGACCAAAATTGAATGCAATACTCCAAATGCGGACTCACCAACGTCTTGAGTAACTGTAACATGACAGCCCATCTTCTGTACTCAACTCCTTGCCTGATGAAGGCCAATGTACCAGATGCCATTATGACTACCTCATGTATCTGTTGCGCAATTTTCAAGGAACTATGTACCTGCACACCAAGATCCCAATGCTCCACAACATATCCAGGGCCCTGCCGTTCACTGTTCTTTGTCAGCCTGTTACACAGGGACAGGTTCAGGCCTTTTCTCTCCACACACATTCAACTGCATTCTGAGCTCCCCCTCCTACCTGGGTCCTGGGGATTGGGTGCCTGTCCCAGTCCGCTGAGCATGGAGTAAAGGATCCGGGTTTTGATGGCATAGCTGGCCCACATGGTCTGCAGGTCACCCACGGTGAAGGCATGGACCTCCGGGTCGAAGTTCCACTCAAGGTTTTCGTAGGAGCAGTCGTGCAGAACCAGCGGATAATCCACCGCCATGCTATAGACAGGGGAGCATCTGTCAGCAAACGCAGATAAAAATCCTGGATGTTGACAAGCAGGAGGTTGTCATCTGGCTCCAGGGAAGCTCGAGGGCAGAGTAGTACAAAGGAGGATACACACCATGAATGGTAGAGTGTTGAGGAACAGAGGGACATCAAGTACAAGGGTGGACACACACCGAGAATGGTGGGGACTGCTGAGGAACATCATGGTACAAGGGTAAGTCACCCATCACGTAGGGAGTGCTGACAAACAGTGGAATATCAGGATACAAGGGGAGGACACACAATGTGAATGGTAGGGAGTTTAGAGGAACAAAGGGACCTCGAGGCACAAGGGTAGGGCCTGCAACTGTAGAGATGGGGGGGGGGGGGGATTCGAATGAAACTGAGCCTCCTCAACACATGTGACACAATCAGAGGAGGTAGAGGGTCAATTGTTGAGGTGTGTGGCAAGGGGTTAGGACAGTCAAGCAAGTCAAAAGCCAAACTGCTTGGGGGTCGGTGGGGTTTGGGGGGGTCGGAGAGGCAGGGAGGTCGATGGTCACAGTTTGGAGGTCAGGATGCTGGGATGGCTGGGAAGGCAGAGGTGGAGAGCAGGTGGTGTCGGGCGGATGATGGGTCGGCAGGATCGGTGGTCGCTGTGGGTTGGAGGCCAAGCGGGTTAGGGGTTGGAGGTCATGCAGCCATACCTGTACTGGGGCTTGCAGGGGTTGCTCTCCACGTCCAGGAGCCGGTCCACCACTTCCACATCCTCCAGCCCACGGCCCACAAGCAGCAGCACGGCGGCCATGCAGCGCACCTGATGGTAGAGGAAGGAGCGGGCCCGCACCTCCAGGCAACCCAGGCCGCTGCCAGCCCGCCACACCCGCACCCGCAGCACCGTGCGCACGAAGCGCAGCACCCCGTTGGCCACGTCCATGCGGCAGAGGTTGCGGAAGTCGTGCGTGCCACAGAGCCGGTGCCCCGCCTCCACCATGCGGCCCAGCTGCAGCCCCACCACCGGGAACAGGTAACGGTAGGTGCGGTGCTGGCAGCTGAAGCGAGCGCTGAAGCCGGTGGGTGCCGGCGCCCAGGCCAGGGCGCGCACGTCCCGCGGCAAAGACCGGTTCAGCAGCCGCGTGTACGGCAGCTCGTCCCCCGGCAACTTTGCACCGTCCGGGCCCCGGGTCCGAGAGCGCAGCTCCAGGGACACCACCTGAAGGGAGGGAGGAGAGGGGTGGGGGAGGGAGGAGGTGAGGGTTAGCATGGCGAGAGGATGGCGGGTGTGCGTGGCAGATTGGACGGTGAAGATGGATGGAAGGGATGGGAGAATACAGGGGGAGGAGAGGGTGGAGACAGTGAGAGGAGGGAGGGGATGAAGAGCAGAGAATGGGGAAAGGAAGGGGGAGGAAAATGGAGAAGAGGGAGGGAGGAAAGGGAGGCACAGGGATAAAGGGGGAAGAGAAAGAATGGAGAGGGACAAAATCAGGTTCACAAAATCAAATTAGCAGAAAAAAGGGACTTTTGCCGACACCAATCTTCCCCTTTTATTCCCCTTCATCTACCTGCAGATTCTCTCCCTCACCACACAAAGGGAGGCAACTCCCAATGGCCCAACAATACCCGACTGTGACCCCACTTCTATCAGGTCTCCCCTTAGCTTCGAATGCTCCAGAGAAAACAATCCAAGTTAGTCCTTTGTAAAGTGGGACAGCAGGAACGGCACACCACACTCCATATACAGCCTGACCCAAGTTTTATACACCCCCAACATGACTTCCTGACGCTTATACTCAATGCTCCGACGATGAAGGCTAGTATACCATATGCCTTCTTTACCACTCTATCTAATCGTGTTACCACTTTCAGGGAACTGTAGAATCGCACCTAAAGATCCATCTGTTGACCAATGCTCCGCAGGATTCTGCCATTTACTCTCACTTTCCATTCAACGTCCTCACACTTTGCTGCATTAAACTGCATTTGAAGGTTCTCTGCCGAGCTTCCCGCTGATCTATATCCCGGCCCACACCAGTTCTTCTTCCTGCACCAAGGCTTCTCTGCTCGGGAGCAGAGAAAAGAACAGCACAAGCCCTTTGGTCCACAATGTCTGTGCCAAACACAATGCCAAGACTCACCTGCCTGCACATGATCCATACACATCTATTCCCTTCCTATCAATATGTCTAAAAGCTTCCTGGACATCACAATCATGTTGCCTCCGCCTCTATCCCTGGCAGGCATTCCAGGCACCTACACTATACTATGTGTAAAATAAATGCCTCACACATCTCCTTTACAATTTGCCTCTTTCACCTAAAAGCTATGCCCTCCAGTCTTTGACATTCCAACCCCGGGAAAAAGATTCTGATACTCTACCTTATCAGTTTTAAAAATCAGGTTGTCCCTCAGCCTTTGAGGCTCCAGAGAAAACAATCCAAGTCTGTCATTAGGTCATAAGTACACAAAAATGCTGGAGAAACTCAGTGGGTGCAGCAGCATCTATGGAGCGAAGGAAATAGGCAACGTTTCGGGCCGAAACCCTTCTTCAGACTGATGGGGGATGGAGGGAGGCGGGGAGAAGAAAGGAAAAAGGAGGAGCTCGGGGGCTGAGGGAGAGGTAGGAAGGGTAGGAGACAGCAGGGTTTAACTGAATTGTGAGAATTCAATGTTCATGCCAAGAGGATGCAGACTACCCAAGCGGAATATGAGGTGCTGTTCCTCCAATTTCCGGTGTTGCTCACTCTGGCCATGGAGGAGGCCCAGGACAGAGAGGTCGGATTGGGAATGGGAGGGGGAGTTGAAGTGCTGAGCCACCGGGAGGTCAGGTTGGTTAATGCGGACCGAGCGGAGGTGTTCGGCGAAACGATCGCCAAGCCTACGCTTGGTCTCACCAATATAGATCAGCTGACATCTAGAGCAGCGGATGCAATAGATGAGGTTGGAGGTGGTGCAGGTGAACCTCTGTCGCACCTGGAATGACTGCTTGGGTCCTTGTATGGAGTGGAGGGGGGAGATAAAGCGACAAGTGTAGCATCTCTTGCGGTTGCAAGGGAAAGTGCCCGGGGAAGGGGTGGAGCGGAAGGGAAGGGAAGAATTGACAAGGGTGTTACGGAGTTCCTTCTTAAACATTAGGTCATAAGCGATAACAGTAGAATTAGGACATTCGGCCGTGAAGTCTATCATGGCTGATCTATCTCTCCTTCCTAACCCCTTTCTCCTGCCTTCTCCTCATAACCTCTGACACCCATACTAAACAAAAATCTATCCATCTCTGCCTTAAAAAATATCCACTGATGACCTCTACAGCTTTCTGTAGCAAAGAATTCCACAGATTCACCACCCTCCGACCAAAGAGATTTCACCTCATCTCCTTCCTGAAAGAACGTCCTTTAATTCTGAGGCAAGACTTTCTTAGTCCTAGACTTTCCCGTTAGTGGAAACATCCTCTCCACATCCACTCCTTTCACTATTATGTATGTTTCAAAGAGGTTCCCCGTCATTCTTCTAAACTCCAGTGAGTACAGGCCCAGTGCCGACAAACGCTCATCATAGGTTAACCTACTCATTCCTAGAATTATTCTTGTGAACTTACTCTGGACCCTCCCCAGAGCCACCATATCCTTCCACTGATATGGTGCCCAATACTGCTCACAATATTCCAAATGCGGCCTTACCAGCGCCTTATAGAGACTCTGCATTACATCCCTGTTTTGTGTACAAGCCCTCTTGAAATAAATGCTAGCATTGAGTTTGCTTTCTTTACAACCGATTCAACTTGCATATCAACTTTTTGGGAATCCTATACCAGCACTCCTAAGTACCTTTGCACCTCCGATTTCTGGATTATCTCCCCATTTAGAAAATAGTCCATGCCTTTATTCCTCCTTACAAAATGCATGACTCCACACTTTGCTGCACTATATTCCATCTGTCACTTCGCTTCTCGCTCTCCCAACCTGTCCAAGTCCTTCTGCAGAGTCCATGCCCTCTCTACACCACCTGTCCCCCCCCCCCATTTATCCGCTTATCATCCACAAACTTGGCCAGAAAACCTTCAATCCCCTCGTCCAAATCTGTTTGTAGCCAATACCATCAAATCCACGCAGCATTCTGGTAAAACTCTTCAACACCCTCTCTAGAGCCTCCACGCCCTTCCTGTAATGGGCGACCAGAATTGTAAGCAATACTCCAAATACATGTGCAGGAAGGAACTGCAGATGCTGGTCGACAACAAAGATAGTCACAAAAAGCGGGGGGGGAGGGTGGGGGGGGGGGGGGGTGGGGGGGTGGGGGGGGGGGGTGGGGGGGGGGGGTGGGGGGGGGGGGGGGGGGGGGGGGGGGGGGGGGGGGGGGGGGGGGGGGGGGGGGGGGGGGGGGGTCTGAGGATGGGACACGACCCAAAACGTCACCTATTCCTTTTCTCCAGAGATGTCTGACCCGCTGAGTTACTCCAGCTCCTTGTACTCAATGTCTCAACTGATGAATGCGTCTACCTTCGATTTAAACCAGAATCTGAAGTTCTTCCTTACACATTTATCCAGTCCACTGCGAAATATCCTCAAGGTATGTCTACCACTACCCCACCTCACGACACTGACCTACCCCCCAAGCCAGCCTTACCTGCCCAAAGGCGCTGACCCCTTTATCAGTGCGGCCGCTGCGGTGGTAGTTGGCAGTTTGTCTGCTCTCCACCAGCCGGGTCTGGAGCAGGGCCTGGAATAGTCTGGCCTCCACCGTGTTGTCTGTGTTGGCCTGGCTGGCGAAGCCCTGGTAGCCCCAGCCCAGGTAGGCCAGGCGCACAGCCACATGCCGGCGCCCATGCTGGCTGAAGTCGAAGGGGCGCTGCCGGCGGGGGCGTTTGCTGGAGGTGTGGAGCCCGGGGTCTCCGGCTGCGTGTGGGTCTCCGCCGCGGGGACACCCGGTTGCTTCATCTGGGGAATCACCGCTGTGAGCTTGTCTACCCTGCGCGCCGTCGCCATGGGGACATTGGTCCATTCTCGCTGTGTCCACATTGCCCTGGGGACACGGGGTCGCCATCGTGCACTCACCGCACGCCACTTGCAATGGCCGCCATCGCCACAAGGCTTCCGCTCCTGGTCAGCGAACCGGAAGTGTTCAACGGCTGCCCCGCGGCACGCCGGGAAATGTAGTTCACAATCGCTGCAGGAGACGGGAGTAAAAGATAAATTATTTCTCTCCAGAGATGCTGCCCGTCCCGCGGAGTTACTCCAGCATGTTGTGTCTATCTTCGGAACAAAGGAGGGACAATGAACTGCAGATGTCTGAATCTTGAGCAAAGCACAGTGCTGGAGTAATTTAGCGGGTCAGTCAACATTTGTGGAGGGAATCGGGTTCCGTTTTCAGAGTCAAAGAAAATCCAGGAACAAAGGAGCGGGGTGAAATCAGGGCGCCTGCTGTTGTTTGAAGGCCAGAGCTGCAGAAGTATCCTCCCAGCTCCGACTCTCTCGTCACCACCAGAGGGGGGGAGAGAGAGAGGGGGGGTGGAGAGAAGAGGGGAGAGAGAAGGGGCAGACGGGAGCGTGGGGTTCATTTTCCCACACAAGCCATAGGTGACTGGGCAATCTGAACCCAAGCACCAAGTTGAAAGCGGCCGAAGGTGTGCATCGTTCGGGACAGCCCCCACTCTCCCACGGCCACCCGCTGCGGGTCGTGTGGAGCGGATGTTTGGGACAATGTTCATACCTTCACAGTGATATGATGGACGCGGGGGTCTGAACCAATCGCTGACAAGTCCCGGCCCTCGGCAACGTCAAGTTCGTTATTGGACTTTTCTGTTGAGCGGCAGTCGGTCCGTTGGCCTTTAGGCGACGCCGCCTTTCGGGTAGGTGGCGTTTCGACAGAGCGGCCATTCTGTAAGTTTGCTTTTAGGCAACGCAGCTTTTCGGTTCCTTGGGATATAGGCGTCCCGCACTTTCGGTTAGATTGCATTTAGGCGTCCCATCCTTTCGGTTAGTAGGCGTTTCGTCTTCGGACTCTTTCGGTTTATTGGCGTTTCGGCCTCGTTTCCATTCCGTTCTTTGGCTTCGACCTCTTTGCTTCGGCTTCTTGTCTGTCGGCGCCACGTCCGGGTACCGTCTGATCTACTAGGTTACTCCCGCACCTTATGTTTTGTTTTGTAATCCAACAACTGCAGTACGTGGTTTCCACATTAAACCAGTGGCTCAAGTATCCCGGCTGCACTTTATACTATCAGACTGTCAGGTCTGAACTTGTGACCTGATTAGATGCCTCCGGTGCACTGCAGGGAAAGCTGGGGGGGGGGGGGGAATCACCGTTCCTTTATCTAGTGGTTGAGAAAGAAATCGATCACGGTCTTTAGAGACTGTGTGAAGAAAGGTCTGGACACGAAACCACACCTGCCCATACCCTCCACAGATGCTAGCTGACCCGCTGCGACCCCCCAGAACTTTGCTTGTTTACCCACTCACAATTCCAGCATCACAGCCCCCCTGTGCCTCGCCTGTAAAGGCTACTAGCTCCTTGATATCAACTACTGTCCGATTAGACGGTGTTAGCTACCAGGAGATGTTGGACTATCTACGAGCATCGGAGGCTGAGTGGAAACATAAAATAAGTTTATAAAAATACGAGAACCGAATATTGCTTAGATGGTCAGACTCCTTATCCCAGGGTGCATATGTCAAAGACAGGAAACTCCAGTTTTAAGGTAAGTGGGGTAAAGGTTAAAGGATGTGCGGAACAAGTTTATTGCATATTACACATTTATGCGGGCTATCTTTCCTTCTCTACGCTGAGTCATGATGAATCGCCAAACAATCCTTTCTCTTTGGTCTCGAGGTATGTTTCTCGGTACTGCTGTAAATATATACGATGTGGCTCTTCCCAGTTCTGACGACAGGAGCATTAATTTGCTTAACCAGCTCATTTCCACTCACCGGTGAATTTGTAAGATTTGAATAAACCATCGTGAGACATTCAATCGCTTGTGAAACGTAACACTTTTTTAAACCTAAAACGACAGCGAAACAAATTCTCGGATTCTGAACGCTGGAAAAATGAATATAAATTAATCATCCTCCTTGATTCCTGTAATTACACTAACCTTATCTGGATGATTTGTGGTCAGGATGGCCGAGCGGTCTAAGGCGCTGCGTTCAGGTCGCAGTCTCCACTGGAGGCGTGGGTTCGAATCCCACTTCTGACAATTTCACATTTTGTAATTCTACCCAGAGATCCTATGGTTCTGCTGTCTTATTCCCCCGGACTTTTTAACAAGTTTCACGGGTACCTGCCGTTAGCGCCAAGAGTCGCTAAGTTGCGTCCACGAGTTCCGACGTTCCCGCTACGTTAATTGTACGTGATTACCACGAGTTAAATTTGTTTTAAACTCGGGGTACCTCGTGGGTCAGCTCGCACAGTGAGACAGGGGTTTTACCCGATCTTCGATTTGCCATTCGCTACCACGAGCAAGGTCATGACCCATCTTTCCACACTGTACTAAGCTACTCTGTATATTGCATTGTTTAATGAACAAAGACTAAAGGAGAAAAGGATAATTGGGCAACTGCAACACTCCAACCTGGTTCTATTGCCTCTTGTTCAACTGCTTCATCCCTCCTCCACCCGGGTTAGCAAGACTCGCTACTCTCCCCATCTGACTCCATATACTCGACATACCCAAGATATACACAAAGGCTGCAGTAACTGAACGGGTCACTCAGTATCTCTGCAGAAACGGAAAGCATGATGTCTCGTTTCGAGACTGTTTTCAGACCCGGAGGAAGGGAATAGGTGAC
Organism: Malacoraja senta; assembly: GCA_038087875.1. Classification (NCBI taxonomy): domain Eukaryota; kingdom Metazoa; phylum Chordata; class Chondrichthyes; order Rajiformes; family Rajidae; genus Malacoraja; species Malacoraja senta. The sequence goes on along the minus strand of CM075981.1, from coordinate 7,942,702 downwards.
GTTTCTTGTCAAGGCCCTTCTTCAGACTGGAGAAAATGAATAGGCGACGTTTCGGGACGAGACTCTTCTCCAAACATACCCATCTACCTGTTTGTTTCTTCCTTCCCATCCCCTCTCCGTCATCAACCATCTGCCAAACATCCATTCCAATTCTGGCTCCGCTTGTCAACTACCAGCTTCTGTAACTACCCTCCCTCTCCCCACGCCCATCTGCTTCTATCTGCCGAATCTGCCCTTAATTCGTTTCCACTACAACTTCCTAGTCTCTGTTTACTCCTCCTTCTTTCTGACCTCTCGGGGCTTCAGGGTCCAGGTCGGAAACGTCGACCAGGCTTTTATCTCCACTGATTTCCAACAGCGGTTTATAGTTAGCTCCACATTCCAACACCCGCGGTCTCCATCTTATTCAGTTCTCAGAGCAAACTGGAGAAACCGATAAACACTGCGATCAATCGAATAAATGGAAAATACAAAGGAATGCGTTCACTTCCTTGTAAAGATAACAATAACATATAACATATTCGCCTAGCGTGCTCTCACCACTCTATTCAGGATGACATACGGGTGCACAATAAACTCCAGCTGTTGGCATCTGAAACAAAAAAAATCAAACTGCTGGAGGAACAGCACAGTTCGCAGCATCTGTGGGTAGAAAGGAATTGTCGACGATTCATCAGAACGCAGCGTAGAGAAGGGAGGAAAGCCCGCATAAATTGGAAACGGTTGAGGGTTAAGATAGTGGCTCGTAGATGACAGGTGGACAGGAATGAGCGGAGGATGATGAGCAGATGGAGCTATGTGCGGAGGGGGAATGATAAATTCGAGAGACAAAAGCAAATGAGTGACAGCAGACAGGGTAAGAAAGTAGGTGGAGCACGGTTGGGGCGGGGGATGAACGACCAAGTGCCTTTATTCTCAATGGAACGGAGAAGTTTGAGTTAAATTAATACATAAATTAATGAAGAGGTGGATAGAAAAGTAGTCATAATTATTCCCCCAGGGTAACCTAGAAAAAGAGGGCATATGTTTAAGTTGAGAGGGGAACAAGTTTAAAAGAGATCTGAGGGGTAGAAGTCACTTAGCAGAGGCGTTGGTGAAGGCAGATACAACAACAACGTTTCAAAGGCAGTCGGATGAGTTCTTGAATGGAGAAGTGGAAGGAACACATCAATTGCTGGAGTAATTCAGCGGTTAGGCATCATCTCCAGAAACAACGAACTGGTGTACAAGGCAGGTGTACAAGAGAAGAAACAAACTGCGAGTGTAACAAACAGGAACTGTTTCACAAAAGAAAACACAAAGTGCTGGTTACCTGAGCACGTTGAGTCTTCTTTATCAACCAGAATACGCAGCTCCTTTCTTTTGCGTTTCCATATTCCTTTGGTTCTATTGGCGAGGTCGAACCCGCAAGATTTGTACGGAAATTATGAGCCATGCAAGGCTCATTGGGAGAAAACGTTGGTGATAGGCACACAAGGCTTTGAGATTCAGTTGTGAGGCGGGAAGGAATGTGCGAGAGTTCCAGAGCGAGTCTCGATACCGAGTGAGAATTTCTTTCAGGTGACATTCTATGGAAACCTGGCAAGGTTATGACTATATACCGAGCCACAAATCATACAATCATATTCAAACCATACGGTGTCAGAAGTTATGGGGAGAAGGTGGGAGAGGTTATGGGGAGAAGGTGGGAGAATGGGGTGAGGAGGAAGAGATTGATCAGTCATGATTGAATGGCGGAATAGACTAGATGGGCCCAATGGCCGAATTCTGCTCCTATCACATGATCGTGTGATACTTGTGGGCGCTCCGGACAGCCCACTTCAAAGGAGCTACACAGTTTATAAATGACTCAATGGTGAGTATGGCGGCATGGAAGGGCACTTTAGCTGCAACATATGGAGGGGAAGGTCTGAGATCCAATCATACGCCTTTTTTAACCACTATATTTACTCGTGTTGCCAATTACAGGGACTGCTGGGGCACAATATCTAGCAATGTTACAAAATTTTGAGATTTAAAAAATAAAGTCTGCAATTTATCCCATCAGATAAAGCATAAAAAGAAGTTTAATTTGACACTTAATTCACTTTCATATCTTCAGTATTAAAAAAGTTATGGCAATTATCATACTCAGAAATTAGCATCTAGTTCCCTATTGCTTTTCCATTGACTTAACACAAAAGCTGTGATCGAGGACAGTTAAAAGCCCATAACTTTCTTAAAAATTATGGTAACTGAAAGAAATTTTCAGGTATTATAGATTGAAGCATTCTGAAACAAATATGAAACAATCTTACTTCGAAGACATGAAAGTAAAGCATATAATTAGTTAGTTACCTAATTGTAGCTAATTACAAAATTCAATTACTAGATCTAAACATCTATCAATTTCTTAAGAATAGATTAACATTTTTAAATAGCCTAAGTGTCCAAATAACATTCACACAATAATTCACAATATAACATAATTTTTAAATCTAATTTTCATGAATTTACAGGCCAAATGGAAGGAATTGAATGTTTAATACCTGTAAATTAATGGGCATTTAATTCATCTTGCGAGTGAGAATTTCTGGAACGCGATCTTTTGGAACGTTCATTTGCGGTGAATTTAACCCCGTATTGGCATGAAAAATACTGCCGTTAATTCGGGGAATAAAATCACCGTGTCGCATGACAAAATGTGAATTAAAGGCTTCTTAAGAAGCACTTTTATACATTTAAAGAAAGCACTTTCGTTTACCTGTCCATTGTGTGAAATCCGTCCCCGTTATTGGCGTTGATGCTTCAGGAGCTGCTTTTAAAATGACTGTAGCGCTGACATTGACGATTTAATAATAAAAAAAAATTCACAAATCGCCGGTAGGAACGATTTTGTCAGCGAAGTTTTGTACTCCAACAAAATATTTCCAGGACAAGGAAGGAGAAACCGCGTTTTAACCCCGCCCCCCCCCCCTTAAAGGCGCCAAAATCGCGCACACGGCCAGTGGCAGAATTACAGCGCGACTGAAGGTAAGTTTTGTAACATACCTACAATATCCTGCTGCATACCAATGCTGTCGAGGGTCTTGCCATTACCTGTGTGTATACCACTTACATTCGACCTCCCAAAGGGCGTCACTTCACAATCACTCAGATTAAACCCCATCTGCCATTTCTACCCCTATTTGTGTACGTGATCTATATCTCGTTTTATACTCTTCAGCCAAATGACACGGTCCAGTTCTGACGATATGAATGCTATTAATTTGCTGTCCGCAATTCTCTCGGCGCTGCGGAAAATCAATGTCAACTCCTTGGTTGCACATGAGAGGATCAACGCTCAGTATCATTAATAATCGTAATTACTCCTACTGCCCTTCACGATCGGAGATGCTGACTTTCACAGTGTCACACACGTGCTGGACATGTTGCCCATCAGAGCCATCGATCGAATGACAAAGCACAGAAACAGGTCTTTGCCCACAACGTGGCCGCGCTCACCACCGAGCTATTTATTCTGACACACCGTCCAACCCACTTTCACACCGGGATGATGTAAAGATGTCAATGTACTTCCAGATCACATATCTGGTAGACTGGCGAGGAAACTGGGATACCCACGGGAAATTCAACAGTTGCCCGTAGTCATAAAAACATCAGGGCAGGTTATTGTTAAATCCGGAGAGAGCGGAATTAATGGATGTGTCACAGGCAAAAGCACCGGCGCAAAATCAGGGACAGATCAGCGAAATTAAAAGTAATGGGACCACTACTGAAACCCGGGATTGAACCAGGTACCTTTAGTTCTTCAGTCTAACACGCTCCCAACTGGCTAACGCCTTATACAGCCGCAGCATGACATCCCTGTTTTTTTTGTATTCTAGCCCTCTTAAAATAAATGCTATCATTCTTTTTTCCTTCCTGACTGCCGATTTGACATGCAAATTAACTTTTTAGGAATCGTGCACCAGCACTCCCAAGTCCCATTGTACCTCCGATTTCAGGATTCTCTTCCCATTTACAAAATAGTCTACGCCTTTTTTCCGACCACCAAAATGCACGACCTCACAACTTGCAGCACTATATTCCATCTGCCACTTTTCCGCGCACTCTCTCAAGGTGTCCAAGTCATTATGCAGACTCCCAGCTTTCTCTGCACTACCTGCCCCTCCACCTATTATTGTTTTATCTGCAAACCTGGCCGCAAAGCCTTCAATCCCCTCATCCAAATCATTAATATAAAACGTGAAGTAGCGGCACCAGCACCGACTCTGCGGAACTTCGCTAATCACTGGCAGCCATCCAGAAAAAGCTTCCTTTCTTGCCACTCTGCCTTCTGCCATCCAGCGAACCTGCTATCCATGCTAGTATTTGCTCTTTGATACCGTGGGTTCTCATCTTCCTTGGCAGCCTCACATGTGGCACTTTATCAAAGGCTTTCTGAAAATCTAGGTAAACACCATCCACTGCCTCTCCTTTGTCTGTCCTGCTATTTACTTCTTCAAAGAATCCAGCAAATTTGTCAGCCAAGATCTCCCCTTCAGAAAAACCATGCTGTCTTTGGCCTATTTTATGATAAACTGCGAAGCACTCTGTAACCGCATTCTATATAATGAACTCTACAATCTTACCAAACACTGAAGTCAGACTACCTGGCCTATAGTTCCCACTATTATGCTTATTTTCCCTTCTAGTACAGTGGGGTAATATTGGCAATTTTCCAATCATCTGGAACCACTCCTGACTCTAGTGATTCGTGAAATATCAATATTAATGCCAGGCCCGGCCGAAGCTTTTCAAAAAGGGGGGTGGCATGACAGGATTGCAAAAAAATTATGTAAAATAATGTGTGCGCAGCGCACACCCTCGCGGCCGGGGTCCAGGGGTTTTAGATGCTCTGGGGTTTTAGATGCTCTCTGGTGCATTATGAGCCTTATTTTGGAGCATTTTTGCACCAAATTTATGACCAATATTTCAGAAATAATTTTGGTTGAGTCAAGAGTAATGAGTGGGTGGAATGGGTGATTGGGGTCATTGTTGTATACATTTTTAAAAACAAAAATTGAAGTTGTCCTTGTTTTAATAATCAAGTTGTACTGTTGTAAAATGTTATGCAAAATGTTATAAATGAGCATGCAAAAACTGCAAATAAAATACTGTAAGTTTTTGTAGTAAAGAAAACTATTTTTTAGAAAACGTTTCATGTTGATTTTATTGCCTGTCACTGTTAGACTGTGTTAGTGTGTGCAGTGCATCCTTAATGGTCCTCCTGACCCAACAACTTCACATCACATCAATTTCAACATGGAATAGTTCGACTTCAACTTCCATCATGAAAATTGAAGTCAAACTAAATGGTGCATTTGCATTACTATGATCGCTTTCAAAACTAACCTATTTTACTATCATATTATTATAACAAATCCAAGTTCACAAATCAGATTTTGAATTCTCAAACACAATGTGATTGTGACTAATTGCAGAGCTAACGAGTTTTACTGAGCATTTCCATATTTTGATGGCTGAAAATCAGTATTTGACGGGGAAATCGGTATTTCTCACTTAAATGCAATAGAACGTACTACACAGAAACTGGATTTTTGAAAATCAGTACTTTGCATGCAACCTCATGTATTCTCAAATATCAGTATGGGGAATACTGAAAATTGGTACTACTGAATTGTGAAACCATTTTTGAAATGTGAATTTATAATTCTTGATTTTAATTCAATCATATCATATCTCTATAATTATAAAACATTGATCTTGGATGTGTGTGCGTGCGTGTGTGTGTTAATCACATCTGATCGAAAAAACGATGCTCTAACGGTAACATTTTACATATTCTGGTAGAGATGTATCCCGTGGACTCCGAAATCGTCTTACCTGAAAAATTAATGCTTTATTTCTCGAGTTATTAATCAAAATGTACAAAACTCTGAGAGAACTTAGAAAACAAAACCCGCCTTGCTTTGGATGATGATGTGATGACGTCACAATGGCTCTGCTTCGCGCAGCTTGGGCTATGTTCCACGCGCTGCGAGTGACGTCATCCTCGCGACCACCCCCCCCCCCGTACTCAGGCCCTGGAGCCTGCATCCTGGAGCCTGCATCCTGGAGCCTGCATCCTGGAGCCTGCATCCTGGAGCCTGCATCCTGGAGCCTGCATCCTGGAGCCTGCATCCTGAAGCCTGCAGCCGGGAGCCGCCACCCGGGAGCGAGGGAGCATTGCGTTCGGGAACCAGCCATCCCCTTTGACGACCCCTCCCCCCGGGCTCTGGATTGAAGCCGCTGAACACGCAGTCCTTTGGTTGACGCGCGCCCCGCTGCCCGGCTCCCACTACCCGCAGGAAGAAGCCAAAGCTTACTAATTCCCACCCTTTATTCAACTGCTTATAATTATCTTATACAAATTTAGCAGCTATAAACACCTATTTCCATATGTACACCAAATTATTTACATTTATACACTTATAAAATATTTACAAAGTCATACACTCAAAGAGAGAGAGAAAAAACCTTCATATACTATACAGTATCTCTTAGTAATATATACAACCGATCGCCCTATAATCACCCTTCCCAAAACAATGAGTGTAACAAATATCCCATTCAAAATCACCTATCCTCATCCCAATATCCTTTAAAAAATGTTTTGTACTTTTATACTGAATTATATTTGTGCTAATTTATATCTCCTGTTCCAAACCATTCCACAAATTCACCCCACAGATTGCTATGCACATACTTTTAAGAGTTGTTCTGACATTTAGTTTTTTTTAATTAAGTTCCCCTCTCAAATTATACCCACCCTGTCTTTCCATAAACAGTTTTTGTATATTTCCCGGAAGTAAATTATTTCTTGCTTTGTACATGATTTGTGCAGTCTTAAATCCAACCAGATCGGTGAAGTTCAGTGTATGTGACTTTAAGAATAATAAATTGGTATGTTCAAGATATCCAACTTTATTGATAATTCCTATTGCTCTTTTTTGTAATGTGCATAACGGCTGTAGGTTAGTTTCGTAGGCGTTACCCCATATCTCCACACAGTAACTGAGATATGGCAATATGTGTATTATACAGAGAAGTAATGATTTGTGGTCCAGAATAGATAGATAGATTAGATAGATAGATTCCTTTATTGTCATTCAGACCTTTCGGTCAGAACGAAATTATGTTGCCTGCAGTCATACACAGAACCAATAATAACAAAACATACAATAAACACAAATTAAACATCCACCACAGTGAGTTCACCAAGCATATCCTCACTGTGATGGAGGCAAAGTCTTAGTCTCCGTCTCTTCCCTCCTTGTTCTCCCTCTGCGCTGAGGCGATCGATCCAGGCAATATCCCCAATATTGCTATAGACTTTGCCAGTTTTGCTTTGACGTGGTTTATATGTGGTTTCCAGCAGATTTTGTGGTCTAACATCACACCAATAAATTTATTTTCATATATTCTTTTTATACTTATGTTATCTATTTTCAATTGTACTTGAGGGTTTGTTTTATGTTTTCCAAATAGCATATCTTTGTTTTGCTTAAATTTATAGACAAATTGTTGACATCAAAACAATGTTTTAATTTATTCATTTCTGATGTGATGACCTCCAAAATCTGCTTCAAATTGGCACCGGAACAAAAAATATTCGTATCCTCGGCAAATATAATCAATTTCAGTGTATTTGATACTCTGCATATGTCGTTAATGTATATTATGAAAGGCTTTGGAACTAACACAGACCCTTGAGGTACTCCACAAATTATGTTCATGTAAGTTGATTTATGTTCACCTATTTCTACAAATTGTTGCCTGTTTCTTAAATAGCTTCTCACCCAATCCAATCCAACCCCTCTGATGCCATACCTATCCAGTTTCATGAGTAAAATGTACTGATTTACGGTATCGAATGCTTTTTTTAATGTCTATGAATATTCCCACTGCAAGTTTTTTTATTATCTATGCAATTTGTGATTTCCTCGATTAGTTCCATTAGTACCATCTGTCTGTCCGGAATCCATATTTACTGTCGACCAAAAGCTTATGTTTTCAAATGAAATTGTCAAGTCATTCTGTAAAAAGTTTGTCAAGGATCTTGGAAAATTGGGAGAGTAAAGAAACAGGCCTGTCTATCCCATTATTATATAATGGTATTACTTTTGCTATTTTCAATTTGTTCGGAAATTTACCGGATTGAAAAGACAAGTTACAGATATGAGTTAATGGTTCTGCAATTTCTTCAATAACGTTTTTTATTATAATCACATCAATATCATTCCAACCAGTAGAGGATTTGCTTACAGTGTCTATGATTTATTTTCCTTCGACTGCTCTAAGGAACATAGAGCTAGTATTTCTATCCCAAAGATCAGTATCTGCCCCTTCTTTTGTTTCTGGGTCATTATTTTTTTCTGCCAAATCTGGTCCCACATTTACAAAGAATTTGTAACCATTAACCGCATCGTCCATATTATTTATTGTCTTGTCTTTCTCAATAAAATACTTAGGATAGCCTGTATTTTTTGATCCATTTCTAATAATACTATTTAGCACGTTCTATAAACCTTTCATATTGTTTTTATTATTCTCTAATATTTAATTATAGTATTCTTTCTTACATATCCTCATAATATTTATTAATTTATTCTTATTTTTTGTATATATATTTTCTGCTTCTCAAGTTCGATATTTTATGAATTGTTTATATAGTGTGTTTTCCTTTTGCAAGCATTTTTTAAACCCTTAGTGATCCATGGACTATTTGTTTGTTTTTGTGTATCACTATATTGTTTCACAGGACAGGACATAAAGTGATTTAAAAATATTTAGAAATCCATTGTATGCTTTGTCGATATCTTCACCCTCATATAGTACCCTCCAATTCTGTTTCAGTGATTTATTCTTAAATGCATTTATGTTTTCTTCGGTTCTCACCCTTTTGTATGTGAAATGACTGGTGTTCTTAGCTTTCCTATAACTGCAGTGATAAACAATAAAAACAGGTAAATGGTCACTGATGTCACTGTAGAATAGTCCGCTTACTGTAATGTTTTCCATAATGTTTGTGAATATGCTGTCTATTAATGTGACACAATGAGAAGTAATTACTAGGTCTGGTTATTTTAGGATATAAACCCATACTGTACATGGTATTGATGCATTCTTCTGTCATTTTATGCTTTTTAAAAATTCAACAGGTCGATATTGTAATCCCCACAGATGAACATAATCTTTTGTAAAGATCTTGTAAACATGTTTTCCATCCAATCTTTAAATACTTCAATACTGGATCCGAGAGCTCTGTATATACAGCTCACAATAATTTTTTTTGTATTTTCCATACAAATTTCTACTGTAATACATTCTAACAAATCGTCAACAGCTGTTGTCATTTTCTCAACCACTTTATATTTCAGTCTTTTATCCACATAGATCGCCACACCTCCTCCACTTTTTGTCCTTCTGTTTATATAATTCAATTCATAGCCATCCATGTCAAACTCCACACCTTTCTCAGTGCTGATCCGGGTCTCTGATATTGCTATAAGGTTAAATGGGTTCTTGAACTGTCTTAAATATTCTTTTATGTTGCGCAAGTTGGCATATAGACTTCTGCGATTAAAGTGGACGATTGATACGTTATGTTCTGATTGGAAAGTTATATTGAATTGCTCATCTGTGTAATAACTGCAGCTGTTGTTGATATTGTTAAGTTACACTAAACAATCAGTATCCGATCACTATCTCTGCCAATCTTTGCCTTTGCCAGCCTCTTAGGCACAGACTTGAATGCTGCTCTCCCTTGACCCCCCCAACAGTATCAAAAGAGTCTTAATAGCTGCTGTCGAGTGGAATGGCCACATGGACCACCATGAACTCTGTGCCTACTCCCTTTCTTTGTGGTCACAGTTCTACTTTCTGCCCCTATCCCCGGTGTGACCACATCTCTGTATAGTTCCCTCTCTACATATCGCTGCTCCAGTTCCCTAAGGCGGTCTGTAGGAAGCTGCAGTTAGAGGTAGGGTCTCATGTTTCAAGATTCAAGATTCAAGATTCAAGATTCAAGATTCAAGAGAGTTTATGGCCATGCGTCCCAGATAGGACAATGCAATATTTGCTTTGCTTCAGCACAACAGAATATAGTAGGCATAAATACAGAACAGATCAGTGTGACCATATACCAATGAATATATATCTATATATCTATATATCTATATTAGTAAAAGTCTGATCTTGGCCGCTTTTAGCTTGCTGTTGTGTGATGTCCGAGAGAACGCCGCCACCTACGGCCGTCATTTTTTGCCACCTCGCTCAGAGCCCCCCTCCGCCTTCCTGGACAAGAGGATTTCCCCAATCGATGAAAAACCAGAGAAATATTAATGTTTTTAAATAATTTGCCATTCTCACTGTTGGCCCTGCTGGAGGGAGGGGGAGGGACTATAAAACCAGGAAGTGGTGTGCCTCACTCAGTCTCTGCAAGATGGAGGAAGCCAGTCACGTCTCTCTGAGCTCTGAATAGCACTGAACACATGTCTACTCAACTGTGAGTGCCCTTAATGCGGTTCTAAAATGCTTGCAAAAAGTGTCTATTGGTTCTAAAATGCTTGCAAAAAGTGTGTATTGGTTCTAAATGGTTGCAAAAAGTGTCTATTGGTTCTAAATGGTTGCAAAAAGTGTCTATTGGTTCTAAATGGTTGCAAAAAGTGTCTATTGGTTCTAAATGGTTGCAAAAAGTCTCTAATGGTTCTAAATCGCTGCAGAAAGTGTCTCTATTGGGACGAAATGCTTGCAGAAAGTGTCTCTATTGGGTCTAAAATGCTTGCAGAAAGTGTCTCTATTGGGTCTAAAATGCAAATGGATAAAGTGCAATGGGTATTAATGATCAGAGTTTTGTTTGAGTTGAGTTTAATAGCCTGATGGCTGTGGGGAAGTAGCTGTTTCTGAACCTGGATGTTGCAGATTTCAGGCTCCTGTACTTCTACCTGAAGACAGCGGGGAGATGAGTGAGTGGCCAGGATGGTGTGGGTGTTTGATGATGCTGGAAGCTTTTTTGAGGCAGCGACTGCGATAGATCCCCTCGATGGTAGGGAGGTGAGAGCCGATGATGGACTGGGCAGTGTTTACCACTTTTTGCAGTCTTTTCCGCTCCTGGGCGCTCAAGTTGCCGAAGCAAGCCACGATGCAACCGGTGAGCATGCTCTCTACTCTCTACTGTTCGAGAGAGTCCTCCTTGTCATACCGACTCTCCATTATCTTCTCAGGAAGTAGAGGCGCTGATGTGCTTTCTTTATAATTGCATCCATGTTCTCGGACCAGGAGAGATCTTCAGAGATATGCACGCCCAGGAATTTGAAGGTCTTGACCCTCTCCACCATCGACACGTTGATATAAACGGGAATATGGGTCCCCATCCTGCCCCTTCCAAAGTCCACAATGATTTCCTTGGTTTTGCTGGTGTTGAGAGCCAGGTTATTGTGCTGGCTCCATTTGGTCAAACGGTCGATCTTATTTCTATACTCTGACTCATCTCCATCAGTGATAGGTCCCACAATAGTGGTGTCGTCAGAGAACTTGATGATGAAGTTCGCACTATGACCAGCTACGCAGTCATGAGTATAGAGTGAGTACAGCAGGGGGCTGGGCACGCAGCCTTGAGGTGCTCCCGTGTTGATTGTTATCGAGGCTGACACATTTCCACCAATACGGACAGACTGTGGTCTGTGAATGAGGAAGTCGAGGATCCAATTGCAGAGGGATGCGCAGAGATGCAGTTCTGAGAGTTTGGTAACCAGCTTGGAGGGAATGATTGTGTTAAATGCCGAGCTGTAGTCAATAAATAACAGCCTGACATATGAGTTTTTGTTGTCCAAGTGGTCCAGAGCGGAGTGGAGAGCCAGCGAGATCGCATCCACCGTTGATCTGTTTTGGCGGTAGGCGAACTGCAGTGGATTCAGGTTTTTGTCGAGGTAGGAGTTGATTTGCGCCATGATCAACCTCTCAAAGCACTTCATCACCACCGACGTTAGTGCCACTGGTCGATAGTCATTGAGGCATGTCACCTTGCTCTTCTTGGGCACCGGTATAATTGATGCTCTCTTGAAGCAGGTGGGAACCTCAGACCTCAGAAGTGAGAGGTTGAAAATGTCCGTAAAAACTCCAGCCAGTTGGCCCGCACAGGTTTTTAGAACACGACCGGGTTACCATCAGGTCCAGGCGCTTTTCGAGGGTTCACCCCTCTGAAGGATTTTCTGACGTCGACCTCAGTGACCGTGACCTAAATACCATCACAGCGAATGGGGGCTCGAGAAGGCACATCAGTGTTCTCCATATCAAAGCGTGCATAAAACGCATTGAGCTCGTCCGGGAGTGATGCTACGCCGACATTCGAGCTACCTCCTGATTTCGCCTTGTAGGAGGTGATTGCATTCAGGCTCCGCCACAGCTGCCGAACATCCGTCTCATCCTCCAGCTTGGAGCAGAAGTCCATTTTGGCCTTTTTAATGGCCTTACTAGGGTCGTATCTTGTCTTCTTGTAGTCCTATGTATCTTCAGACATGAATGCCCGGTGTCTGGACTTCAGAAGAGTGCGGATCTCATAGTTTGTCCAAGGCTTCTGATTGGGAAACACTTGGATGTTTTTTGTTGGGATACAGTTTTTTATGACACAATTCTTTCTGAAGTCTTTTTTTATTTTTTTATTTTTTTTTATTTTATTGAACATGTTAAAAAAAATACAAACACAAATAAACTTATAAGCAATAAAAAAGAAAATAAAACACAAAGGAAAACAAACAAATAAGTAACTCAAATAATACAAATAATATCGTTCATGTTCAAAAGGGGTAAGAAGAATTTCGAAAACTTTTCTGGTCCTACCCCTTCTTATTTTCTATACATTTTCATGGAAAACAAAATAATGGGAACAAATGGACTCAAAATCTGTTGAACAGTCCACAAACAAGAAATAACCAAACAGAAAAGAAAATCACTGGTCCAGCTCATAACCATTCAATCTTTTGTTTCTGAAGAGTGTTTTTAGTTTGAATAGAGTCTTACATTTTTTCAGCTCATCGTGGCAGTTATTCTAGAGACTAACACCCTTTGCTGTAACACAATGGAGTTTTGCATTAGTTCTTATTGCCGGTTTTTCGAATATATAGGTTCCTCTCAAGTTGTGTTTGCTTTCTCTCCGTTGGAACAACCCCTGGATATTACAAGGCAATTGCTGATTTGCTGCTTTGAACATAATTTGGATAGTTTTATAATCTGTCGGATCTTGAAATTTTAATGTGTTTAGACTGATAAATAATGGTTTTGTTGATTGTCTGTAGGTGGTTTTATGTATAATTCGTATTGCTCTTTTTTGGAGGATGACGATTGGATGTGTATTTGTTTTGTATGTGTTTCCCCATACTTCCACACAGTAGATCATGTATGGGAGTATGAGGGAGCAGTACAACATATACCGGGAGGCTTGATTTAGTAGGTCTCTGGCTCAGTATTGCAATTGATTTGGATATTTTGGCTTTCATATAATTTATGTGAGATTTCCAAGTTAATTTGTTGTCAATTAACACTCCAAGAAATTTTATTTCAGATACTCTTTCTATTTCTGTGCCATTTATCATGAGCTTTTTCTCTGTGTTGGTTGATCGATTTCCAAATATTATGAATTTTGTTTTACTTAAATTCAATGTGAGTTTATTTTCGTCAAACCAGATCTTCATCCTGCTCAATTCCTTTCCATACTACCCAGGAGCTGTTCCAAGTTGTCTCCACAGCAGAGTAAGTTAGTATCATCAGCGAAGAGAATAGTTTCAAGAGTTTTTGACACATCACATATATTATTGATATACAAAATGAATAATAATGGCCCTAACACTGAACCCTGAGGCACCCCACACGTAACCTGCAGTAATTGTGATTTATGGTTTTGTATTTCGACATATTGTTCCCGGTTCTGTAGGTAGCTGAATAGCCATGATAGTGCGATGCCTCTAATGCCATAGCTTTGTAGTTTCTTTATTAATAACTCGTGGTCTACGGTGTCAAATGCTTTTTTTAAGTCCAAAAATATCCCTACTGCATACTCTTTATTTTCTATTGCCTTAGTAATTTTTTCTATAAATTCAATAATTGCAAATGAAGTTGTTCTGTTAGCTCTAGAACCATATTGTTGTTCGTACAGTATGTTATGTTTGGTGATAAATTCGTCCAGTCTTGTGTAAAATATTTTTTCCAGTATGTTGGAGAACTGTGGAAGCAATGAAATGGGTCTGTAATTTGAAAGTACATGTTTGTCTCCAGTTTTATATATTGTTATGACTTTTGCTGTTTTCATTTTGTTGGGAAATACACCGGTTTGAAGGGACTGATTACAAATGTGAGTCAGAGGTCTTGCTATGCATTCTATAATGTTTTTAACTGTAAACATGTCAATATCATGACAGTCTGTGGATTTCTTACTCTTCAGTTTTTTTACAGTGTCAATAATTTCTTTTTCTTCAGTCCCTCTTATAAATATTGTATCCTTTACATATATCTCTTTACTTTCTACACCATCGCTGCTACCCGTCTTTGCAATTTTTCCGGCCAAATCAGGACCAACACCAACAAAGAATTTGTTGAATTCGTTTGCAGCTGAGGCCATATCAGTGATTATTGTGTTGTTTTTAGACAGGAAATGGTTTGGGTATTGTGCCTTTCCATTTCATTTTTTAAGTATGGCATTTAATACATTCCATGTATTTTTAATATTGTTTTTGTTGTTCTCCAGTAACTTACTATAGTGATCGATTTTGCTGCATCTCATGATTTTTGTTAGTTTGTTTTTATATGTCTTATATTTTTCTTCAGCTTCTGCTGTGCTATTCTTTAAAAAAATGTTGTACAATAAATTTTTTCCTTACATGCATTTAATATTCCTTTAGTTATCCATGGTTTATCAGCATATGTTAGTTTCACTATTTTCTTTACTAGAGGACAATTTTGTTCGTACAGTCCTGATACAATTGACAGAAATGATTCGTAGGCTACATTTACATCTTTTACATAAACTTTGTTCCAATCTTGTTTCGATAGGTCTTCTTTGAAGGAATTAACAGCATCTTGTGTTTTGTGTCTGGTTATTTTGATTGTTTTGGTGCCTTTTTTGATCCTGGTACAGCTCTGTATAGTTGCAAAGACTGGCAGGTGATCACTTGTGTCATTTATTACCAAGACACACTACTTTTCTATCCATGACGTTTGTGAATATATTGTCGATAAGTGTAGTACTGTGTGTTGTTATTCTGGTTGGTCGTGTGATTGTGGGGTATAAGCTGCTGCTATACATTGCATTAATAAATTCTGTGGTTGAGTTGTGTTCTTGTGGGTTTAGCAAATCAATGTTGAAATCTCCACAGACAAAAAACATTTTCTTGTTATTTATATTGTTGTAAAGTTCCACTAATGTTTCCTTAAACGTATCAATACAAGATCCTGGTTTTCTATACACGCAGCTTACCAAAATATTTTTTGATTTCTCAATCTCAATTTCTACTGTGATGCATTCCATGACGTTGTCTATAGCAAAAGACATATTACTAGCACATTTACTTTTGTAACTTTTATCGATGTATAATGCAGCCCCCCCCCACCTTTAGAGTGATTCCTATCAATATTGAACATTACATATCCCTCAATCCCAACCATGTTGGTTTGCTCCTCATTAAGCCAAGTCTCCGATATTGCTATTACTGTGAAAGTTCTGTCCATTTGCCTTAAACAGTGTTTGATCTTTGAGACATTTGAATTTAGACTCCTGCTATTAAAATGTATCACTGATATAGAACCATCCATTATTACATTCCTTTTGAATTGTTCATCTGTGTAGTACTCATAATAGCTGTGTGTGTTATTGTAGAAATTATTTTCAGGGTCAATGTCATTTACAATGTCTTGTGATTTATGTTCAGTGTATTTAAAACAACCCAAGTCCAGTCTTTCATATTCAGTAGATGGGTGGTTTCTGTCCGAGTTTGTCATGGGTGTTCTTGGTGTATTCAATTCAGTGTATTCAGTTATCTTGTGTGTGTGTTTTTTTTATACATGTCTGTAACGACTGTGGCGTATTCGTTCAGGTCCTTTGCCGAGTCCCTGAACATTGTCCACTCTACAGACTCCAAACAGTCCTGGAGTTGTTCCTTTGACCACTCCGACCAGCTCTGAACAGTCCTCGCCTCTGGGGGTGCGCTCTTTACTTGCTGCCTGTAGGCAGGAAAAAGCAGCACCACGGAATGGTCGGATTTACCGAAGCGAGGGCGAGGGCGAGGGACAGAGAGATAGGCATCCCTAATAATGGTGTAGCAGTGGTGGAGGGTGTTTGGTCCTCTGATGCAGCAGGAGACATGTTGGTGGAAGTCAGGGAGCGATTTCTTGAGGTTTGCTTTGTTGAAGTCCCCAGCTATTGTGGTAAACGCCTCGGGGTAAGACGTCTGGTGTTTGTTGACCAAGGCGTGCAGCTCCTCCAGCGCCAGACGGATGTCTGCTTGGGGTGGGATATAGACCGTGGTCAGGATGGTGGAGGTGATTTCCCTCGGAAGGTGGAAGGGACGGCACTTCACCGCCAGATGTTCGAGGTGTGGAGAGCAGGAGTTGAATAGGACTGCCACGTCTGAGCATCACGCAGAGTTGACCATGATGCAGACGCCCCCTCCCCTCCCTTTCCCAGATGCCTGCGTAAGGTGCATACGGTGGATGGAGAACCTTTAAGGCTGGACCGCTGAGTCTGGGGAGCTGGGGGTGAGCCATGTCTCTGTGAAACAGAACACAGAGCATTCCCTCAGCTCCCTTTGATAAAGCAGCCTTGCTCTTAATTCCTCCACTTTATTTTCTAGGGACTGTACGTTGGCCAGTAGGATAGTAGGGAGATGTGGCTGGTCCCCTGCGCTTGAGTCTGATCTGTAGTCCTGCCCGACGGCTACGTTTCTGTACTCCATGGAGCCCTCCTCGGTGTTTAAAGGTACAATACTTACGGGTCTCCGCAAGGTCGGGGATTCCCCTGAGATCGGGAATTCCCATAGAGTCTGCACCACCAGCTCCGTTGTTGCTGAGGGATCCTGCCCGACGTCCTCGATTCCGGACTCCATGAGGGGCTCCCCGGTGATTGCAGGTAAGGTCCTTGCTATACCTGCGCTCTTCCGCGAGGTTGGGGAATCGCCTCTGTTCGGGTATTCCCTTACCGGCGCTAACATCGGGAGTTCTCAATAGCGCTAAAGCAGCTCGCTACTTACGGCGTTGATTCCAGTGGATTTTCTGATGCAGGTGCGTTCATAAATGCTGTATTTCATAAATGCTGTATTTAACTATTTGTCTTTGTGCCGTTCGCAAAATGTCGCCGAATGTAGGCGCCATCCCTGACTTTCCACATTCTACAGGAGGAGCATACAACCGCCCTCACTGTCATATTTACTGCACGAGACCAAGAAAAGTTGGCGAAAGAAAATATAACACGTTTGCCATCACCCTCTTTTCCCCTCAGGATTGATTTTCACAGAACAATGCAGAAATATTCGAAGACGTCGTGCTTTACATTATCGGCAGAACATTTACCTGCCCAGTCTGTATGGGTGTGTGAAATGCGGTGAAACACGGCATTATGTGTGCACGGAATCCACTATGTGTGCAGGAAGAAATTGCAGATGCCGGTTTAAACCAAAGATAGACACAGAAGCTGGAGTAACTCAGCCGGACAGGCAACATCTCTGGAGAGAATTAACTGGTGACGTTTCGGGTCGAGACCCTTCTTCAGACTATGTGTGTATCCACTCCCAAAGCAGACGTCGTAATTAGGGTCTTCATTCTTTGTTCCAAATTCAATATTTTGTCATCACTTCCAAAGAAAAATATATTCCTCCGCAGGATCCATTAAAAGAAGATAGCACTAAACCAAACTAAACTAATGACTGACATTGAAACCCCGATGGTCACGGTAAACCTACGACAATACGAAGCTGTATCATTCTACCTGCTCTCTCGAGCGAATGAACCTTCAGTCCAGATGAAATCTTGAACCCACTTTCCAGCCATATGTTCGCGGTGAAGTAGTGGTGTTGAGGTCAAGTATTTCCTTACAGGGCCAGTTTAACAAACTGGGTTCACTTCCTTTGGATGAAAAATGATAGATAAGAGAATTGAAGATTTATACTTTCGTGATTTCTATTGCTTCGGATTTGTGAGATCGAGTAAGTGCACGATATTGGGGCTTCTGGACATCAGTTCTACGAATGGTATATATTTTTCTGAATGGAGTAAACATAGAAACATAGGAAATAGGTGCAGGGAGAGGCCATTCGGCCCTTCGAGCCAGCACCGCCATTCATTGTGATCATGGCCAATCAATAACCCGTGCTTGCCTTCTCCCCATATCCCCTGATTACACTGCCCATGGAGATCTATCTAACTCTCTCTTAAATCCACCCAGTGACTTGGCCTCCACTGCCCTCTGTGGCAGAGAATTCCACAAATTCACAACTCTCTGGATGAAAAGTTTTTTCTCACCTCAGTCTTGAATGGTTCTAAGACTGTCGCCCCTGTCACCCAACATTTTTCCTGCATCTAGCTTGTCCAGTCCTTTTTATAATATTATATGTTTCTATAAGACCCCCTCATCCTTCTAAACTCCAGTGAATACAAGCCTAGTCTTTTCAATCTTTCCTCATATGACAGTCCCGCCATTCGAGGGATCAATCTCGTGAACCTACGCTACACTGCCTCAATCACAAGTAACAAAGGGTGAACCCCATGGATGTTATTGGAAACGACGCTAAGTCTTCAGAGATATTGGAGCCGAAACACAGTTCGGTATTATCAATTTAACACATAATTACCTTTCAAAGGAAATCGAGGGGAACCTTCCGTTGTGTGAAGAAGCAGAATATGGTGAATTACTTTCAACATATTTCCACCGGTTGCGAACGGTCAAACTCTGGCGAACGTGTTCATCACCGTACTGCGGAATCTAGCGATGGTACTAACGGTGGCAAGAGGGAGCGGATCAGAGCACACCGCACTCGGGATATTTTGGGAGTCAGTTTAGACACAGTTGGCTGGCGATTGACGTTGTTGCGTTTAGACCAGGGAATTAAATGTAACATCTCTAAGTTTGCGGATGACACAAACCTGGGTGGCAGTGTGAGCTGCGAGGAGGATGCTATGTGATTGCAGGGTGACTTAGATAGGTTAGGTGAGTGGGAAGATGCATGGCAGATGCCGTTGAATGTGGATAAATGTAAAGCCATCCACGTTGGTGGCAAGAACAGGAATGCAGATTATTATATGAATGGTAAACACAAAATGCTGGAGTAACTCAGCGGGACAGGCAGCATGTCTGGAGAGAAGGAATGGGCGATGTTTCGGGTCGAGACCCTTCTTCAGACTGATGTCAGGGTAGTGGGCAGGACATAGATAGGTAGTCGGACGCAGTAAGAATGGTGGGAGTACTGGGGAGGGGAGGGAATGGAGAGGGAAGAAAGCAAGTGCGATTTGAAGTTACAGAAGCCAATGTTAATACCGCTGGGGTGTAAGCTACCCAAGCGAAATATGAGGTCCAGTTTACGCTGGGCTCACTCTGATAACGGAGGAAGCCCAGGACAGAAAGGTCAGATTGGGAATGGGAGGGGAAGTTGAACTGCTGAACAATCGGGTGATTAGGAAGGTTAAGGCGGACTGAGCGGACGTGTTCAGCAAAACGATCGCCGAGTCTGCGCTTGGTCACGCCGATGTACGGATGTTGGCACCTGGAACAGCGTATACAGTAGGTGAGGATGGAGGAGGTGCAAATAAATTCTGCCTCAGCTGGATAGACTGTTGTGGTCCTTGGATGGAGTCGAGGGAGGAGGTAAAGGGACAGGAATTGCATAGTTCGCGGTTGCAGGAGAAATGACCTAGGGAGCGGGTGGTTTGGGTGGGAAGGGATGAGCTGACTAGGGAGTTGCAGAGGGAACGGTGTCTGCGGTAAGCAGAAAGGGATGGAGATGCGAAGATTTGACCGTAGTGGATCCCGTTGGAGGTGGCCAAAGTTTTTAGGAAACGGGGTTCATCCATAGATGAGGCTCTCACTAGGCTCCACGATACCCCGCAGCCCAGCATTTGCTTCCCCTTCCCCTATACGCAACAATGATAGTCCCCCTTGCTCTCACCTTCCACCCTATAAGCCGTCGCATACACCTTTTAATCCTCTAACACTTTCGCCACCTCCATTGTGTTCTCACCACTGGCCACATCTTCCCATCTCCACCACTTTCTGATTTCTGCAGAGACCGTACACTCCGCAACACCCTGGTCAACTCTTCCCTTCCCTTCCCAGCCGAACCACCCCCTCGCCGGGTACCTTTCCCTGCATCCGCAGGGGATGCAACAACGGTCCCTTTACCTACCCTTTCGACCCCATCCAAGGACACCAATAACCTTTCCATGTGAGGCAAAGGTTCACGTACCTCCTCCAAACTCATCTACTGTATCCGCTGTTCCAGGTGTCTACTTCTGTACATCGGAGTGACCAAGCAAAGGATCGCCGATCATTTCGCTGAACACCTCCGCTCAGTCCGCTTTAACCTACCTGATCTCCCGGTTGATCAGCACTTCAACTCCCCCTCCATTTCCCAATCTGTCCTGGGCCTGCTCTATTATCAGAGTGAGGCCCAGCGCAAACTGGAGGAACAGCACCTCACATTTCGCTAGGGTAGCTTGGACCCAACGGTATGAACATTGATTCTCTAACTTCAAATGCCCCTTGCTTTCGCTCTCTTTCCATCCCCTCCCCCTTCCAAGTTCTCCCACTAGTCTTACTGTCTCCGACTACATTCTATCTTTGTCCCCCCCTCTCCCCTGACATCAGTCTGAAGAAGGATCTCGACCCGAAAAGTCGCCCATTACTTCTCTACATAGATGGTGTCTGTCCCGCTGAGTTACTCCAAGATGTTGTGTCTACCTTCGATTTAAACCAGCATCTGCAGTTCTTTCCTACACACATTATCTTAATGGTGCCAGCATCGGAAAATGGGAGGTTGAAAAAGACCTGGGTGTCCTTGTATATTAGTCACTGAGTGTAAGCTTACAGGCACAACAGGCAGTGACGGGAGCAAGATAACTTGAGTTTAGGAGCAAGGAGGTCCTACTCCAGTTGTACAGGGCCCTGGTGAAACCACACGTGGCGTATTGTGTGCAGTTTGGGTATCCTTATTTGAAGAAGGACATTCTTGCTATTGAGGGAGTGCAGCGTAGGTTAATTTCCGGATGGCGGATTGAAATATGATGAAATGATTGGTCGGCTGGGCTCTTAGGGCTATCGGAACCGAGTGATATGGGGAAAAGCTGGAACACGGTACTGATTTTGGAAGATGAGACATGATCATATTGAATGGCGGTGCTGGATCGGAGGGCCAAATGGCCTACTCCTGCAGCCACGTTCTATATTTCTATGTGAATGCCAGGCCCGGGAAATATAAACAGCCGCCATACTGTAAACCGGAACTCTGTGATTCAGTATGATTAAAGTACTGAGCGGACAGACGGAAACGACGAAAGTTTGGAATAAATCCAACTCAGTGAATGTAATGAAGACACCAATGAAGCAGGCTGTGCGGAAACTGTGTGCGCTGAGCGAGACTGAATCAGTGAAGATAAAGTAGCTCCCAGGCGCGGCTCACACAGGGAATGGCAGTTCTCCGCCTGAGCCTAGCCTGTGATCCGCAGCATACCAATGACATCGGAGATATCCTTCACACATGATCAATGTTGTCTGGCTCATCTCTCACAATCCGCCGACGCAGCCTCATTATTTCCACCGCTTAACTATGTGCATCAGACCTCGTGGCGCAGCGGTAGCGCGTCTGACTCCAGATCAGAAGGCTGCGTGTTCGAATCACGTCGAGGTCACAAAGGCTTTAATGAGTTTTGGGAACTCGGTCCTTTCGACAAACTCAGTAGTTCATGACAGATCCGCGCATGCTGCCGCTTTAAATAACAATATTTCTAATGTAATTTCGTCATGTTTTCAAAATACAAGACAAAATTCATTTATTATTTAAAAAGATGGGGGTGATGGAAATTTGAGATAAAAAATAGAAGATACAGAATACACTCACCGGGCGAGGCCGCATCTTTGGAAGGAAATAATTAACGTTCCCACACATACGGTGTGAACTCTCTCTTTATTATTATTATTCTTTACTATCAGTCTCCGGAAAGAACATGCCCGCTGAATATTGGCAACGTTCTCGATGCTCACATTTCACAAAGTTGAACAGATATAAGCGGTCGTTACAGGAGAGCATTCGGAGAAAACGGAACGGAACCCGTTTCCTTCTTATGCATGCTCCTCGAAACCATGCACTCCTCCGGGGATACATGCGATCCTGGCTGTGTATACCTGATCCATGCCTCCTTTTCCCTATACAGACCCTCAATTTATTTCGTAATCCAATGCCTCGGACTCTCACTGTAGAACTTTTAATATCATTCTACTTTCAAGATGTCCATTTGCATGTAAACCACCCACCCAATCAACTTTTACAATCTTCCATCTAATACCATTAAATTTCCCCCCAATTTAGAGCACCTATGCGTGGAGAAGCACTGATCTTATATGTCTTATTATGTTTTTTAATTCGAACAGGACTGTAGTCACTGATCCCAGAACGATGGCCAACTCGTACTTCAGTTACTTGTTCAATTCACGAAACAAAGATGAAAAAGTAACCTCTCTCTTGTAGAACCCTTTAAATATTTTTTCGAGGAAACATTCCTGACTACACTTGACACAATGCCATCCTATCTAATCCTTTGGCACAACGGCAAACCCAGTCTGTAACGGGTACGTTAAAATTTCCTCCACTGGCAAACCTGCCATCTGGTTTGAAGCTGCCTGCAATCTCCCAGCAAATCTTGTTCCTTGGCTATTTGGGGTCCACAGTACAATAAAAAAAGGCAACCTTCCATTTGTTTCTCTGCTCCATGCACATAATCTCAGTTGAATAAGTGTGTGGGAAGGAACTGTCGAAGCTGGTTTAAACCGAATATAGACTCAAAGAACTGGAATAATAGCAGAGACAGGCAAAATATATGGAGAGAAGGAATAGGGGACGGTTCGGGTCGAGACCCTTCTTCACACGTCTGAAGTGTCTCAACCCGAAACATCACCCAAGCGTTCTCTCCAGAGATACTGCCTGTCCCGCTGAGTTACTCCAGTTTTTTTGGATCTAATCTCAGTGGACGATTGTTTAATCGTGTCATCTCGGACCAAAGGCGCGAATCGTTAAACTGTAAAACAACCCCCACTCCTCTATTCCCGCCTCCAATTCGCTTGTTTTACCTGTACCCTGGATCATTAAGTTGCTTGTTATGATTCCACTTTACCCAACTTTCCGTAGTGGTAATAAGTTTCAGGCCGTACATATCAATCCACACCCTGAATTCACCCTCATTAATGATGGACTGTCTCATAGTTTTGGTCCCACAAACGTAACAAGGATAGAGTTTCACTTTTGCTTACATTTATTCCGCCAGCCTCCGCATCCGACAAATCGTCGTCCAACATTTCCATCACCGCCAATATGATCCCAAAACAGTTGCATCTTCCCATAACCAGCTCCTAAGAGAACATAGAACGCTCCATACGCAACTCCAGTTCTCACACAACCACTCCTTTCCAAGGTGTTTCCCCTGCAAACGCTGACGATGCTCCACCTGTTACTATACCTCCTCTCGCACATCCAGCCAGGGACGCCAGCTGTCTTTCCTGGTGAAACAGAGGCTCACATGCACCTCTTCTAACGTCATCTATTATATTTGCTGGTTGATATAGCTCAAACCCTAGAGTCCTGTAAACGCCCTCGTAAATCTTCTATGCACCCTTTCCAGCTTCACAACATCCTTCCTATAACACAACGAGCAAAACTGAACACAATACTCCAACTGTGGCCTCATAAATGTATCTATATAACTAAAACTCTCATCTCATCATTCTGCCTGAAGAAGGGTTTTGGGCCTAAACGTTGCCTATTTCCTTCGCTCCATAGATGCTGCTGCACCCGCTGAGTTTCTCCAGCACTTTTGTCTACCTTCGATTTTCCAGCATCTGCAGTTCCTTCTTAAACACTCTCATCTTGTTTGTGTGTATGTATATGTGCGTGTGGGTGTGTGTCATCTGGGCAAATCGGCTTGATTCTAATTTCCTTACTAACGCTAGTCAGACTGTACTTTCGTGTCTTGTTCAATTGCCCCCACCCCCCCCATTCCAGAATGTGAAATCGTAGTTTTATGCTTAACAAGATACAAGCTCCCTTCGTCATCTTCCCTCTGAAATGTTTCCCTACAGAATCTATCTTGAGAAGAACCCACCAACTAGGTATTACTTATTCGGCTAGAATTCGTGCCACGGTACCCGCTGTCATATCCGGACATGGGAGAACATTGACCGAACGCGTAAAACGATAAACTGCCACTAACCATATAACCATATAACCATATAACAATTACAGCACGGAAACAGGCCATCTCGACCGTTCTAGTCCGTGCCGAACACGTATTCACCCCTAGTCCCATATACCTGCGTTCAGACCATAACCCTCCATTCCTTTCCCGTCCATATAACTATCCAATTTATTTTTAAATGATAAAAACGAACCTGCCTCCACCACCTTCACTGGAAGCTCATTCCACACAGCCACCACTCTCTGAGTAAAGAAGTTCCCCCTCATGTTACCCCTAAACTTCTGTCCCTTAATTCTCAAGTCATGTCCCCTTGTTTGAATCTTCCCTACTCTCAGTGGGAAAAGCTTATCCACGTCAACTCTGTCTATCCCTCTCATCATTTTAAAGACCTCTATCAAGTCCCCCCTTAACCTTCTGCGCTCCAAAGAATAAAGCCCTAACTTGTTCAACCTTTCTCTGTAACTTAGTTGCTGAAACCCAGGCAACATTCTAGTAAATCTCCTCTGTACTCTCTCTATTTTGTTGACATCCTTCCTATAATTAGGCGACCAAAATTGTACACCATACTCGAGAATTGGCCTCACCAATGCCTTGTACATTTTTAACATTACATCCCAACTTCTATACTCAATGCTCTGATTTTAAAAGCCAGCACACCAAACAATACATCCTATTTTCTGACTGTGGCAAGGGTCCACTGAAATCTATCTGTATATATTCCCTTAGTCCGTTTACTTGAGGTTCATATCCTTTTGTATTTTCGGTATTTTACCCGGTTCGTATTGTGCAATGGTTATGCACCGCTTAATGAATACCTATATCTCTGCCCATCCTTTCCACCACCACCAACGAATCACCAGATCTGCATGCTATCTATCTATCTATCTATCTATCTATCTATCTATCTATCTATCTATCTATCTATCTATCTATCTATCTATCTATCTATCTATCTATCTATCTACTTTTAAAACTCTGTGTGTGTGTGTGTGTGTGTGTGTGTGTGTGTGTGTGTGTGTGTGTGTGTGTGTGTGTCGGAGTGTGTGTGTGTGTTTGTGGGTGTCAGATTTGGCCTTTGATTCCTTGGTCCGCCAAAACCACACGCGAAAACTCCGAGATTTTCCCCATTTCGCTAGACATTACACTTTTACATACCCTAATACACTCCTCATTAGATTTAGACATTTTTATGTACACATTTAAAACAATAAAATCCCCCCCCCCCCCACTCACTAATTTTGTCGCCTCCTGCTCTGCACCAAAAACGCCGACATTTTAATTCTTTCGCAGGCGATTTTCGCTGCTGCCGCCCGCCTCTCCTCAACTACCCCTCCCCCTGGCCGGCTCTCTCACGCTGGCTCAAGCGCCCGGCTCTGCTCCAAAAACGCCAACATTTTACTTCTTTCGCTAGCGATTTTCGCTGCTGCCGCCCGGCTCTCCTCCACTACCCCTCCCCCCCCCCCGGGCCGGCTCTCTCACGCTGGCTCAAGCCAAACACCGCCTCTTCCCCCGCTGCTTTTAGCCGTACTCTGTCCGAGGACGCCGAAAAGCAGCGGCGGAACAACCCATCTTTGCCTTCAGCCAGCGTGATAGAGCCGGCGCGTCAACGGCCTGTCGGCCCGCAGCCCAATTGAGGGCGTACGCAGCGTGTCGACGGCCGTACGTAGCGACTCGACGTCGTACGCAACGCCTTGACGTCGTACGCCGCCGACGCCCTCAACACGCTGCATACGCCGTCAAGACGCTGCGTACGACGTTGAGATGCTGCGTACCGCCGTCTAGACGCTGCCTACGCCGTCAAGACGCTGAAGCACGTTCGGGAACCAGACCCCAGGGTCTGAAGCACGTTCGGGGACCAGACCCAAGGGGTCTGTACTTGGTTTAGTATACTTTTAAAACTCTGTGTGTTTGTGTGTGTGTGTCTGTGTGTGTGTGTGTGTGTGTGTGTGTGTGTGTGTGTGTGTGTGTGTGTGTGTGGGGGGGGGTGTACAGAATGTTGCCTTTGCTACATATCTCCTCGAAAGCCAGACGCAAAAACGCGGAGATTTTTACAATTTCGGTTGGGATTTATCATATGCGTCCTGGCCCCGCCCCCGCCCCCCCCCCCCCGCCGCTGTGGATTGAAGGCACAGAAATATCGAGAAAGTTCCGCTGTAGCTTCTTTGTTCTATAGATCTCGGGGCAGCGACTCCTCACGCGCTGAATTTCTCCTCATAAGTTCTACAGCACCGTTCCGCTACCGCTGAACTTTCTCCTCACAGCCGGCGCAGCTCGCGAAGCCCCGCTCGCCTGCGCGCCCCTTCCACCCCCCTGCGCGCTCATTCCAGCTGTGGGTTTCCAGACAGTCAGAAGCCGGTGCTTCTTTGCTGTGAACGCTCGCTCCTGGGCGAACGCGTTTTGCCTTAGATGCTTTAAAACGCTGTTGTCAGCTGACAGTTATCAACGGCTGCGGGCGTCGCGAGGCCAGGTTACGTCAACACCCCCCCCCCTCACGCGCGCTGGCATTTGGCTCTCTGACTCCTCCCTGTTCTGTGTTCCTCTCTGTGAACGAGCAAGTTCTGCAGATCCGGAGGACAGGCGAGATCCTGGGGAGGTGAAGAGGGGGAGTGGGGGGATTGAGGGAGAGAAGGGAGTAGGGAATGAGAGAGGGGAATGGGGGAGGTGAGGAAGGAGAGTGTGGAATAGAGGGAGAGGAGTGGGGGTGATAGGGAGTGGGGAATAGATGGACTACCCCCACCCCTCTCCCTCTCCCTCACCCCCTCCATCCACACTCTTCCCCCTCTCTTCCCTAGCCCATCTCCTGCACTTCCTCCTCCCCTCCACCCCTCCCCTGCCCCCTTCCCTTCACCCCATCCCCTCCCTTCCCCTCCCTTCCCCCCACCTCTGCCCCTCCCTTCCCCCCTCTCCTCCCCTTCCCTTCCCCCACTCTCAGCCCCCCTCTCTCCCTCTCTCTCCCCCTCTCTCTCCTCCCCTCTCTCTCCTCCCCTCTCTCTCTCTCTCCTCCCATCTCTCTCACCCCTCCTCCCCCACCCTCCCTCTCCTCCTCCCCTCCACCCCCTCTCCCTCTGTCTCTTGCGCTTCTGTCTCTGACCCTTTCTCTTTGCCTCTCCCCATTCTCTCTCTGCTCTCACTCTGTACCCGCACTCCCTCCCTAGACGCGGCTGCGAGTTGGGGGCAATGCGTCAGTGGATAGGGCGGTTATGGCGTAAAAGGAGCAAATTAATAATATTAATATAATACCAACGGGGGTAGTTAGCGTGTGTGTGACGCCGCATGCCGCCCCCTCAGCCCCTCCTCCACGCAACCACACGTTGGGGGAATAGACCCAACCGGTCTGCACTTGGTCTAGTACATAACTAAAACTCTGATCATGTTATCTTCAGGTTTGGCTATAATTCTATTTGCGCAAAAACGGTTCGCGATAGCGCTACGATTTTTCGCAAGTTCACTCACCGTTCTCCTATGCTGCGAGTTCATCGGGTTTCGTTCCGATCGGTTGAATGTTGTCAAAGTTAGCGAGGTCTAAAAATCTTAAAGCAGCGCGTGCGCAGATCGATCTTCCAGCGCCGCGCAAATTAGTCTCTTTCCCCTGTCACTCCCCGGGACGGTCCGCCCCCTTCTGCGCCATCGTCGTCTTTACTGGAGCTGAGGGAAGGGAGGGAACCGAAGCAGCCCCGCCCTGCAGCCCAGCAGCCCAGCAGCCCAACAGCCCAGCAGCGCGGCGCTGTCGGCAAACGGAAAGCGGAGAGTCTGATCTCGATGGAGGAGAGCATCCTGTGTCCGCTGTGAGTCCCAAACGCATTGTCATCGCAACGCCCCGCAGCTCCACCCTTTTCCCCTCTGTTCCCGGTCGCTGGCTATGCCCCCTCCCCCGTGATAGCCGCTCCCCCGTGGCTCTTCCCCCATCTTTTCTCCGAGGTCTCCCCCCTCCCACCCACACGCCGCCGCGGACGTAACTGTTTGCCTCCGGGCCGAACCGAGGCCTGGCTCTGAGGGCGCAAACGGCTGATGCTCCTCCGGGACACGCAAGAAGGGAGAGGAGCGGCAACCTCGAAATTCTGGGGTGTGAGAGTGGGGGAGGAGAGGGGACAGAGGGTGAGGAGGGGAGTAGGGAGGGGAGATTAGTTATGGAGGGAGGAAGAGAGTGACTGAGTGTAGGGGAAAGCAGAGGGAGGGAGAGGTGAGGGATGGATTTGCGGAGGGGAGGAGGAGAGGGACAAGAAGAGGTCGGAGCTGAGGAGGGAGAATGGGGTAGGGGTGGAATAGAGGGAGTGGAGGGGGGGTAGAGGAAGGGTGAAGTGGGGGAGGTAGGGAGTGTGTAATAGAGGGAGAGGAGGGCAGTGGGGAAGGTGAGGAGGGATAGTGGGTGATAGTGGTTGAGGAGTGGGGGTGATGGGCGATAGAGAGTTAGGAGCGAGGTAGGGAGGGGAATGAGTTATGGAGGGAGGAAGGGAGTGACTGAGGGTAGGGGATAGTGGAGGAAGAGAGAGGTGAGATGGGATTGGGGGAAGGGAGAAGGAGAGGGGAAAGACGAGGGAAGCTGGAGGAGGGGGAGAGAGTGCTAGGGATGAGGGGAAATTAACTGCGCCTGTGCAGTTGAGGGCTAAGGGTGAGTGGTAGAATATTGCGTTGGGGGACCACTTTGTCTGGTATCTTCCTGTATGTGCTAGCCCATGGTAAACCTTTACCAGGATTGTCTGGATACAAACTGAGGTTAGTATTTTCCCATCATTCCTCCACCCTCGGTAGCAATCCTGCACACACCGATTTTCATACTCTGCCTTTTCTTCCCCTCCGCTGGTTTCCAGGAATCTCTTCATATTTTCTGATATTGGTTGTTTTACTTATGGATCAAGAATTAAGTCCTCTATCCATTCCCATTTATCTTCCATTAACATCAAGATGGCCGCGCCGTTCTGTTTGGCTGGCCGTCGTCTCCCGTCTGGAAAAAGCCCCGGACAAAGCAACATCAACCGTCCGTATGGCCTGCAGTCAAACCTGGCCTACGAACGCCAAACACTCCTGGACATCCGAGCCTCTGTCGTCGAGGTCTTCATCCGAGGCCCCGGAAAAGGCCCCGGACAAAGCCCCGGACAAAACCCAGGACAAAGCCCCAGTCAAAGCCCCGGACACAGCCCCGGACAAAGCTCCGGACAAAGCCCCGGACAAAGCCCCGGAGAAAGCCCCGGACAAGGCTTCCCCTACCGTTCGCTCCTCGATCGGGTCCCGGTGGGTGTACGGGCTCGGCCTTGCGGCGGCCGCCGCACGCGCCTATCCAGGAGGCGGAGTAAACGCGCGGGCGCCCGGGAGTCTGAAGACTCTCGCCCGCGCCCGTTCAACGTCAGCTTACCTCGCCCTGCGCTGTGAAGACGGATCTGGTCGACCCTACCGTTCCATCCATCGGCTGTCCCTCGAGCCCAGGTATTCCTCGCTCCGATCGAACGAAAGTATAAATCTGATAAGCTTCAAATTTCCTTTGAACTTCTGAGAAACAATGTCCTCAAATACCAGGAAGCAGTAAAGTCTGCGAGGACACAATACTTTTCCGACCTTATTTCCAAAAACGCCCATAACTCCAAGGTCCTTTTTAGTACCATTACCTCTCTCATACGTCCTGCCCCCAGTACCAGCTTAGCTAGCTGCCCTGCTAAGTGCGAAGAATTTACTACATTTTTCACAAGCAAGGTTAAGAACATCCGAGCGAATATTTCCCCTTCCATCCGCGACCAAGGTGTCTCATTGGTTTGTTTTTCTAAATTAGACTGTTTCCAACCCGTTACTCTACCCTCCCTTGTAAAGCCGGTCTCCACTATGAAACCTGCTACCTGCCCCTTCGACGTTGTCCCCACTGCCCTTCTGAAGGACGTAATTGCAATAGCCGGTCCCAGCGTCCTCGCTATCATCAACAGCTCTATGGCCACTGGCACTGTTCCAACCTGCGTCAAGCACGAGGTGGTCCAGCCCCTCCTGAAAACATCTAACCTAGACCCCACCTTGCCTAGCAACTACAGACATATTTCCAAACTACCTTTCCTTTCAAAAGTCCTTGAAAAGGCAATTCTTAATCAACTAATGCCTTACCTACACCAAAATACCATCCTGGAAATTTTCAATCAGGTTTCAGGGCCCACCACAGCACAGAGTCTGCCTTGTTGAAGGTCCATTACGACCTGCTTCTCACCATTGACTCCGGAAACTGTGCAATCCTGCTCCTTCTCGACCTCAGCACAGCATTTGATACAGTAAACCACACCATCCTAATTGACGTCTCCAGTACGGGGTTGGTATTGATGGCACTGCCCTGAGGTGGTTCGTCTCCTACCTCAAAGATATGAGTTTCTCTACAAACATATGCAACTCTTTCTCCTCCCCAGCTAGCCTTTGCTGCGGGGTTCCACAAGGCTCCATCGTAGGCCCCATTCTCTTCTCCCTGAATATGTTCCCCTTAGGCCAGGTCATTCAAAGGCACGTCATTTCTTTCCACTACTATACAGACGATGCACAGCTCTATTTCCCCCTGAAAACCAACAACCGATCAAATCTACTCAGCCTTATCCGCTGCCTCGAGGATATAAAGTGTTGGATGGCCCAGAACTTCCTCCAACTAAACGAGAGTAAGTCTGCGGTCATCCTAGTCGGCTCCTCGGACTCCATCAAAAGGATAGCAGGCAGCCTTGGAAGCCTTACCCCCTTACTCAAACCTCACGTCAAAAACGTTGGCGTGATATTTGACCCCGAGTGGAAGTTTGACAAACATGTCAATATCGTGCTAAAAGCCAGCTTCTTCCAGCTTTGCACGATAGCTAAAATAAAACCATTCCTCCAATTTGACGACCTGGAAAAGATCATCCACTCATTTATCTCCTCCCGCCTTGATTACTGCAACTCCCTTTACACTGGCATCAGCCAATCATCCTTGTCCCGCCTGCAATTGGTCCAAAACGCCGCAGCGAGACTTCTGACGGGCACCCAAAAAGGGACCACATCACCCCGATTCTGGCCTCTCTCCACTGGCTCATAGTGCTGTTCAGAATCAATTTTAATCTCCTCCTTTATGTGTGCAAAACCCTTAACGGGCTTTGCTCCACCTACATCAACAATCTGCTTATCTACCATACTACCTCCAGGTCCCACAGGTCGGCCGACTTGGGGTTACTGAACATACCGCGGTCCAGGCATAAGCTCAGGGACGACCACACATTTGCGGTTGCAGCACCTAGACTATGGAACAGCATCCCTCTTCCCATCAGAACTGCTCCCTCCATCAATTCTTTTAAGTCTAAACTTAAAACATATTTCTACTCACAAGCGTTTCTTGAGGTCCTCTGAGGGAGCGCGGTATGTATGTATTTATGTATGTATTGTTAGATGTATGTACCTCTGTTT
This sequence comes from Malacoraja senta, assembly GCA_038087875.1. NCBI lineage: Eukaryota > Metazoa > Chordata > Chondrichthyes > Rajiformes > Rajidae > Malacoraja > Malacoraja senta. The sequence goes on along the minus strand of CM075981.1, from coordinate 7,910,854 downwards.
GTAGCACGTTAATACCTGCACTGCAAAGCACTTTGGTCAACGAGAGTTGTTTTATATGTGCGATAGAAATAAAATTGACTGGACGTGTCTTGACTTGACTAACTGCCTTTTCTGCAGAATAATTTCCTCTCTGATGTGAGGTCTGATTCTTGTGGGCGTTTCCCTTTATTACGACCGCCTCCAGTGGAATGCAAGCTGCTGCTATGAAGCTTTTAACACTTTCTCCTGTTGTATCCAAAGGAGGTGATATGTCTTCTTCGTGCCACGCCATCATATAATCACGTAGAACCCCAAAGACATATGAACTGTCGGTAAAAATATTCGCTCTCTTTCCTTTTCCTAACTTGAAGGCCACCGTCAACGCTACTAATTCTGCTTCCTGTACAGATCTAGTCCCCGGATTCTGTTCTCATTTCAACACTTTTCCTTCTCCGTCCACCGGTACCCATTCTGTTTGAGGGGTGCCATTATAATACTTCCTTGACCCATCCACATAAAATTATTGTACATTTGCCTTCTGCAAATGTATTTCTATAGTTCTCCCATTCTATTCTGCTTCGACTTCTTCCATGCATCCATGCTATTTTCCTTCCTTCACCATCATTGTGGGTGGATTCACTCCAGTGTCTTTGACTATCTTTCCGTGCTTGATTACTGTAGTTTTCCGCATATAATTCCCGGTTGCCCACATCTCCTATTGCGCTGCTTTTGGTCTTTGTACCCTGATTAGCCTCAGCTCTCAATGCCCTAGTCAGTATCTCATTAAAAATGTTTACCACCGGGAGGCTCATATCCAATATATTCTTGAAATGAGGCCCCTTTCCATCCTGAAATGCCTGTCCTGAATATTTAGTGTAAGCCACAATATATCTTTCTTCAGAGTCTTCTAATTTTCTCCTTGATTTCTGTTTTACGAGGGTTATCTTGGCCCAGTTTCGTGTAACTATTCCGAGTCTTCTTTACAACTTCCTTGAAAACATCAAACTTCCGGTTATTAGTTTATCCTTGTGGTATGATCCAGGACATGTGTCTGGAATTCTATGGCAAAGTTCCTCGGACTGAAGGTGGTGCTTCGATCTTTCTCTGAAATATATATCACCATTAGTAGGCCTATGAGCCTGCATTACTTCGCATTTTTCTTTTAAACCAACAGTCCATTTCAAATTATCTGTTTCTCTGAGGCTGTCAAAGTTCTTGGCATTCTGTCTGTGTAATTTGTCCCCATATCTTTCTGATTAATGTCCGAATTGGAGCGGCTGGGACGGCAGTTAATTTCTTTACGTTCATATCGTAGGATGTGTATATTCCATAGTCCTAGTCATAGCCCTATCTGTATATCTCATTCTATAAACTTCCCCAGACAATGTGGTCTCCGTTCTTTGGAAAGACTCTAGGCGCTACCATTCCTCCGCATATTTACTTACAGTATGTTACGCCGAATGTGTGTGCTCTGATGCTGCTATCTTTAGCTCTTGTTGGTTCCTTGCCATGTCTGCGAGTAAAATTACTCATTTTTTGCATCTGGCCCATTCTTAGTCACATGTGTGACCAAAATATATGATAGGTATATGGACGGGAAAGTAATGGAGGGTAAGGTCTGATTGCAGGTAGATGGGACTAGGTGAGAGTAAGTGTTCGGTACGGAGTAGAAGTGCCGAGATGGCCTGTTTCCGTGCTGTAATTGTTATATGGTTATATATGGTTAAAATGTGAACAATTTAGGAATACATATATTCTAATTCTGAAAGCATTACATGTATATATTTTTGTACTGTATATAGGTATGTTACAAAACCTACCTTCAGTCGCGCTGTAATTCTGCCACTGGCCGTGTGCGCGATTTTGGCGCCTTTAAGGGGGGGCGGGGTTAAAACGCGGGTTTCTCCACCCTTGTCCTGGGAATATTTTGTTGGAGTACAAGCGTTGGCTGACAAAATCGTTCCTACCGGCGTTTTGTGAATTTTTTATTTTTATTAAATCGTCAATGTCAGCGCTACAGTAATTTTAAAAAGCAGCTCCTGAAGCGTCAACGCCGATAACGGGGACGGATTTCACACACGGGACAGGTAAACGAAAGTGCTTTCTTTAAATGTATAAAAGTGCTTCTTAAGAAGCCTTTTATTCACATTTTGTCATGCGACACGGTGATTTTATTCCCCGAATTAACGGCAGTATTTTTCATGCCAATACGGGGTTAAATTCACCGCAAATTAACGTTCCAAAAGATCGCGTTCCAGTAATCCTCACTCGCAAGATGAATTAAATCCCCATTAATTTACAGGTATTAAACATTCAATTCCTTCCATTTGGCCTGTAAATTCATGAAAATTAGATTTAAAAATTATGTTATATTGTGAATTATTGTGTGAATGTTATTTGGACACTTAGGCTATTTAAAAATGTTAATCTATTCTTAAGAAATTGATAGATGTTTAGATCTAGTAATTGAATTTTGTAATTAGCTACAATTAGGTAACTAACTAATTATATGCTTTACTTTCATGTCTTCGAAGTAGGATTGTTTCATATTTGTTTCAGAATGCTTCAATCTATAATACCTGAAATTTCTTTCAGTTATCATAATTTTTAAGAAAGTTATGGGTTTTTAACTGTCCTCGATCACAGCTTTTGTGTTAAGTCAATGGAAAAGCAATAGGGAACTAGATGCTAATTTCTGAGTATGATAATGACCATAACTTTTTTAATACTGAAGGTATGAAAGTGAATTAAGTGTCAAATTAAACTTCTTTTTATGCTTTATCTGATGGGATAAATTGCAGACTTTATTTTTAAAATCTCAAAATTTTGTAACATCAAGTGAAACATTTATTTTATGCTGTTTAGGGTCAGAGGTCAAACATGACAGGTCACGTGTGTGGCCTCATACGGAAGCATTTTTTCATAACTCAGTTTTATCTTACAAGCTCTTGGAAATTTTAAAAGCTGGAACTTTCATACCTTTAGCAGACACGCATTCTGTAGGTAGGAAAATATCAATGAATAAGATTAATCTCTTACCAGAATGTTTTAGTGTATTACTTTATTTGATGTCGTTTGGTAAATTTGACATTTGAAAATTTAGTGTGAAATTTTGGTTCACTTTCCAAAGAAGGGCCCATCTACGGGCTTCCTGTCCCTGTCACCACGCTTTTTCTCAACTGGTGATGCATCAGGAACGTATCGGGGTTTTATGATTTTTTCGATTGTTTTTTTATTATGTTGGACTATAGTTTGTTCTTTGGGACCCTAGGACCACCATTTGATGTTTTTTTTGTTATTTATAGCCAATCTCAATACAGCGTATGCTCCACTGATACTTTATGTGTTTTAAACTACCATCAGGTTTCGCCCAAACAAGGTTCCATAAGTTGTCACCGTACCATAGCAGTGCCTGCATCTCAGAGATTCCATCGAAATAGTATCAGATGTTTTACGTCATTCGCCGGGTTAGTACTTATCTCACGCGTCTTATCCTAACAATATGGCACTTAGTTACCGCGTTTGTACATAAATCGGAAGTCTTACCGCGTTTGGACCAACCATTCACTGTCCTTGTCCAGCAAATTCACCATCTGTTCTTTCTTCCTCCACTTCGTTCTTTTGATACTACAACTTACGGACACCGGAGAGCAATATGGGATCTACTCCCCTAACTATGGATGGTAAAATGAAACATACACGAAAAGGAGCTACACTTCTGGCGGTCGTGCTGCGTTGTGTGCTGCCGACTACGTCGATTGTGGCAGGGGATTTTGTGTTATGCGGGCGCTGAGTCTGGCGTTATGTCAGATCCAGCTCAGTATTAGGAACAAGCAAATAATAAAACATGGTGAGTTTCTCAAACACGTCGATTTATTCAAGGACTTAACAGTACACACACTGGGAAACACTGAAAGATTCACAGCACCCACCGTATTTTACCCTCATGACGCGATGTACTCGTGGATTCATTATTTTTTGACATATTTCATCATTGATCAAATTCATCATTCATCATTGCAGCCGTTCCTCTTTATATTTACCCAAAGATATCGTTAACCATGTACTCTCTGTTGTTTAGAAATACATTACAAATGGACGCAATAAAAGTGTTTACTCCCTGGTAGTTTTATTATCTTCAGCTTAGTTTACAACCTCCAACGCTTCTTTTAATTAAACAGGCTATACTGTGGAACCTGAACACCATGATAAACATATTTACTGCCTCACTAACATCCTTAAGTTCCCTCTATTGGCCATTATACCATCATGCTTCCCCAGTGTAAAAGGTCTTGGGTTAAGCATACTACAAACTACTGTTCGTCCTTATAATTTTCGTAATTCCTAGCATCACAGGTTTATGTCAATTTTGTTCTGCACATATTTGCCTGGTGGAGCAGCTATTTGTTGGTACAGGCGCTCATCTCCACAAATGGGAAACGTTTAGCTGCCTGGATATTGCTTTGTATATAAACACCTATGCCATTTCTTGGCATCTCGTGGATTGAATTGAAGTGGCTGGAGACTAGCTTTGATAACTTCTGTCATCCTTAGAATACTCCGAAATTGATGAACTATTCGGTATTTCTATAGCTGAATGGGTATGTGATATTGAAATTTTAGTCGATCAGACATTACGTTATTACACATGCTTGAGGGGTTCGCGTTCGGCCACTACTCCTATTTTGGATGTTGGCCTATATATAAAAGAAAGGACGAGCGAAAGTAGAATATATTTGACTGGGAGCTGGTCAGTGGAATATGTATGAAATCAGAATGAAGAGAATACGGGCTGCTGGAGCTTTTCCGATTTTCTTCAATACCTCAAGATGACAGACATTGGGGGGTTTTGATGGATGCTCATTTTGAACATTTTGAACATGTATATTATGATCGAAATTATGAGTGCTGCGCCTGAGAATATATATGCAGTCGTGTTATGACATTGGAGCGTAGGAGAATTGATTATGTAGAGGTGCAGGATAACACGAGGAGCAAAGATATGAATGCGTCATCTTCATCCGTGGGATACGGGAATCCAGAATTTTCCAAACGAGAGTGACAATTTTAATCGTCTAGTTATACGGATAGAGCTTTCAGAGGTTCCGATTGAGGGTGGTACAATGCAAACTTTGAATAAACCGCTTCTTCTTATCGAAGCCACATCACAGGATTCAGCCAGAGTTGAACACACTTCTCGGCATCTGCATCCAATGCTGTCTGTCTTCCGCGTCTTGTGCTTCTTGTGCGTGGTGGTGAAAAGATTGGTGGAAACAAGGCCGCGGCGTGAACGCTCTATCCTTGACCCCGATAAACCCGCGAGCAGGTATAAATAAAGGGGAAGATTTTGATGAATATGGCTAAATGCGGCCAACCGCTGCTAGCGTAGGTCATCAAGGTTCCAATTTAAACTATCCCAGATTTTCCTCACGTGGCGGGGAAAATAATGTTCTCTGCATCTTAAAAAGTCTACTTGTGCTTAATATAAAAAGAGTAGACATCGAAAGAAAAAAATCATATGTGGGATAACCAAACTGCTCCACAAACTCCCCTTCTTTATGTTACTGAGCGTTCACGCTTCACCACGATATATACCTATCTTACTGTCGGACTCTATTCAGTCAAATTTGATATCTCTCCTTGGCTTGACGCACCCCCATCACTTATTTTTAAAAAATCATTGCTAGCACGGCGTCGGCCAGACGTGTAGCAATGTATATTGCTGGTCCCTAATGCCCATCAACAAGCAGTGGCGCCAGAACTAACTACCTCGCAATCATTAATCTTCCAGCCTGAAAAACAAACTTCTATAATTCTTATCAGCTCTCTGCATATTCTATGCCAATGGAAAATTTGACCTTGCGCATCGAACTTGAATGGGTATTTACGCACTGTTGCGACTGCAATGTTCTTTTATGATTGATGATTTTATGTCTCAATCACAGCAGAATGTTGTTTACAGCCCTCTACGGTTAAATAGTTACTCCGTCTTGTCTCTTCGTTTATTGATCAGAAACGACGTGTAAAGTAAATGTGGGCTGTTACTATATCCAGATATTTGTTGGGTCACTGTGGTGACGATCCAACCGTTTGTGATTATAAATAGCAGAATGTTCTCCAAACAGGAAGAAAGTCAAGCTGCACAGCACCGAAAATCACTACGCGGAATGGCGATGAACTTAATCATGATAGTTGCAACCCTGGTGATCTTCTGGCCTCCCAATACCGAAATGAGAATACGTGAACGTCCAGTATCTCCCGGTAAGAACACATTATTATACACAATTTGCAGAACCTTTGACAGAAAACACAATCCGAAAATATCATAGTGGACATGCAAGATATTGCACCGATATCCAACTCGCATTTCCCACGTCTCTTTATCTGTCGCCTTGAAGGCCAAATCATTCTGATACATTTGGCTTAATGGGAAATGCAGAGTGTCTGCCATGGATCGTACGGTCCCTCTGAATGAGGAAAGAAATATTTCCGCATCCTCCCTTCCGCTTGTTGCGATATTTTATATTTATTATTCTGGTTATCTCACACATGCGCGACCTGATGAGAAACAATGGTAAATCTTTCCACTCAAGAGTTCTACGTGCTAAATGTGAAAGCAATGCAGATGCTCAATCGCGGAATGCGTTGTAGAATCAGACAGACGAACTGGGTATTACTGTGGAAATTGTAGAATATTTTAAGTGACCAGGGAATGGGCGTCGAATACAATAGCAAACAGAACGAAGACGAGAAATGTGAAGCCGGAGTGCTCAATGCTTTCCCCTATCACCGCATGCCGATACGATTAATATTGCTTATACTCCCGTTGCAAGGGAACTGACTTCTTATATTTCTCGATTTCAGAAAAGGTGTATACCTGTGTCCTTGAAGGAGGTGCTTGTATGGTTAATCCGTGCCCCAGCTACGGGTTACATCCTGCTTTCGCTAGTTGTCCCACTAACACGTACTGTTGCAAGCGCCTCGACCAGCGCCACGGAAGAACAGGCGGAGGAAATCTAATTTAATCAAAGATTCGCGTGACTGGATGGGCCTTGCGAACGGCAGGTTCTGTTTAACTAAACATCCTCTAAATAAATTGATGTATCGCGCACTGTTTACCATGCGTATTTTATTTACAGTTGGAAATAGAGGGGCTCTGTTGCCGTGGGGTGTGGTCTGGGACGATAGTATACCACTCAGAAGGAGCGATGACATGTCGGGCGATGGGCAATTCAGAGTCGTCAGTTTAAAGTCAGAAGGAAGTTGGAATAAATGTTGTCGATGGAATTTGACAACCTAGTATCAAGTGTGCTGGAATCATTCGTCAGATGCAATCTAACCCAAGATGGGTCGGACTGCATCTGGAAAATAAACCGTATTGCAGCACAGTAACATCGGTCCACGTAGTTAATTGCCGAACATGACGAAGTTAATCTAGCTTCTGTCTGCATGTCATCCATATCCCTAACTCACTTGCATATCCATTTGCCTTTCTAAAATATTCCTAAACGCTACCATCATATTTGTTTCCACCAGCACACCTGGTAGCGTTGCAAAATAATAATAGGTGAGTTGCTAGAAGACTCTAGAATTCCCAATGGTGTTCTCTTGCTTAAAGAAGCAAAATAGAGATAATCCAGAAAATTATAGCCCGGTGAGCCTCACATTGGTAGTGCGGAAATATTCGGAGAGCACTCCAAGAAATAGGATTTACTGATATTTGGAAGGGGTGGGCGAATTAACGACAAATAAAATTAATCTTTCCGATGAAGTTCATCTCTTGAAAACTTGATTTAGATTTCTGGGTGTGCGAAGGTTATTCTTGAGCGTAGTGCAGCGGTTGTCGTGCACATGGACTTCAAAGAGGCACTTGACAACATAAACTGATCTGAGATATCGGAACGAAGTAATATATTAACTGTGACGGTCGTTTGGGTTCAGAACTGACTGTGTTAATCATAATTACGGTGGAAGGGGAAATTCCAGTTGGAAGCCCGTGACTAGTGCCATTACGTAGCGATCCGTCATGGGGTCTCTGTTGTTTGTGAGATATGTAAATGTAATTGTCCAACATTCTGAGAAAACAAAAATCGCTGGTTATCCAGTCCTTGGAAAAGGCGGCAAAGAATACACCACCGAATATATTACAGACATAGGCAAAGACCGTGTGTGGACGTACCGTCGAAGGACGAGAAGCCAAAGCTAAGAAGTGGAAGCCAAATAACCGAAAGGAAACGACGCCGAAAAGCCAAATAACCGAAAGCGTCCGACGCTGAAAATCCAAAGAAGGCAAAGGGCGCAATGCCAGAAAGCCAAGTAACCGAAAGGGCCGGACGCCTAAAAGCCAAATAACGTAAAGGGCACGACGCCGAAATGCCCACTAACCGAACGGGCGCAACGCCGAAAAGACAAATAACGGACATGACGTCGCCGGGGGGCGGGACTTGTCAGCGATTGGTTTAGAACCTCGCGTCCATCACATCACTGGCCGGGGGAGACGGAAGGGCAGGGTCATTTTTAATTTTTTTTCGCCGCATTTGGACTTCTTGAATATAAAATAAAACCCCGTGTGATTGGAAATGTAGGTTGATTTATCAAAATAATAATCAAAATTGGTTCCATAGATATTTACCCCAACTGTAACAATTATATTTTGACCGCCACAATACATACACTATCGTGCGTCGAGAAAGCCCGTGGTCCTTTGGGTGTGAATCGAGAAACCAGACGAAAAAAATATTACTGTTTTTTTTAAAATAATATCTTAGCTCCCTTAGTCGGTTCAATGATGTGACTAGGTGTGAATCGGCGTGATAAATGAATGGTTGTCTTTGATTGATCTCGCGGGTGGGTCGCCCCCACCTTTGATTGCCTGCTCAATTTCCACTGTCCTATTCGGACCCACACGTTCCCCAGCAATCCCCTTTACAACGTGCCCTTTTCTGATAAATAACACACGTAACTATTCAAAAGGCTTATCCTTCCTTTCCTTACGTTCTCTGACAAAATGTCCTTTATTTCACAATATAACGTTGTCGATTACCATATTTCCGATCAGAATGTAACATATAACCTATAGCATGTTTGTGTAGCCAACACAATTGCAATAGAGATTCTCATTTAACCTGGACCGTCCGTAAGAGGATGTGATATCTGGGGATAACAAACTAAATTTCCTGCTCTCGATCCTGCTCTCGATCTCCAGGAATTTGGAAGATTCGACAGCGGACTCGTTGTGGGTTGTGCTGCCGATTCAACTGTTTCTGTCCGTTAACACGTTTTGGAGCAGAATAAGCACAAATAACATTGGGTGGGGGAGGGACCCCCACAAATGTTCTCCATTGAACCCCACAGCTGCGAATGACCGACACTCCTTTTCACACGACAGAATGAAGCATCGTGGCCAAGGCGAACGGTTTTTCTGTGAAAAGTATCAAGACGTATCCTTTTGAAATAAGAACGCCGTCACCGTTAGCTGAACCACCGGGCACCATTTTATCAGTACTATATTTGGTATTCCGCTTTGGGCAAGAATAAACCACAAAGTAATTAAATGTAACTTTGACCGTGAAACAGACAAAGGCGCCTTTCGCTGCATAAAACAGTAGGGAATATATATTATACAAAGGGCGAAACAACTATAAACGGCGGTACACAAAAATGCTGGAGAAACTCAGCGGGTGCAGCAGCATCTATGGAGCGAAGGAAATAGGCAACGTTTCGGGCCGAAACCCTTCTTCAGACCCGCTGGGTTTCTCCAGCATTTTTGTGTACCTTCGATTTTCCAGCATCTGCAGTTCCTTCTTAAACACATAAATAAATAAAATAAACGGCGATTGACACAACATTTTGGAGTTACCCAGAAGGCAAGGCAGCATACCTGGATAGGTGACGTTTCAGGACGGGAAAAATAAAATAAACATATCCTAGTAAAAATCTGTGGATGTGCCTTTCCATGAGGTCGGTAATAACAACGAGGAGATCCGCCGCTGCTACGATGCAGTGAGCGACACATCTGGCGAGACAGCAACACCGTAAATGAGAATCTATATTGCAGTTATGTTGGCTACACAAACGTGCTACAGGTTATATGTTACATTCTGATACCAAATATTGGAATCGGCAACGTTATACAATACAATACAATGCAAAGGACATATATTATCACATACACCAATTGGTGAGGTGAAATTTGACTTTCCATTGCAGCACACGAATAAAGCTAAGACACAACATTAAAGAATTTAACAATAAACATAAAAACATCCCCACACCCACAATGGTTCCCACTGTGAGAGAAGGCAGCAAAGTCCAGTCCCTTCCCTGTTCACCCTTAGTCGGGCATATTGAGGCCTCCGCAGTTGCCGCTACGGCAGCTCGATGCTTCAAGCCCTCTCGTCGGATGATGGAGCTCCGGCGTCGGATGAACATTGTCAGCGGCTCGGACTGTCTGGAGGGGCCGTTCCCTCACAGGAAACCGCGGCTCCAGAGGTCCACGGGCCGCACTGGTCGGAGCTCCAACACTGGCGATCTCGGCGAGAGATCCCAGGCTCCGCGGTGTTCAAAGTTCAGCACCGCCCGCGGCTGGAAGCTCCACAGACCGCAGCTCCGAGATGTTGGGGTCGGCGGTCATAGCACTCAGAAGCCCACCGTACGGCGACCTGGGTAAGGCACCGCGCGCTCCGTGATGGTGCCTCAGCGCTGTGCCTCCGCCGAAGCTGAAGTTCTGGCCGGTTCCGGCAGGAAAACGCCGCTCCAGTCTGTTGGTCGACCGCGAGGAAGGGGCGAAAATACGACTCGGAGAAAAGCCGCATCTCCGACAGGTAGGAACAGAGAAAAATAATTTCCCCCTTTCCCACCCCACCCCCCACATAAAAAGACTAGAAGACCTCAAAAACAAACGCTTTAACTCACTAAAAATAAAAAAAGGGTGAAAGGACTAACAGCTGCTGGCAGGGCAGCCATATTCGACGGCGCCCACAGACTATTTTGTGAAATAAAGGACATTGTCAGAAGGAAAGGAAGGATACGCCTTTTGAATAGTTACGTGTGTTATTTATCAGAAACGGGCACGTTGTCAAGGGGATTGCTGGGCAACGTGTGGGTCCGAATAGGACAGTGGAAATTGAGCAGGCAATCAAAGGTGGGGGCGACCCACCTGTGAGATAAATCAAAGACAACCATTCAGTTCTCTGCAGATGAATTGGGTAAACTGTTGCTATAGATGACGATGTGACCTGTAGCTGCTCTCAGAGACGTACGGCAGGATCCATGGGTCTTGCAACGTTGATTCGGTGTTAGGGAACAATTTTACAATATATTCAAAGTTACTGCTGCGTCTATAGCCATTATTGATATTGTGTAACCCCTTACGGGTGACTGCATGTACATGTGGGGGCGGGGATGGTGGAGAAAAAAGCAACACTTCTCGAATCCGCGCTACTCGAAACATAGGATTTCAATGTGAAAGTTAAACTTTGGAATTCTAAGTCTTCAGCATGGTGAATTTTGGCGATCAGTCTCCTAATACACCTGGAATTCTAAACTCTTAGAAGGAGGAAGTTAAATGCAGTATCAGATAATCTGCGGGCAAAATTATCCGGGATAATTTTCCGGGATAATAATAATAATAATAATAATAATAATAATAATAATAATAATAATAATAATAATAGATTTTATTTATATAGCGCTTTTGAGGACCCAAAGTATCAAAGATATAAGCGGGAGAGCGCGCTTTACCCGCGAAGAAGAACGTATAGGGAATGTCAAAGGCAACGTAGCAAATCCGTCCACCACCGTAGCGAATGAAGGACAAAAACCAAAGTGTATGGAATTGCGTACGGGAGATAACGGTAGTATATTTTGAATTTTATATGGATATATCAAGAAAGTTTTATAATGGTTGCCCGCGAACAGCTTTGGTAAACATAGAAACATAGAAAATACGTGCATGAGTAGGCCATTTGGCTCTTCGAGCCAGCACCGCCAGTCAATATGATCATCCCTGATCATCCAAAGTCACAACTCCGTTTCTCCATTCTCCCCATATCCTTGGATTCCGTTTGTCCTTGGAGCTATATCTAAACTCTCTCTGGAACATATCAAGTGATTTGGCCTCCACTGCCTTCTGTGTCATAGAATTCCACAGATTCACAATTCTCTGGATGAAATGATTTCCTCAATGACCTACTCCTTATTCTTAAACTGTGACCACTGTTTCTGGACTCCGCGAACACCGGGAACATTCTTTTTCTACATCTAGCCTGTCCAATCCCTTATTATTTTGCATGTTTTTATAAGATCACCTCTCATATTTCCAAATTCCAGTGAATATAAGCCCAGTCAATCCATTTGTTCATCATATGTCAGTGCCGCCATCCCGGGAATTAACTTGATGAACGTATGCTGCACTCCCTCATTAGCAAGAATGCCCTTCCTCAAATTGAGAGACCAAAACTGCACACAATACACCAGGTTTGGTCTCATCAGGGCCCTGTGTAACTGGAGTAGAACCTCCTTGCTCCTATACTCAAATCGTCTCGCTGTGAAGGCGTTTTTACACTGCCTGCTGAACCAGCAAGCCTACTCTCAGCGACTGATGTACAAGGACTCTCAGGTCTCCCCCTTTTCCTAATCTGCCATCATTTAGATAATAATCTGTCTTCTTGTTCTTGCCAGCAAAAAAAAGATCCTCACATTTATCCACATTATTGTGCATCTGCCAATCATCTAGCCACTCACCGAACATATTCAAATCACCCTGCACCCTTATAGCATCCTCCTCGCAGCTCAAACTGCCACCCAGCTTCGTTTAAACTAGAATGGTTGGGGGGAGGGACTCAAATAGAGAATGCTATTAGACAGTGTGTGAGGCAGGGGGCAGAGAAGGAAAGCAATCAGACCCAACATGTAGGGGGGGAAGAAGAAAACAATAATAAACAGAGAATAAGAGGTGGTGGGGTTCTTAAATGGGTGAGCAGAGAAACAGAGGGGTGTAAAATGCGGGCGGAAGCAATAGGTAGCAAGGTGAAAAGTAAACGTAGCAGGCAGACAAATCCAGGGCAAAAATCAAAAAGGGCCACTTTTCAACATAATTGTATAAGGGGTAAGAGCGTTGTAAAAACAAACCTGAAGGCTTTGTGTCTCAATGCAAAGAGCATTCGTAATAAGGTGGATGAGTTGAACGTGCAGATAGCAATTAATGATTATGATATAGTTGGGATCACGGAGACATGGCTCCAGGGTGACCAAGGATGGGAGCTGAACATCCAGGGATATTCAATATTCAGGAGGGATAGAGAGAAAGGAAACGGAGGTGGGGTAGCGTTGCTGGTTAGAGAGGAGATTAACGCAGTGGAAAGGAAGGACATTAGCTTGGAGGATGTCGAATCGGTATGGGTAGAGCTGCGAAAAACTAAGGGGCAGAAAACGCTGGTGGGTGTTGTGTACAGGCCACCTAGCAGTAGTGGTGAAGTTGGGGATGGCATCAAACAGGAAATTAGAAATGCGTGCAACAAAGGCAAATCAGTTATAATGGGTGACTTCAATCTACATATAGATTGGGTGAATCAAATTGGCAGGTTTGCTGAGGAAGAGGATTTCTTGGAATGTATGCGGGATAGTTATCTAAACCAACATGTAGAGGAACCAACGAGAGAGCAGGGTATTCTAGACTGGGTATTGAGTAATGAGGAAGGGTTACTTAGCAGTCTTGTTGTGCGTGCCCCCTTGGGCAAGAGTGACCATAATATGGTTGAGTTCTTCATTAGGATGGAGAGTGACATTGTTAATTCAGAAACAACGGTTCTGAACTTAAAGAAAGGTAACTTTGAGGGTATGAGACGTGAATTGGCCAAGATTGACTGGCAATTAGTTCTAAAAGGGTTGACGGTGGATATGCAATGGAAGGCATTTAAAGACTGCATGGATGAACTACAAAAATTGTTCATCCCAGTTTGGCAAAAGAATAAATCAGGGAAGGTAGTGCATCCGTGGATAACAAGGGAAATCAGGGATAGTATCAAAGCAAAAGATGATGCGTGCAAATTAGCCCGAAAAAGCAGCATACCAGAGGACTGGGAAAAATTCAGAGACCAGCAGAGGAGGACAAAGGGCTTAATTAGGAAAGGGAAAATAGATTGCGAAAGGAAACTGGCAGGGAACATAAAAACTGACTGCAAAAGTTTTTATAGATATGCGAAGAGAAAGAGATTAGTTAAAACAAATGTAGGTCCCTTGCAGTCAGAAACAGGTGAATTGATCATGGGGCACAAGGATATGGCGGACCAATTGAATAACTACTTTGGTTCCGTCTTCACTGAGGAAGACATAAATAATCTGCCGGAAATAGCAGGGGGCCGCGGGTCAAAGGAGATGGAGGAACTGAGTGAAATCCAGGTTAGTCGGGAAGTGGTGTTGGGTAAATTGAATGGATTAAAGGCCGATAAATCACCAGGGCCAGATAGGCTGCATCCCAGAGTACTTAAGGAAGTAGCTCCAGAAATAGTGGATGCATTAATGATAATTTTTCAAAACTCCTTAGATTCTGGAGTAGTTCCTGAGGATTGGAGGGTAGCAAACGTAACCCCACTTTTTAAGAAGGGAGGGAGAGAGAAAACGGGGAATTACAGACCAGTTAGTCTAACATCGGTAGTGGAGAAACTGCTAAAGTCAGTTATTAAATATGGGATACCAGCACATTTGGAAAGTGGTGAAATCATTGGACAAAGTCAGCATAGATTTACGAAAGGTAAATCGTGTCTGACGAATCTTATAGAATTTTTCGAGGATGTAACGAGTAGAGTGGATAGGGGAGAACCAGTGGATGTGTTGTATCTGGACTTTCAGAAGGCTTTCGACAAGGTACCACATAAGTGATTAGGATAAAAACTTAAATCACACGGTATTGGGGGTTTAGTATTGATGTGGATAGAGAACTGGCTGGCAAACAGGAAGCAAAGAGTAGGAGTAAACGGGTCCTTTTCACAATGGCAGGCAATGACTAGTGGGGTACCGCAAGGCTCAGTGCTGGGTCCCCAGCTATTTACAATTTATATTAATGACCTGGATGAGGGAATTGAAAGCAACATCTCCAAGTTTGTGGATGACACTAAGCTGGGGGGAAGTGTTAGCTGTGAGGAGGATGCTAGGAGACTGCAAGGTGACTTGGATAGGCTGGGTGAGTGGGCAAATGTTTGGCAGAGGAAGTATAATGTGGAAAAATGTGAGGTTATCCACTTTGGTGGCAAAAACGGGAAAGCAGACTATTATCTAAATGGTGGCCGATTAGGAAATGGGGAGATGCAGCGAGACCTGGGTGTCATGGTACATCAGTCATTGAAAGTAGGCATGCAGGTGCAGCAGGCAGTGAAGAAAGCGAATGGTATGTTGGCTTTCATAGCAAGAGGATTTGAGTATAGGAGCAGGGAGGTTCTACTGCAGTTGTACAGGGTCTTGGTGAGACCACACCTGGAGTATTGCGTACAGTTTTGGTCTCCAAATCCGAGGAAGGACATTATAGCCATAGAGGGAGTGCAGAGAAGGTTCACCAGACTGATTCCTGGGATGTCAGGACGTTGATATGAAGAAAGACTGGATAGACTTGGCTTATACTCGCTCGAATTTAGGAGATTGAGAGGGGATCTTATAGAAACGTACACAATTCTTATGGGGATGGACAGGCTAGCTGCAGGAAGATTGTTCCCGATGTTGGGGAACTCCAGGACAAGGGGTCACAGCTTAAGGATAAGGGGGAAATCATTTAAGACCGAGATGAGGAAAAACTTTTTCACACAGAGAGTGGTGAATCTCTGGAACTCTCTGCCACAGAGGGTAGTTGAGGCCAGATCATTGGCTATATTTAAGAGGGAGTTAGATGTGGCCCTTGTGGCTAAGGGGATCAGGGGGTATGGAGAGAAGGCAGGTACGGGATACTGAGTTGGATGATCAGCCATGATCATATTGAATGGCGGTGCAGGCTCGAAGGGCCGAATGGCCTACTCCTGCACCTATTTTCTATGTATCTATGTATCTATGTGTCATCCGCAAACTTTACCTTTAATTACTTCGTCTAAATCGTTCATATATATTGCAAATAACTGGGGTCCCAGCACTGAGCCTTGCGGCACCGCACTCGTCGCTGCTTGCCGTTCTTAAATTAACCTGTTAATTCCTACTCTTTTGACTGTGTTTTGAAAGTCCAGTTACATCACATCCATTGAGTTTTCCTTATCCATTCTTCTTGCAACATCCTCAAAAAATAATCCAGAATATTAGTCGAGGATGATTTGCCTCTGATAAATCCATGATGCTTTGGCCGATCTTGTCACTGCTTTCCAAATGCGCTGCTTTTACATATTTAATAATCGACGCAAGCATCTTCCTCGCTACCGATGTCAGGCTAATTGGTCTATAATTCCCTGTTCTCTCTCTCCCTCCTTCCTTAAAAAAGTGGGGTTACATTTTCCACCTTCCAGTCCCCAGGAACTGATCCAGAGTCCATAGAACATTGGAAAATGATTACCAATGCATCCACAATTTCTAGGACCACGTCCTTGAATACGCTGGAATGCAAACCATCGAGTCCTGGGGATTTATCTGCCTTAAGTCAAAACAGTTTTCCTAACCAATGCAGGCTTCCTTCAGTTCCTCCCTCCTACTAGATACTCGGTCCTCTAGTACTTCTAGATAGTGATAGAGGGGGAAAGAAAAGTATTAAAAGGGGAACAAATCATAGCAACTCGATGAATACAGGTGACAGTCAATAGTCTCGAGGAAAGCCCCTCAAGTTGAAAACAGGAAAGGAACAAATATTTCTATCGACAACAGATTCGTTTTGCGGTGGTACATAATTATATGATAGCGTGGGGACGAAGGGGAGATGGCAGCTCCACGAGCACCCATCAAACACGAGAAATGTGTTTTTAAAAACCGGTAGCAGCAGCTTGCCTCCCTACGGAATTGGCTATGACGAGGAAAGTGTCCACAAAATATCTTATTGAAACATACAAGCTAGAGGCAGGAAAAGTGTTCGCGATGTTGGGGGAGTCCAGAACCAGGGGCCACAGTTTATGAATGTTGTAAGCCATTTAGAACGGAGACGAGGAAACACTTTTTCTCACAGAGAGTCGTGAGTCTGTGGAATTCTCTGCCTCAGAGGGCGGTGGATGCCGTTTCGCTGGATACTTTCAAGAGAGAGTTAGACAGGGCTCTTAAAGATTGCAGAGTCAGGGGATATGGGAAGAAGGCAGGAACGGGGAACTGATTGCGGATGATCAGCCATGATCACATTGAATGGCGGTGCTGGCTCGAAGGGCCGGATGGCCTACTCCTGCAAATATTGTCTATTGTCTATTGTCTAAAAGGATTCAGAACCCACAACAGAAAATAAATGTTTGTGCAGATAAAGAGATTAGAGCATTAAACCCAGAGGGAACATTTAGCGGACAGAGACGTCATCGCTAAAATAACCAATTTGGTGAAGAAGACAACGAACATCCAGGAGTCTATATCGGAAGAGATAGATTATTCGTGGGTGGTGGTGGAAAGTGTTGGGCAGAAATATATCAACGGCGGAGAACTTGTGCGCAATGCGAACCGGGATGCACCACATATACGAATGTGAAATCAACCTCGTGGACGTTTGCAAATAGATTACACTGGACTCTTGCTGCATTCACAAAGTAGAAGGTACTATTTAGTAGCGAATGGGCAGATGCATTTAATATATGCCCAAATTAATCTTCTGGAACCGTGGCTGAGGAAGTTGGAGGTGGGAGGTGGAGGGGGGGGGGTTAAGTGGAGAAAGAGAAATCATGGACGCAGGGAAGTTAATGAAGGAGGCTTCTGGCTTGTCAGGCGTGATATACCGATTTCCCATTCCCCAGCATCCAAGAAGTTCTGGATTAGTGGAACCAATAGACAGAACACTTAAGAAGAAATATAGCTAAAGCCATGATCGGAAGCAGAAAGGGTTCAGGTGCAGTTGAGGAAGTTCAAATACCCCAGAACGAGAGCCGCTGATTTGACTCTGTCACAGGAGCTACAATGGATGAGTCATAGGAGTTTTTGCCGGCGCAGTTAGCACACAGCTGAAGTTTGTGGCCGTGATCGTATAGTGGTTAGTACTCTGCGTTGTGGCCGCAGCAACCTCGGTTCGAATCCGAGTCACGGCAGGCCGTATCTTATAAATTCATATTTCAGTTGTTCAAGGATATTCAACACTCGTTTTACTGAAACACAGGTTGAGTGTTTACCGTTGCCACAGCTTTATCCTCGGGACATTCCATCTCGCATTCGAACTTATAGAACTGGTGTGAATTTCGAAATGAACCGTGTCAACAGATTAGCAGGCACGATAATATAATCGGGATCTTTATCTATTTATCATTGACTGCTACCCGGGCCCGCGCAGTGCAAGAGACGGAATCACCCGGGTTGCATCGGCAAATACATTGGAGCCCCGTTTCCCGAACCAGCCGCTGCCGGCGGAGAGCTGCCGTTTCCCGCAACAGCCGTGTCTGGAAGTCACCTGCCGCAGATTATCTTCATTAAACTGAAAATGTTGGGGCGACTGACACGCTGACTCAAGACGCGTCTGTTCACAGGCTCGCGCGGTTAAACCTTGATTAGCTAAGTGCATGCCTGCTGGTAAATAATTTCTCATCGTCGTCATATTAATAAATATTTCGTCCTGGTGCACGTTACCAATGCAAAGCACCCAGTTCTGCGGATCCCGTCAATTTTGTTTGCAGTGCAAACAATTTTATATTCTAGGATCAAAGAAAGCATATTGAATTAATGTTTCATGGCCAAGTATTCACACATGCAAGGACTTTGCCTTGGTGCACAAGTTTAATACCCCGGATGGCAGGACTGTCATGCTGAGGCGGCTGGGCTTCTATACTCTGGAATTTAGAAGAATGAGAGGGGATTTATTTGAAATAAAGAATATTGTTAAGGATTTGGACACGCTAGGACCGGAAACGTGTTCACACAGAGAGTAGTGAGTCCGTGGAATTCTATGCCTCGATGATTGAGACCGGTTCTCGGGATACTTTCAAGAGAGAGCTCTTAAAGATAGCGGAGTCAGTTGATATGGGGAGAAGGCAGGAACGGGTTACTGATTGTGGATGATCAGCCATGATCATATTGAATGGCGGGGCTGGTTCGAAGGGCCGAATGGCGTACTCCTGCATCTATTGTCTAATGTCTATTGCTTTGCTCGCAAATAACAACACGACATTGTTAAGTAACAATAAAGAATTACACATAAAACAGTATTAATAAAGCAATACAGTTTAACATGAGAATGAAATAAAATAGTAAGATTAAACGAGAAATTACCAGTTTGAAGTTTGATCTGTATTTTATGAGGAGTTACGATGAGGGATTACTGAAGAGCCCGTCCAGCATGCATGCGCGACATTCTTCAACGCAGCGGTGTGCAATCACAGGAAACACAACAATTGAAATAAACATAGTAAAGAAAAGGAGAACTAAGATACAAGTTGATCTCTATATTTGAGGGTGGGAGCGGAGGGCACGTAATCCCTCATCGTAACTCCTCATAATATACAGATCAAACTTCAAACTGGTAAGTTCTCGTTTAATCTTACTATTTTACTTCGGAGTCACGTGAGTGACTACGTGAAGATTTTAAATCTCTGTGATTTAAAACCGTGTAACAGTTCATACTTCACTCGCTGCCGAAGTGTTTCAAGGGAGGAAGTATGTTATCGTAATCAACCATGAATCTGTTTGTAAACAATAATGGTATTTATTAAACAATAACAAAAGAAAAATGCTCCCCCGGGCTTAAATTATATATTTGCAGATTCTAAAATTATTTCTGCAAATAACACAGGTTCTGCTAGCGGCTTGTTGTAGAACGTTTGTAACTTTTTCTCCATGGACCACCCCGCTGTAGCCAGGATGTGGTTCAGTGGTACGTCCATCATTTTAGCCGCCGATGTGGATGCTGCCCTAGTGGAGTGAGATGTATATACGTCAGTATCTACTCCAGCAGCTCCCAGTACCTGCTTTAGCCACCTTGAGATGGTTTGGCTCGACACCCGACCATGTGGTTGCTTGTGGCTGACCCATAAGGCTTTTTCTCTCCCTCGGGGATCTCTTGTTGTGTTGATGTAAGTCAGTAGGTGACTCATGACACACAACCGCGGGTCAGGTGGGTATGCCCGGAAATCCATAACTAGACCTGAAGTTCCTGGCCTGCTCTGCTTTACCAGCTCCTGAATGGTGAATGATACCCGGTCTGGTGTTATAACCATGTTGTTCAGTCGCAGTAAGTAGAGGGACTGGACTCTTTGTGCTGAGACTAGTGCCATCAGCATGACCGTTTTCAGGGTTAGCTGTTCCAGAGTGAGACCTGGCTGGTGACCATCCCCTTAGGTATGTCAGGACCACACTGATATCCCAGATTCTGTTGTATCTAGGTCTAGGGGGGTTAGAGTTGAATATACTCCTCATGAGTTTAATCACCAGCGGGTGAGACCCTATAGCCTGTTGTCCTGGTACTTGTTTTAAATAGGCTGATAGAGCACTTCTGGCAGTATTGATGGCGCTGTAGCTCAATCCTTCATTATGGTGAAGGCCAGCGAGGAAGTCCAGTACATTGGTTATGGTTGCAGATGAGTACGTTGTCCCAGTAGTCGAGCAGTATCTTTCCCACTTCCTGATGCTCGATAGGTATTGTTTCCTGGTGGACATACGGAGGGACGCTGTCATCGTGTTGATGGTCCTGTCAGACAACCCCAGGCCCAGCAGTGGTCTTTTCATAACCTGCAACCCAGTAGGTTAATTTTGTCATGGCATGCATGACTTATGCCTGATACCGGGTGAGTCAATAGGTCTGGGCTAGTGGGAAAGGTCATAGGAGTTTCGATGACCATGTCGAGGACAACTGGGAACCATGGCTGTGTAGGCCAGTTGGTACTATCAAAATACCTGAAGCAGAGACCATCTGTATTTTGCGTAGTACCCTACTGATGAGGCAGAAGGGGGAAAAGCATAAAATAAATAGTTTCCCCAGTTCAGCGCAAATGCATCTATCGCTGCTGCCTCAGGTCTGGTTCCCAAACGACATAAATTGGTACCTGATGATTTAGTCTGGGTGCAAAGAGATCGATATCTGGTGTGCCATATTGCTTTGTAATTTTAGCAAAAGCTCTAGGATTTAACATCCATTCGGTGTTTATCATTGAATTTGCGTGACCTGTTGTCTGCCACTGTATTTAACTTACCTGGTAGGTAAGTTGCTGATAGCCAAATATGTCTATCGACACACCATTGCCAGAGTGTGTTGACCAAATTGTCACATGATATCGATTTTATTCCGCCCATATGGTTTAACATAGGCCACCACCGTGGTATTATCAATTTGTAACGAACATGCAAATGGTGCATTTTTGTAGAATATGCTTTTAAACCATAAAACGCACCCAACATTTCCAAATAATTTATGCCCAGTGTTTGTAGCAAAGATGATTCTAGGTTATTCCATCTACCACCTGTGCTGGATATGGTATTAGTTGCTCCCCAGCCTTGAGCACTGGCATCTGTTTGTATAGTTAATGTTGGGTTATTGATGATGATAGGGCTGGAACTATGCCAAATGTGCTCTATCCACCACTGGGACTCTGATATAGCTTCAATGGGTAATTTCATGGTCAGGTCAAAGTGACCTGCATGTCGTTTTAATGTCTGTACTTTTGCCCTTTGTAGGTTTTGATAGTGCAGGGTCCAAATTGTGTAACTGGAAATGCAGCTAACATTTTGCCAATTATTCTTGCCACTTGTCAGATGGTTGGTCGATTGCTAACCATTAAATTGTTACACGTCCGTGCCAATTCTACTGCTTTATCTTTTGGCAACGTTACGGACATGTGGACTGAGTTAATCGTGAATCCCAGATAGTCCATAGTTGTGCATGGCGTCAACTTAGATTTATCTGGATGTATGACAAACCCCAGGGTTTCAAACAATTGTTTGGTAGCTAATACAGCTGATTTAGCCAACTCCATGGTTTTGCCATTAGAATATCATCAATATATGCCATGACAATATGTCTCTGTTTTCTCAATGTTCCCAAGGCCGGTTTAATATATTGGTAAATAGTCTTGGGCTGATGTTAACCCATTTAGGCAACGCTTTAAACTGCCATAGTTGCCCCATCCAGGTAAATTTCAGGTATCTGCGATAACCCTTTTGAAAGGGTACTGTATAGTAGGCATCTTTTAAATCAATACCTGCCATAAAGTATTCTTTGGAAATCAGTTGTTTGGCAGTTGCAAATGTTTCCATTTTGAAATGTACATACTTAACAATGGTATTTAGTGAAGTCAATGATGATGCGACATCCACCATCCATTTTGTCTTTGGTAAATATATTTGAGACAAATTCCAAAGGTTCATGTTTGGATTTTTCAATGATACCCTTTGTAAGTAAGCTCACCAGTTCTGCTTGACCCTCTAGTTTTTCTTTGACTGAGAGGGTAAAGACCCTTTGGGGTACATGCTGAACTGGTGGCATATTTTCTTGAATGAACTCTATTTTGCATCCACGAATACTGTTAAGTATATAACTATCATTCGTGACAGACCTCCATGCTTCAATGAACAGGAGTAATCTCCCCTGTTAGTACAGTTCCCCCACTTTTTATATGCTGGTAGGAACCAGACCCACCTACCTCCATAATTATGGAAGTGTTCCTTTCTTCAGTTTCTTCATCCGTCGTTGTACTGCTGGATGTACTGCTGGTTGGGGGTGGCGCATTTTCCATGGGGTCCGCTCTGGGCCCTGGCCTAAAAAAGGCTTTCGGGGATGGTATGCGGACCCCGACCTTTCACCAGTCCCATAAGTTTGACGTCGACTGGTGGACGCGGTGGGGTACTGCCGTCTGGGTTGTGTGTGTCTACTCGTTCCGGGGCCTGCCCTCATGAGGCCAAATGCTTTGGACTCTTCCTCCAGGTCTTTTACTTGTCAAATCCTTTCCAAATAACAGGATCTGCGGCTCTGAGGCCGGTGTTGTACACAGTCCTGCATATTTGGGATTGAGGGCAGGTCTGATTCTCTCCTTGCGGAGGTTGTTTATCTCATATTGAGTGTTGCACAGCAGAGCCAGAGTGTCTTGCTGGTTGGTGGTCATCCACCCCATCCACGGAACGAGCATAGGATTTTATCCTTGTCGTCAGGAGCTTGAGGATACGTGTAATTTTAGTTCCTGTTTCCGGATACTCTGTCCAACATACCCTCAGATTTCTCTTCTTATAGGGGTTTGAGGGACAGGTGGTTAATGGTGGCCGCCAGTTTTGGCTGCAACGACCGCCCTGCCCGTGGTGTAACCACGTAGCGATTAACCACACCAGCAGCTCTTCCTGATCCTGTACCCCAAGCGTACTCCCGACATCTTCAGCCAATGACCCCTGTTCCTGACCAGCTCAGCCCTGGTCGCCAACGCTGCCAGTGCCTGAGTGCCTGAGTTCCCTTGGCGAGACTGCTCCAGCTCCCGAAGCAACTCTCGCTGGAGCATTTGCTCCATGAGGCTTTCCATGCGGCTCAGGCGCTTAGCTCTGCCGCTCTAAGGCAGAGAGTCCTCCTCATTGGAGTCAGAAATAACCGGCCGGTCAGTTTTTTGTCTTGATTTGCCTCCAGTCCGCTGCTGTTGGTCAGGCTGCGCTAGCGGTACTCGGCTCGGCTCGGTCTCAATGAGGGTGTGCCGCAGCATGTGCTGTCTAGGTGCCGCCTCTCGCCCCCCACTGATGGGACACTCCCGTTCTGTTGGAGTCGAACGGGGGGCGGTCTTTTTCCCTTGCTCAGTTTCCCCAGCTTCTTGCCTGTAATTGACAAAGCAGATCAAAGGTTCTTGAATACGACCTCAGAGTAAGTACTTACCTGATGGTCCGTTTAAACTTGTAGCGGGAGCGCCTGTACTCCCGTTCGTCGCTGTTGCACTGTGTGAACGCTAATGTCGCGCATGCGTGCTGGACGGGCTCTTCATGTAGTCACTCACGTGACTCCGAAGTAAAATACCAGAGTAAAATGTGGCTAGAGACTATTGGTTATTGAGTAGAGCTACTACTCATGGACAAAAGCAGTTTTAATGTCCGGTGTGGCGGCTTTGACAGTCCAGAGTCGCCTTCCACGTGGATGTGCTTCAAAGAGTTTGTGGCCCGGCCAGGAGATCTTATCCGCTCGCTTCCCGGCCCTTGCAGTGTACAGTTAGTTAATGCGGGGTAATTTGCAGCCAACAACCTTCTCAGCTGATCGTACGATTCGCTGCAGCCTACGGATGTCGTGCTTTATGGCTGAGCCAAACCAGACCATAAGGTGAGGACAGACTACGATGGCAGTATAGAATTGGACCATAATTGCCTTAGCAGATTGTGTTTCATCAGCTGCCGCAGGAAGTACATCCTCTGTTGGGCCTTTTTGACTGTGGAGTCGATGGTGGCCCCTCATTTCAGGTCCTTGTAGAGGATAGTTCCATGGAACTTAAAAGACTCCGCAGATGTGACTATGGTGTTGTTGATGGTGAGTGGGGGAATGGAAGGGAGAGTACTCCTAAAGTCTCCAATCAATTCCACTGTCTTAAGAGCATTGAGCTCCAGGTTGTTACGAAGGTACCGGGACACCAGCTGAGTCACTACGTGTCTGGACGCAGATTCCGCCCCATCAATTATGTCGTCCGCAAACTTGAGAAGCTTGACAGAGGAGTCTGCGGAGTTGCAGTCGTTGGTGTAGTGAGAGTAAAGGAGAGGAGGGAGTACGTAGCCTTGCGATGGTTCTATGCTGATGGTCTGCGGGTCCAAGATGGGCTTCCCCAGCTTTACATGCTGCTCCCTGTCTGTCAAGGAGTATGTGATCCATTGACAGACGGTTTTAGGCACAGTGAACTTGGAGAGTTTGGAGTGTAGTTGAATGGTGTTGAATTCAGAGCTAAAATCAACAAACAAAATCCATGCATAGGTCCCCTGGCTGCCTAGGTGCTGGACGATGAAGTGCAGGCCTAGGTTGACTGACCCATCCACCGATCTATTGGCCCGGTATGCAAACTGCAGAGGGTCCAGCATGGGGTTCGTGATATTTTTCAGTTTGTCCAGTACGTGTCTTTCTAGGGTCTTTATGACTATAGAGGTCCGTGCGATGGGCCTGTCATCATTAAGTCCAGTAATCCTTGTCCTTTAGACAATTGCGAAGACTTTGAAGCAGGCAGGGACAGTACAGCTTGCAGGCGCTGGTTGAAAATGTCTATGTCGTCTGTACACCTGAGAGCCCTGGACCAATACCATCAAAGATCCTTACGAAAGATTCTGATGATCAGCTGGAAGGACAAACGCACCAACATTTGCGTTTTGCAGGAAGCCAACATGACGAGCATCACCACCACAATAACGCAGCACCAAATTCGTTGAACTGGCCATGCATTTCGCATGTCCAACCCACATCTCCCTAAACAAATCCCGTACCCTAAATTGAAGGAAGGTCGGCGAGCCCCCGGCGGGCCAAATAAACGCTTCAAGGACAATATCAATAACAGTCTGAAGAAATTCCACATCACATCGAGCAACTGGGAGCATATTGCAGTGGACAAGCGCTCCTGGATGAAATGCGTGCAGGAAGGAGCTGCAATTCACGAAATGGAACTACGCCGTGTCGCAGAGACAAAGCCACAGCACCGTAAGGAGAGAGAGAAGGGGGCTCGACGACTACCAACCACCGCCAGTCTCCAATGGCCACGTTGCACCAAGGTGTGTGGATCGCTGATCGGCCTCTGCAGACATCTGCAAACCCACAAATAGACGGCCCTATGGAGAGAGGACAGACATACTTGTTTCGAGTGACCGCCGATGAGACTGGCGCCAGAGGTTGAGGGTAGAAAGGAAACAGCACAGCACAGCACAGAGGTTGAGGTTAGAATGGAAACATTGCCCGATCCTGGAGATTTTCGGCTATTCTGCCTTCTGAATAGCCTCTCCACATCCTCAATTTCTATTGTTAATGATGGAGAAGTGGCCTGACTGATGTTGGGCAGCGAGGAGGGGTGGGTAGTGGTCGAGGGCTTAGTCTTTGCAGACTTGAGCCAGGCTGTAAGTGGGTGTTAAGTGTTAATTGGAGAGGGGTGGATTGGAGGTCGTTCAAAAATCTTGTTTTCCTGTCTGTTCTAGTGTAGCAATTCACCTGTAACTTGGCTGTACAAAAGTTATACAGCTTGAGAAACTCGACAAAACAAAACTCAGTCTAAACTCCTATACAATCCCAAGGACCCATCATGCCACGTAGACACTACATAAAGATAGCTTGACAAACTCTCGACGATTTGGACAGCTGCTGTTTTAAACTACTGTATCGTCCCCTGTATAGTAGGATCTGCGGCCTATTGTGTCCAGCTCGCAAACAACTCCGTATTTGCTGTTTCAAATGTTAATCATTACTGCATTTTGCAAAACAGTCCTGCACTGTATTTAAAGAATTAGTTCACAAACTCTACTCCGTCCTCGCCGCCAATTTCCTAATATGTCAATGAAGAACTAGACGTACACACTGGTTGCCTGGATCACGAGAGAGAGACTTATTACCCAGCATTCCCTGCTTTATTAAACACCAACTCACTAACATAATATGAATATGTAGGAACACATTACACCCGAGCGCCTTGGTCTGATCCGTTTCATTAGCTTTAGCCAACGATCATTCAGGTGACAGTCAGGTTGCAGGGCCGAACATCATTGCTTTAGTTGATTCGATGATCAATTGGGGATTTTGTTTTTGCTTCTTGTAGAATGCGACTATGTACCAGAGATAAGAACCAGTTGGATAAAACATGACACACCTGTTTTCGATGTTTCTCCTTGGAATTGTTATGCACGCTAACTATCATTTTATTTATTCCACCATTATATGCAGCGAGTGTTTTAACATCCTTCGGAAATACTTGCGATATATTTCCCCAACCTTGCTGATTGTCCCGACATCTTGAAATCCCATGACTGCCACTCTCAGTATCTTGTCTCTCAGCTGTTTTCATTGTTTGTTAAGTGCTGCAACATCTAAGTATTCATTGTGGATATGCCTACTGCAAATCGTCTTCGAGTTCTACATTTACCCTTTTCCCAGTAACTGATCCCTTAACAAATAATTTAATGAGTGCCTTGTGGGTGTGGAACAACATTCCAGAATGTCCAACCCCGTAAGGTTAAACATAACCTGCATATGACGGGAAATTGCACTACTGCTACTGTATATACATATATTAGGTATGTTACAAAACTTACCTTCAGTCGCGCTGTAATTCTGCCACTGGCCGTGTGCGCGATTTTGGCGCCTTTATGGGGGGGCGGGGTTAAAACGCGGGTTTCTCCTCCCTTGTCCTGGGAATATTTTGTTGGAGTACAAGCGTTGGCTGACAAAATCGTTCCTACCGGCGTTTTGTGAATTTGTTATTTTTATTAAATCGTCAATGTCAGCGCTACAGTAATTTTAAAAGCAGCTCCTGAAGCGTCAACGCCGATAACGGGGACGGATTTCACACACGGGACAGGTAAACGAAAGTGCTTTCTTTAAATGTATAAAAGTGCTTCTTAAGAAGCCTTTAATTCACATTTTGTCATGCGACACGGTGATTTTATTCCCCGAATTAACGGCAGTATTTTTCATGCCAATACGGGGTTAAATTCACCGCAAATCAACGTTCCAAAAGATCGCGTTCCAGTAATCCTCACTCGCAAGATGAATTAAATCCCCATTAATTTACTGGTATTAAACATTCAATTCCTTCCATTTGGCCTGTAAATTCATGAAAATTAGATTTAAAAATTATGTTATATTGTGAATTATTGTGTGAATGTTATTTGGACACTTAGGCTATTTAAAAATGTTAATCTATTCTTAAGAAATTGATAGATGTTTAGATCAAGTAATTGAATTTTGTAATTAGCTACAATTAGGTAACTAACTAATTATATGCTTTACTTTCATGTCTTCGAAGTAAGATTGTTTCATATTTGTTTCAGAATGCTTCAATCTATAATAGCTGAACATTTCTTTCAGTTATCATAATTTTTAAGAAAGTTATGGGCTTTTAATTGTCCTCGATCACAGCTTTTGTGTTAAGTCAATGGAAAAGCAATAGGGAACTAGATGCTAATTTCTGAGTATGATAATGGCCATAACTTTTTAATACTGAAGATATGAAAGTGAATTAAGTGTCAAATTAAACTTCCTTTTATGCTTCATCTGATGGGATAAATTGCAGACTTTATTTTTAAAATCTCAAAATTTTGTAACATTGCTACATATATATATTTTACTGTTCCATTATTCCATGTTCGCACTTCTGGGTGAGATGCTAACTGCATTTCGTTGTCTCTGTACTTGTACACTGCACAATGACAATAAAGTTTGAATCTGAATCTGAATAAAGATTATTTCGTGGTAATCACTAACCTGCGAGCAAACGCCACTGCAATACCCTCATTCATGGTTCGAGCTCTCGGCAGTGTTTCTACGAGGCAAGTGAGTTGAACACCCATTTAATCAAAGATCAATGTTGATCGCCACATATTGCAGTAATGTGTTTTCGGTTCCCACATCGAAGCATAATAAACTGCATTTGTTTCTTTCCCTTTTGATCTTCGGAGCCAACCCCCAATACTACAATCCCGAAATGCTTAGGTAACATCTTTCCCTTAACACTGCACCATTTGTCCGATCATTTGTGTAGCAAAAATTGTACAGTCGATGGTATTTCCATTATGATATTTCCATTATCATTTATACTTCTATTCAATCTAACAATTTTTCTTTTCTTCCAATTAGGGATTCTGATGATTAAATGTGGTCTCGTTTGAGCGCGCATAATGGTCTCACCCATCAGGACTGGAGACAGGCCCATTCCGGGAGAATTTTAACCTTCATCTTTCGACATATTAGCTTCAATGCTTTCAGTTTTTCACAATCTGTGATCATTTACCGATGAATTACCCCATTCATAAGTTCAGACAATGTTTCTTGTTAACTCTCGGATGCACCTGAAAACGTTATCTCTTCCGTTAGAAACGTTTCCTCCTCCGTTTGTAACACCTTTTGGTTGGTCCAATACTCGCCCTGTCATCTGCACAAACAATGGTAAAACATTTCTTCCATGTGGGGTTGCTCAGAACATCAGAATGGCTGGTGCATATTAATCCAACCCTATCCAGTCTCGGTCAAGCTTTCCGTCAGATTGTTCATTCGTGTCTTGTTCATTTCCCCCCACCCCCATTCTAGAATGTGAAAACGCGGTTTTATGCATAACAAGATACCAGCTCCCTTCGTCATAGAAACATAGAAATATATAAAATAGGTGCAGGAATAGGACATTCGGCCCTTCGAACCTGCACCGCCATTCAATATGATCATGGCTGATCATCCAATTCAGTATCCTGTACATGCTTTCTCTCCATACACCCTGATCCCTTTAGCCACAAGGGCCACATCTAACTCCCTCTTAAATATAGCCAATGAACTGGCAAAGCCACCAAATTCAAGTGCAGTTTCCGACCTCATCAAGCAGGTTGCAAGGCCACCGAATTCAAGTGCAGTTTCCGACCTCATCAAGCAGGTTGCAAGGTCACCGAATTCAAGTGCAGTTTCCTACCACTTGAAGCAGGGAGCAAGGCCACCAAATACAAGTGCAGTTTCCTACCACTTCAAGCAGGGAGCAAAGCCACCAAATTCAAGTGCAGTTTCCTACCACTTCAAGCAGGGTGCACGGCCACCAACTTCAAGTGCAGTTTCCTACCACTTCCAGCACGGCGCAAGGCCACCAAATTCAAGTGCAGTTTCCTACCACTTCAAGCAGGGTGCAAGGCCACAAAATTCAAGTGCAGATTCCTACCTATTCAAGCATGGTGCAAGGCCACCAAATTCAGGTGCAGTCCCCTATCACTTCAAGCAGGGTGCAATGCTACCAAATTCAAGTGCATTTTCATAACACTTCAAGCAGGGTTCAAGGCCACCAAATTCAAGTGCCGTTTCATACCACTCCAAGCAGGGTGGAAGGCCACCAATTTCAAGTGCAGTTTCATACCACTTCAAGCAGAGTGCAAGGCCACCAAATTCAAGTGCAGTTTCATGCCACTTGAAGCAGGGAGCAAGGACAGAAAATTCAAGTGCAGTTTCATACCACTTCTAGCAGGGTGCAAGGCTACCAAATTCAAATGCAGTTTGGTACCATTTCAAGCAGGGTGTAAGACCACCAAATTCAAGTGCAGTTTCATACAATTTCCAGCAGAGTGCAAGGCCACCAAATTCAAGTGCAGTTTCCAACCATTTCAAACATGGTGCATGGCCACCAAATGCAAGTGCAGTTTCCTAACACTTCAAGCAGGGTGCAAGGCTACCAAATTCAAATGCAGTTTGGTACCATTTCAAGCAGGGTGTAAGACCACCAAATTCAAGTGCAGTTTCATACCATTTCAAGCAGAATGCAAGGCCACCAAATTCAAGTACAGTTTCCTACCATTTCATGCAGGGTGCAAGGCCACCAACTTCAAGTGCAGTTTCCTACCATTTCAAGCAGGGTGCATGGCCACCAAATTCAAGTGCAGTTTCCTAACACTTCAAGCAGGGTGCAAGGCCACCAAATTCAATTGCAGTTTCCTACCACTTCAAGCAGGGTGCAATGCCACCAAATTCAAGTGCAGTTTCCTACCACATCAAACAGGGTGCAAGGCTACCAAATTCAAGTGCAGTTTCCCACCACTTCAAGCAGGGTGCAAGGCCACCAAATTCAAGTGCAGTTTCCAACCACTTCAAGCAAGATGCAAGGCCACCAAATTCAAGTACAGTTTCCTACCACTTCAAGCAGGCTGCAAGGCCAACAAATTCATGTGCAGTTTCCTTCCACTTCAAGCAGGGTGCAAGGCCACCAAATTCAAGTGCAGTTTCCTACCACTTCAAGCAGGGTGCAAGGCCATCAAATTCAAGTGCAGATTCCTACCATTTCAAGCAGGGTGCATGGCCACCAAATCCAGGTGCAGTTTCCTATGACTTCAAGCAGGGTGCAAGGCCACCAAATGCAAGTATAGTTTCCTACCACTTCAAGCAGGATGCAAAGCCACCAAATTTAAGTGCAGTTTCCTACCACTTCAAGCAGGGGGCAAGGCCACCAAATTCAAGTGCAGTTTCCTACCACTTGAAGCAGGGTGCAAGGCCACCAAATTCAAGTGCACTTTTCTACCTCTTCAAGCAGGGTGCAAGGCCACCAAATTCAAGTGCAGTTTCCTACCACTTCAAGCAGGGTGCAAGGCCACCAAATTCAAGTGCAGATTTTTACCACTTCAAGCAGGGTGCATGGCCACCAAATTCAGGTGCAGTTTCCTACCACTTCAAGCAGGGTGCAAGGGCATCAAATTAAAGTGCATTTTCAAACCAATTGAAGCAGGGTGCAAGGCCACCAAATTCAATTGCAGCTTCATACCTCTTCAAGCAGGGTGCAAGGCCACCAAATAAAAATGCAGTTTCTTACTACTTCAGGCAGGGTGCAAGCTCATTAAATTCAAATGCAGTTTCATACCATTTCAAGCAGGGTGCAAGGCAACCAAATTCAAGTGCTGTTTCATACCATTTCAAGCAGGGTAAAACCACCATAAATGCACCATAAAAGCAGCCTAAAACCGTATAAAAACCACACTCACAGTTCAGTAGACATGCAGTGTGTTTAGTTGATTCACAGCTCAGATTGAGAGTCGTGACCTCTCCGGCCCCATCTTACAAAGATTGAGCCACGTCCACACTTCCGGTTTTTATAGTACCTCCCACTCCCACCGGAAGGGTGTGACCTTCATGGCGTGATTGACAGGAGAGAGAATCTCAACCGTTTTTAAACATTATACGTCTTTTATTTTCCTCGATGTGAAAAAATCCTCTGGCCCTGATGAGCGGAGGCGGACTTGCAGTGAGAACGCCAAAACACACAGCCGTAAGCGGTAGCGTTTTTTCTAAAATGAATATAAAGCGAAAACCGGATGTTGTCAAGATTCGAGTTTTAATTATATAGATAACTACACTAAGTGGGACCCGTTCGGTCCCATGTTCACACGGGAGCGCTTGTCCCCCAACGCAATATTCCACCTCTCCACCAATTCCAGTGTGGAGTGCCAGTGTGGGGGCGGGGTGCGTTCTGGAGCGCTAGCATGGGTGTTGTGGGCCAAAGGGACTCGTTTCCAGAGGGCTAGTATGGACATTGCGGGGCGAATGGATTCTTAGGGCTGGCAGCTCAGTTACTCAGGACTGGCAGCTTAGTAACTCAGACGTGGCAGGCTGGCAGCTCAGAAACTGCTAGAAATTCTGCCGAAAACAGGTGAGAGATTGTGAGAGAGAAAAGGAGGAGAGGTTGGACAATCATATTTAGACATTTTCATCTTATTTTACAGTTGCAAAAGGCACACAGTTGCAAAAGACACACAGTTGCAAAAGGCACACATTGCAATAGCCGCACAGTTGCAAACGACACCGTTTAAAACACATAAAGGGCACTCACAGGTCAGTATTCTCAGTATTCTGTCGATTTCCAGCTCAGACTGGGAGTCGTGACCCTCTCCCTCCCCCCACGCCGACAATTCCGGGTTTATAGCTCGCCCCTCACACCGGAAGGGGCTTGGCCTCCATGGCGTGATTGACAGGAGAGAGAATCTCAACATTTTTCTAAAATTAATAAGTCTTTTATTTTTCATCAATTATGATTTGTCTGTCCTGAATGTTCAGTGTAAGCCGCAAAGTATGTTTCTGCATAGTCTTCTAATTTTCTCCTTGATTTCTGTTTTACGAGAGTTATGTTGGCCTAATTTCGTGTAACTATCCCAAGCCTATTTTTACAGCTTTCTTGAAAACTTCAAACTTCCGGTCATTAGTTTATCCTTGTGGTATGATCCACGACCTGTATCTGCCATTCTTTGGCAAAGGTCCCCAGACTGTAAGTGGTGCTTTGGTCTTTTTTCTGAAAAGTATGTCACCATTAGTAGGCCCATGAGCCTGCATTCCTTCTAATTTTTCTTTTGAACTAACAGTTCATTTAAAATTATCTGTTTCTCTGAGGCTGTCAAAGTTCTTCACATTCTGTCTGTGTGATTGGTCCCTTTATCGTTCTGATTACTGTCGGAATCTGAGCTGCTGGCACTGCAGTTATTTTTTAATGTCCATAATCATAGGATGTGTATATTCCGGAGTCTCGTCATAGCCATTGTCCTGTGTATATGATTAATTTTTTTTCGAAGTTTATCAAGTGAAATATTTATGTTATAATGACAATGGTTGTTTTGGGTCAGATGTCAAATATGACTGGTCACATGTGTGAACTCACACAGAAGCATTTTCTCATGTCAGTTATATCTTACAAACTCTTATTTTTTAAAGCTAGAATGTTCATATCTTTAGCAGATACGCATTATAGTTCTGATGGTTGGAAAACAGGAATGATTAAGATTAATCTCTTACAATAATTTTTAATGTATTACTTTGTGTGATGCCATTTGGTAACGTGTGTGACAATTGGTTCACTTTCCAGAGAATGGTCCTTCCAAACTCTGTGAGTTTTAAAAAGCTAGAATGTTCATATATTTAGCAGACATGCATTATAGTTCTGCAGGTAGGAAATATCAAATAATAAGATTAATCTCTTACAATAATGTTTTAATGTATTAATTTATGTGATGCCATTTGGTAATGTGTGTGATATTTTAGTTCACTTTTTAAAGAAGGGCCCATCTACGGTTTTCCTACCCCTGTCACCAAGCTTTTTCTCAACTGGCGATGCTTCAGGAACGTATCTGTTTTCTATGATTCTTTCGATTGTTGTTTTTATTATGTTGGACTATAGTTTGTACTGTGGAACCCAAGGACACCCATTTGATGTTTTTTTTGGTATTTGTAGCAAATCTCAATACAGCGTATGCTCCTCTGATACTTTATATGTTTTAAACTACGATCAGGTTTCGCCCGAAACAAGGTTCCATATGTCGTCACCATACCATACCAGTGCCTGCATCTCAGATATTCCATCGCAATAGTATCCGATGTTTTACGTCATTCGCCGGGTAGTACTTGTCATCTCACACGGCTCATCTTAACAATGTAACACGTCTTAGATTACCGCATTTGTACATAACGTCCTCAACCTTCACTGATCTTGTCCTGCAAATTCACCATCTTTTCTTTTTTCCTCAACTTCGTACTTTTGATACTACAACTTACGGACGCCGGAGAGCAATATGAGGTCGACTCCCCTCACTATGGATGGTAAAATTAAACATTCACGGAATCGAGCTACACTTTTAACTGTCGTGGTACGTTGTGTGCTGCCTACTACGCCGATTGTAGCAGGGGATTTCGTGTTATATGGGCGCTGAATCTGGCGTTATGTGAAGCCCAGCTCAGTTAGGAACAAACAAAGAATAACATATGTCGTAGAACTATGGTGAGTTTCTCAAACACGTCGGTTTATTCAAGGACTTAACAGTACACACACTGGGAAACACTCAACGATTCACAGCACCCATCGTATTTTACCCTCGCAACGCGATGTACTTGTTCTATAATTTTGAAATAATACATCATTGATCAACCTGTTCGTTCAATGCAGCCGTTCTTCTTTATATTTCTCCAGAGTTATCGTTAACCCAATGCTCTCTGCGGTTTAGAATGCCATTACAAATGGACGCAATAAAAGTTACTACTCCACGGTAGTGTTATTATCCTCAGCTCAGTTTACAACCTTCAATGCCTCTTTGAATTAAACAGGCTCTGCTGTGGTATTTGAACACCATGATAAACATATTTACTGCCTCACTAACGTCCTTAAGTTCTCTCTATTGCCCATTTTACCATCATGCTTCCCCTTTGTATAAGGTCTTGGGTTATGCAGATTACAAACTGCTGTTCTTCCTTATAATTTTCAAAATTTCCAGCATCCCAGGTTTGTGTCAATTTTGTTCTGCACATACTTGCTTGGCGGAGCAGCTATTTGTGGAAAACAGGCGCTCAACTCAAATGGGAAACGTTCAGCTCCCTGGACATTGCTTTGTATATAAAAACCTATGCCATTTCTTGATATCTCGTGAAATGAATTGTAGTGGCTGGAGAATAGCTTTGATAATCTCTGGGTCGACAGAAATGCTGGAGAAACTCAGCGGGTGAGGCAGCATCTACGGAGCGGAGGAAATATGCAACGTTTCGGGTCGAGACACTTCCCCACCCCGCAGTGCCCTATTTTACCTTCTCCCCAAAATCCACAAACCTGACTGTGCTGGCAGACCCATTGTTTCTGCCAGTTCATTTCCGACCGATCGTATTTCCACATACCTCGACTCCATCCTATCCCCCCCGGTTAAATCCATCCCTACCTATGTTCAAGGAACCCCATACGCTCTTCGTCTACTCCAGGACTTCCGTTTTCTTGGCCCACATTCCTTCATCTTCACCGTGGATGTCCAGTCACTCTACACCTCCATCCCCCAACGGGACGGTCTTAAAGCCCTCCGTTTCCACCTCGACCGCAGAACCAACCAATCCCCGTTACTGATACGCTCCTCCGCCTAGCGGAGCTGGTCCTTACCCTTAATAACTTTTCGTTTGACTCCTCCCATTTCCTCCAAATATAAGGCACGCGCATGGGCCTTAGCTATGCCAACCTCTTTGTAGGGTAAGTCGAACAATCTTTGTTCGAGGCGTACCAGGGCCCCATCCCCAAACTCGACCTCCGCCGCATCGACGGCTGCATTGGCGCTACCTCCTGCACCCACACACAACTCACTGACTTCATCCATTTCACCACTAACTTCCATCCGGCACTCAAATACACCTGGGCCATTTCCGACATTTCTCTACCATTTCTTGACCTCACTATCTCCGTCGCGGGTGATAGATTACTGACCGACATCCATGTTGCTCCCGTGGATTTGGAAGCAACAGCAAGTCAAGTCAAGTCACATTTATTTATATAACACATTAAAAAAAAAACTCTCGTTGGCCAAAGTGCTTTACATTTGTTATAAGAATAGCATAAACAAAACAAGCTACATACACATATGCACGTAGCCCTCACTCAGAGGACGTCAGGAAAGGCTTGGGAGTATAGATACGTTTTTAGTCTTGAATTAAAAGAGTCGATGGAGGGGGCAGTTCTGATGGGAAAGGGGATGCTGTTCCACAGTCTAGGGGCTGCAACCGCATGCGCGGTCGCCCCTGAGCTTATGCCTAGACTGTGGGATATTCAGCAACCCCAAGTCGGCCGATCTGAGGGGCCTGGAGGTGGAGTGGTGGGTGAGAAGACTTTTTATGTAGGTTGGGGCAAGCCCATTGAGGGCTTTGTAGACATGGAAGAGGATCTTGACGTTTATACGGAACCGCACAGGGAGCCAGTGGAGAGAGGCCAGGATCGGGGTGATGTGGCCCCTTTTTCGGGTGCCCGTCAGGAGTCTCGCTGCGGCGTTTTGGACCAGTTGCAGGCGGGACAGGGAAGATTGGCTGATGCCAGTGTAAAGGGAGCAACGAAGAGAAGCAGGAGAAAACACTGATTGGCTCTAGCCCGAGTGGGAGGAGAGTTAGAAGTGAGTCAGAGGGGGAAAACAGTTTAAACTGAGGAATTTGGTTTGTAAATTGGTAAAGTAGGCAATTTATCAATCAATATAAGCAATTGGCTCTTAGGGAGCGGCAATGAGGGAGCGTCCTTGTGAGGGAAGTGCGAGTCTTCGGCGACGAGTCTGAGAGGAGGAGGCTACGCAAAACGCTGGAGAGGGTGAGACGAAAGAAGGAGATGTCAAGCAAGCTGATTCAGTGTGATGCTTGCACTATGTGGGAGGTCAAGGACACTGCTGGTGCCTCTGGCTGCTACAAATGTGAGAAGCGCATCCAGGTACAGCTCCTGAAGGACCGTGTTGGGGAACTGGAAAAGCAAGTGGATGACCTCAGGTTCGTCCGAAAACGGAGTCGTTCCTCGACAAGTCCTACAGTAAGATTGTTACACCTAAGGTACTGGAAGAGAGAAAGTGGGTGACGGTGAGAAAGGGAGGGAAACATGGAAATGCAAAGGTCCCCGGGTGTTGTGCCTTTTGTGAACAGGTTCGCCCACTTAGAAGCCGTCGTGAGAGAAGACGTTATCACACTGAACGGCGGATCGGCTTGCGAAGCAAAAAGGGCTGTTGAGCCAAAACCAGAGGCCAACGTCAGGCAACGCCATTGTAGTTGGAGACTCCATTGTGAGAGGTACGGACAGGGGTTTCTGCGGCAACAGACGGGATTCGAGGATGGTGTGTTGCCTTCCTGGTGCCAGGATCCAGGATGTCACGGACAGAGTGCAGAAAATCCTCAAGGGCGAAGGTGAACAGCCGGAAGTGGTAGAGCATGTCGGCAAAAAACGATGTCGGAAAGAAGGGGATGAATATTCTGCAGCGTGACTTTAGAGAGCTCGGAAAAATGCTGAAAAGCAGGACCTCCAGGGTTGTTATCTCCGGTTTGCTTCCAGTTCCTCGTGCAGGCGAGAGCAGGAACAGGGAGATACGGGACCTGAATGTGTGGCTGAGGAACTGGTGCAAGGGGCAGGGATTTAGATTCTTAGATCACTGTGGTCTGTTTTGGAGTAAGGGGGAACTGTATCAAAAGGGACGGATTGCATCTTAACAGGTGGGGGACCAGCATTCTGGCAGGCAGGTTTGCCACTGCTACACGGGTGGTTTTGAACTGAATTAGGGGGGTGGGGTATCAAATGGGATAGTCGAGGATGGAGTTAAAGGGAAAGAGAGTAAAGGGATGGTTAATGATCCCAGAATTAACGGGAAAGGAAGCTCACAAAGGGATAGGAGAGTATGGCCAATTGTAATAGGGATCGATGTGAAAGGTGAGATGCGTAAGGAATTAAAAGTATTCTATATGAATGCGCGCAGTATAAGATGTAAAGTAGATGAGCTTGAGGCTCAGTTACAGGTTGGTAAATATGACATTGTGGGGATTACTGAGACGTGGCTGCAGGAGAATCTGGCCTGGGAACTTAATATTCAGGGTTATACATCCTATAGAAAGGACAGGAAGGTGGGTAGAGGAGGGAG
This sequence comes from Malacoraja senta, assembly GCA_038087875.1. Taxonomy (NCBI): domain Eukaryota; kingdom Metazoa; phylum Chordata; class Chondrichthyes; order Rajiformes; family Rajidae; genus Malacoraja; species Malacoraja senta. The sequence goes on along the minus strand of CM075981.1, from coordinate 7,872,775 downwards.
GGGTAGCTCTGCTGGTGAGGGATGGAATTCAGTCCCTTGCGAGGGAAGACATAGGGACTGACGAGGTAGAATCACTGTGAATTGAGTTGAGGAATTGTAAAAGCAAGAAGACACAAATTAGTGTTATTTACAGACCCCCAAATAGTACCCCGGATGTAGGGTGTAAGTTGCAGCAGGAGTTATAACAGGTAGACTGGGAAAATCAGGTTGTAGAATGCCTCCGAGATGGATTCTTTAGAGCAGCTTGTAATGGAGCCGACCAGAGGAAAGGCAATTCTGGATTTAGTGTTGTCCAATGAACCAGATATGATAAGAGAATTCGAGGTAAAGGAACGGCTTGGAGGTAGTGATCATAATATGATTAGATTTAACCTGCAATTTGAGAAGGAGAACGTTAAATCGGAAGTGGCAGTGAAGCAGTTGAACAAAGCGGACTATGAAGGCATTAGAGGGGAGCTGGCCAAAGTAGACTGGAAAGGGATCCTAGCAGGAATGACGGTGGAACAGCAATGGCAGGAATTTCTGGGCATAATCCGGGAGACGCGGGATCATTTCATTCCAAAAAGGAATAACGATTCTAAGGGGAGTAGGAGGCAACCGTGGCTGACAAGAGAAGTTAGGTATAGTATAAAACTAAAAGAAAAGATGTATAACACAGCAAAGAGTAGCCGGAAGCCAGAGGATTGGGAAACTTTCATAGGACAACAGAAGGAAACAAGACGGGCGATACGGGAAGAAAAGATGAAGTACGAGGGGAAGCTGGCCAGGAACATAAAGAAGGACAGTAAAAACGTATTTAGATATGTTAAGGGGAAAATAGTAGCAATGTCAAATGTGGGTCCCTTGAAGGCAGACACGGGTGAAATTATTATGGGCAACAAAGAAATGGCATAAGAGTTGAATAGGTACTTCGGATCTGTCTTCACTAAGGAAGACACAAACAATATCCCAGATGTACTGGAGGACATAGGATCTAAGGGGGTAGAGGAACTGAAATACATTTTCATTAGGCGATAAATAGTATTGGGTAGGCTAATGGGACTGAAGGATGATAAATTTCCTGGGCCTGATGGTCTGCATCCCAGGGTCCTCGGGGAGGTAGCTCTAGAAATATTGGACGCATTGGTGATCATTTTCAAATGTTCAATAGATTCAGGATCAGTTCCTGTGGATTGGAGGATAGCTAATGTTATCCCACTTTTCAAGAAAGGAGCGAGAGAGAAAACGGGGAATTACAGACAAGTTAGCCTGACTTCGGTGGTGGGAAAAATGCTTGAGTCAATTATTAAAGAGGTAATAATGGAGCATTTGGATAGCGGTAAAATGATTAGTCTAAGACAACATGGATTTATGAAAGGGTAATCATGCGTGACTAATCTTCTGGAATTTTTTGAGGATGTGACAAGTAAAATGGATGAAGGGGTGCCAGTGGATGTAGCGTATCTAGACTTTCAGAAAACCTTTGATAAGGTCCCGCACGGCAGACTGGTGACTAAAATTAGAGCACATGGTATTGGGGGTAGGGTGTTGACATGGATAGAAAATTGGGTGGCAGACCGGAAGCAAAGAGTAGGAGTGAATGGGTCCTATTCAGAATGGCAGGCAGTGGCGAGTGGAGTGCCGCAAGGCTCGGTGTTGGGGCCGCAACTGTTTACCATATACATTAATGATTTGGAAGAGGGAATTAGGAGCAACACTAGTACGTTTGCGGATGACAGAAAGCTGGGTGGCAGTGTGAATTGTGAAGCGGATGTTAGGAGGTTGCAGGGGGATCTGGACAGGTTGAGTGAGTGGGCAGATGCGTGGCAGATGCAGTATAATATAGATAAATGTGAGGTTATCCACTTTGGCGGCAAAAACAAGGGGGCAGATTATTATCTCAATGTGGTTAGGTTAAGTAAGGGAGAGGTACAGCGATACCTGGGTGTTCATGTACACCGGTCAGTGAAAGTTGGCGTGCAGGTACAGCAGGCAATGAAGAAAGCTAATGGAATGTTGGCCTTCATAACAAGAGGATTTCAGTATAGGAGTAATGATGTTCTTTTTTTTCTTCTTTTTTAAAAAATATTTTAATTTTATTAGAAGTAAGTACAATTGTATACAATCATATTTTCATAATACATCTTATGTACAGCTTGTTATTTTTTTTAAATAATAAAGAAGAAAAAGAAAAAGAAATTAGATAATGAGGTATAGAAAAATGTGAGATATATAGTGTGTGGAAAAGAAAAATAGAAAGTGAAAGAAGAAAGTTAAAGAATAGAAAATAGGAAAAATAGAATAAAAGAAGAAAAGGGAAGAAAAATAAAAAAGAAGGAGATCTTATTTATAATCTGGACCACCCCTCGCCCAGTCACGAGTTAGCTTTTACAATTGTGTTGCACCATATGATTCCAAAAAGAGGACAAATGGAGACCAATTCGTTGTGAATTGGTCAAATTTATCTATTAGGAGGAATCGCATTTCCTCAAGATGTGCGGTGTCCAACATACTTGCAATCCACATTTTGAGCGTTGGTATTGGTGTATTTTTCCAAAATTTAAGTATTAATTTTTTTGCTATTATTAAACCATAATTAAAAAAATAATTTTGGAGATGGATTCAAATTATTCCCATCTTCCATTCCCCCAAATATAATCAATTCATTATTAGGTTCCATTTTCATCTTAAATAATTTTGTGAATATTTCGAAAATATCATTCCAAAATCTATAAAGTTTTATACTGGAAACAGAAGAGTGTGTTATAGTTGCATCTTGGGTTAAACATTTATCGCAAGTGGGGGATATATTTGGGTAGAATTTATTTATTCTTGTTTTTGAGTAATATAATCTAGTAAATTTTTAAATTGATTTAGATTATGTCTTGCATTAATCGAACATTTGTGAATGTATGTCAAATACTTTTCCCATGTAACCTTCGTAATTTTTTATCATTCATCAGTAAAGATGTTCTTCTGCAGTTGTATAGGGCTCTGGTGAGAC
>CM075981.1:7822292-7862292 GCA_038087875.1 Malacoraja senta | reverse complement strand
TTGGGATTTACCTTTAACTATTAATTGGCCTATGAAGCCGCCCTGGGCAACAGATTGCAAGTTAATAGAAATCTGTAACATCCTTGTGGTTAGATTCAGCCTCAACTCATTAAAACTAATTGTCAATATAATAGCTGTGATTCAGCTGTGCAAGTGGGAGAATTGACATCATGCTAAATGGCAAACCCTAAAGTGCCATGTAGGTCATTGTTAATACAGTGATGCTATTGCTGCTGCTGCTGACAAATTCATTTCACTTGCACTTTATGTGCAATATTAGGAATAAAATTGTATTATACAGTATTGTACTAGCTGAAGCTACCTAAGTCTATGAAGTACAAACAGTATGCAGCATTGTTCCAGCAGTTGGTCAGTAAATATTACAATTATATTGCAAAAATAATGCTAATGGCCTACCGTAGGATATTTCGAAGGTCATCTCCAGTTTGGATGTGGAGGAGATTTGCATCATTTACCAATTCTTCAATTATTGGTATCAACTGTTTATAGACCCTACATGCATTCTATGGGGTAAAGAGTGACTGAGCGAATATGCATGTTCTGCATGCTTAAATTCAGGTTGATACACTATGATGGTGACATATGTTGGTCACACGGGTACAATCAAGTAAAAGTAAAGTATCCTGTATGGTTTTACTTAATTTCATTTGCCACAGGTGTATCGTCAAGTACAGGTCATGACAACACAGAATGGGTGTTGGACCACGCAGCATTTATAAATTTTGGGTTCAATGGAACACCATATATCGATATGTTGCTGTCATGCTTATTCACAGGTTGCATAAAGTTGTGGCATAACAGAGACGAAAGATACATTCTCACTACAAGGAAGAGGAATGGTGTTTTTATATCTTCCTCCATTTTGCTTCGTCAGTCGGGTCTTCAAATAAAGTCATCAAGATCCCGCTTAGGTTTCCTACTGTCTGATTGGCTTATGCAGCTTAAATTTCGGATTTGTCCGGAATAATAAAACAACCTTCTAAGAGGCTATGGCTCGGGAAATCAGCCGTTGGATTTTAAAATCAATTTATGCTCTTCAGTATCTGAATAGACTGCCCTATGTGTGGAGTTGGCACACTTATCCTTGTATGCGTTCGCTCCAGAATGCTGAGATAGCACCAAAAAGTTTTTTTTGGACAATATTGAGTTATAGGGCCATTAACTGTGCCAACGTGCTTTCCCATCATAATTACTGCAGCAAACGGGACCCACTCTGTCGGGTTCACCCCGGATATCGAGTTTGTAAAGGATATCTTTAACACAAGTTCTCCCAGGACAAGTACAATGCAGTATGGGATATTGACATTGTGTTAACACTATTTAACAAGGGGTTCCAGTTATATCCTTGGTGTTGGCCGGTTTTCAAAAGGTAGTTATCCTACTGGCGCTGGTTTAGTGCAACAGGTTTAGTCGCTACATATTGCGAAGGGACAGGATGATTACATATGTAATAAAATATAATATTTTATGTTTATAATTACTTAAGCACAGCAGAAGGGGTGTCAGGTCAGAATAAGTTCAAGGCATACCCAGGGACCTTTGGCTATGTGAGGGCACACATATAAAACTATATGTCAAGGTCATCAAGAGTTTTTTCAAGACTCTGAACTTGCAATGCTTGTTAGTGCACAAAAAACGTTATAAAACGTATCCGGTCACACGATTTCCAGGGATACAACGGGGTTGATCTATGTAGGAGTAGATATTGATTCCAGACCTCACTGCACCAGGGCTGCTGCAACATCGGCAGCAAGGGTTATTGACGTTCCGTTGGATCACATCCTAACGGCTGCAGCATGGTAAACCCCCCCCCAAAACGAAGGGTTTTCCAAACATTTGCAATAACCCAATGCCGGACCAAGGTTATTTGTCAACTCTATTTACGTTTTATGTATCATAGTTCCACCCGGGAGGTGTTATTATTATTATTATTATTACTTCATTAACAGCATCAGCATGTTTCAAATAGATGTCATGACTGTATGCATTATGAATGTTTTTCCCTCATTCGTCAATGAAGCAGTTGTGGTTGTGTAGACTCGTTTCTCACGGCATAAAATCACAGAGCTTTACCAACTATAAATATGTGGATTTCAAATATGTTTGAAACATTACACCTTGAAGAGATAAGACTCCTCCTAGCAGGTAAACCAGATCACTTCCACCTGACGTGGTCTGCATTTATAGAATTATTACAAACATAGGGTGCAAAAGTACTTTAAAAAAAATAAAAAATTGAGGTCAGGTAATAGTTGAAGAGTTGGTATGTCCTATTTACGTGATGCTCAAAAAAAAAACATTTGTTTCTCTTTTTTTCTCTTTCTCTTTTCTTTTCTTAGGGCCTATTTCTTAACTCTTTTTCTTTTTGTTTTTAATTTCGCTCTTATAGGGTCTTCATCCTTTTTTGTTGTTACATTTTCTACACTTTTCTACACTTGCACTTTTTCCTTCACTTTCTTCTCTCTTTCAATCTTTTCTTTTTCTAGTTTAAAAAAATAAATAAAGGGAGTACATTAATTGTAAGAAGATATAAATGACGAGTATTAATGTATGTGGTTGTAATGTAATGTACTTCTAATAAATAAAAATTTAAAAAAAAATAAAAATAAAAAAATAAAAATCACAGAGCTTTGAAATCTTCATGTAGTCACTCACCTTACTCCGGTGAAATAGTAAGATTAAACGAGAACTTACCAGTTTGAAGTTTGATCTTTATTTTATGAGGAGTTACGATGAGGGACTACGTACCCTCCGCTCCCAACCCTCATAAAAATCATGTGGCAGTTCTAGTCTTTGCTCATCTTACTATTATGCTTCGGTCATTATTATCTGTGATTTCACACCGCTGCTTTGAAGATTGACGCGCATGCGCACGAACGGGGTCTTCTTCACGTAGTCCCTCATCGTAACTCCTCATAAAATAAAGATCAAACTTCAAACTGGTAAGTTCTCGTTTAATCTTACTATTATATAGAGGTGTAGGAGAACACGAGGAGCAAAGGTAAGGTGAATGCGTCATCTTCATCCGCGGGATAAGGGAAACAAAAAGATTTAAGATGAGAGGGACAATTTTAATCGTCTAGTTATACGGAAAAAACTTTCAGAGGAACCGATTGAGGGCTGAATGAAATGAATGAATGAAAACGTTTAATAACCCCGCTTCTTCTTATCGAGCCCACATCAGAATATTATAAACTGTTCAGCCAGAGTTGAACACACTTCTCGGCATCTGCACACAATGGTGTCTGTCTTCCACCTCTTGTGCTTCTTTTGCGTGGTGGTAGAACGATTGCTGGAAACAGGACCGAAACGTGAACGCTCTTTCCTTGACCTCGATAAACCCGCGAGCAGGTATAAATATCGGGGAAGGTTTCGGTGAATATGGCTAAATGAGGGCAAACGGTGATAGCGTAGATCAGCATGGTTCCAATTTAAACTATCCCAGATATTACTCACCTGGCGGGGAAAAGAATGTTCTCTGCATCTTAAACATTCTACTTGTGCTTAATATAAAAATAGTAGACCTCGAAAGAAGTCTTCATATGTGGGATAAACAAACTTTTCCACGAACTCTCCTTCTTTCTGTTACTGTATATCGCTGCAAGTTTCACCACGATATATATCTATCTTACTTTCGGTCTCTATTCAGTCAAATTTTATATCTCTCCATGGATTGACGCAATCCCCCTCGCATTTTCTTTCCTTGCTAGCACGACACCGTCCAGACGTGTAGGAATTTATATTGCTGGTCCCTAATGTAAAAAAAAAACAGTGGCACCAGCGCAAACTACTTTTCCAATCATCAGTCTTCCACCCAAAAACAAACTTCTATCATTCTCATCTCCTTTCTGCATATTCTATGTCAATGGAAACATTACCTCGTGTATCGGACTTGAATGGGAATTTACGCACTATTACCACTGCTGTGTTTATTTATGATTAATGATTTTATACCTCAATCACAGCAGAATATTCTTTACAGCCCTCTACGGTTTAATAGTTAATTAGAGTTGTCTCTCCGTTTATTAATCAGAAGCGAAGTGTAAAGTAAATGTAGGCTGTTATTATATCCAGATATTTGATTGGGTCACTATGGTGACGATCCAACCGTTTGTGATTATTAATAGCAGAATGTTCTCCAACCAGAAAGAAAGTCGAACTGCACCGAAAAGCACTAGGCGGAATGGTGACGGACATCTTGATAGTTGTAATCCTGGTGTTCTTTTGGCCTCCCGTTACCGAAATGGATATGATGTCACGTCCAGTATCTACCGGTAAGTGCACATAATTATTCACAATTTGCGGAACCTTTGCCATAAAACAAAATCCGAAAATATCATAGTGGACATGCAAGATATTGCACCGATATCCAACTCCCATTTTCCATGTCTCTCTATCTGTCGCCTTGAAGGCCAAATCATTCTGATACATTTGGCTTCATGGGAAACTGTACGTTTACCAGACATGCAGAGTCTCTGCGTGGACCCGCTGGATGAGGAAATAAACATCTCCGCATCCTCCCTTCCGAACGTTGCGATATTTAATATTTATTATTCTGGTTTTCAGACATGCGCCACCCGATGAGAATCAAAGGAAAATCCTCCACTCAAGAGTTCGGCGTGCTAAATGTGAAAGCAGTGCAGATGATCAATCGCGGAATGCTTCGTAGAATCAGACGAAATGGGTATTACAGTGAAAATTGTAGAATATCTTAAGTGATCAGGGAATGGGCGTGGAATACAATAGCAAACACAACGAAGACTAGAGATGTAAAGCCGGAGGGCTCAATGCTTTCCACTATCGCTGCTTGCTGAGACTATTAATATTGATTATACTCTCCCGTTGCAAGTGACCTGACTTCTTATATTTCTGGATTTCAGATCCGGAGTATAGCTGTGGCAAAGAAAGAGGAGTTTGTATGGTTAAACCGTACCCCCGCTATACTATTTCAGTTCCCTCTGATTGTGTCCCTAACATGTTCTGTTGCAAGGGCTTCAACTGGGTCACTGGAATGCCACGGATGAGCCGACGGAGGTTCTCTGTTTAATTCAAGGTTCGCGTGACTGAATGGGCTTTGCGAACGGCACGTTCTGTTTAACTGAATCGTTTCTGAATAAATTAATGAATCGCGCACTGTTTAACATCCGTATTTTATTTACAGTTGGAAATAGGAGGACTCTATTGCCGTTGGTTGTAATGTCAATCGATAGTATACCACTGAGAAGAAGCGATGGAAAGCTATAATGGGATAGTGGCTGTGGATGGGCCATTCAGAGTCGTAAATTTAAAGTCAGAAGGAAGTTGGAATAAATGTGGACGACGGAGTCTGACGACCTGGTATGAAGTATGCTGGAATCATTCGTCAGATGCTATCTAATCCAAGATGGGTATTTGCGCATCTGGGCAATATTTAGGATTACAACACAGGAATATCAGCCACATAGTTATTTGCCGAACATGACGAAGTTAACCTAACTTCCGTCTGCATGCCATCGATATCCACACTTCTCTTGCATATCCATGTGCCTTTTTACAATGTTCTTAAACGCTACGATCATACCTGTTATCACCAATGCACCTGGCAGCATTGTAAAGTAATAATAGGCGAGTTGCTAGAGGGTTCTAGGATACCTAATTTTGTTCTCTTGCTTAAATAAGCAAAATGGAGATAATCCAGAAAATTGTAGGCTGATGAGCCTCACATTGGTAGTTAGGAAATATTCGGCGTGCATACCTAGAAATAGGATTTACTGATATTTGGAAGTGGTGGGCGAATTAACAACAGACAAAATTAATCTTTCCTATGAAGTTCATGTCTTGCGAACTTGATTTAGATTTATGGGGAGTTGGCAAAGGTTATTCTTGAGGGTAGTGCAGCGGTTGTCGTGCACATGGACCTTAAAGAGGCACTTGACAAGATAAACTGATCTGGGATATTAGAACGTATGTTCTGTGACTTGCTGTGACATTAACTGTGACTTGCTCGTTTGGGTTCAGAACTGACTGTGTTAATCATAATTGCGGTGGAAGGGGACATTCCAGTTGGAAGCCTGTGACTAGTGTTAATCCGTTGCGATCAGTCCTGGCCTCTCTGTTGTTTGTAAGATATGTAAATGTCATTGTCGAACATGGTGACAGCACAAAAATGGCTGGGTTTTCAGCACTTGGAAAAGGCGGCAAAGAATATACCACCAAATATATTACAGGCGTAGGCGAAGACAGGGCGGTCAGTGTTTAATGGGGCAAGTATAAGATACACTTTAGGAAGACAAATGCAAGGGGAAGTATAACATTTATTGCAAGATGTTGACCAACATTAATGGGGTCAAGAAAAGAGCGTTTACGTCGCGGCCCTATTTCTACCAATCTTTCCACCACCACACGCAAGAACCACAAGAAGCGCAAGACAGACACCATTGTATGCGGATGCCGATAAGGGTGTTGAGCTCTGGCGGAACAATTTTTAATCTTGTGATGTAGATTCGATAAGAAGAAGACCAACATTAATGAGCAGATGGAATTTCTCGAAGATATTCAACATCATGCTTCCATGATCATCCAGTGTTTGTTCTCAGGTGATGTTGGACAAACTGTCATTTTCTTAACTGAACACCTTTGAAAATGCGCAAGCAGTACATTTCACAATTCACAACTTCTAACTCCTCCATTTGTGCTTGAAACCTAGTAAACCGAATATTATGTTCAGGAGACAATCTAAGATAGAAAACGAGGATTAGTGGGAATGTGCTAACGGCCATGAACACTCAGGAAAAAAATGTAGATTTGCACAATTGATCCTCACAGGTTAAACCAGCAGGAAATATATGTTCAAGTACAAATGGCTCCCAATGTTTTCCGTCCTGGTGTCTTTTAGAGACATTAACATTACCGCTATTGCTTCCCTTTTTAATAGTTCTCCGTCTCTTATGATCAAAACCAGCATTACACCACCCAGTATCAACAATCGGTCAGTAGTGAGGAACGTGAGCCAAACACGACAAAGGAAATGTGCAGGATGAAATTAGAATTCAGAAATAAGAATTCAGAAATTAGAATTCAGAAATTAGAATTCAGAAATTAGAATTCAGAAATTAGAATTCAGAATGGCAGGCAGTGAGTAGTGGGGAACCGCAAAGTTCGGTGCTGGGACCGCAGCTATTTACAATATAAATCAATGATTTGGATGAAGGGATTCAAAGTAATATTAGCAAATTCGCAGATGACACAAAGCTGGATGGCAGTGTGAACTGTGAGGAGGATGCTATGATAATTCAGGGTTACTTAGACAGGGTGGGTGAGTGGGAAAATGCATGGCAGGTGCAGGTTAATGTGGAGACATGTGAGGTTATCCACTTTGGTAGCAAAAACAGGAAGGCAGATTCCTATCTAAATGGTGTCAAGTTGGGAAAACGGGATCTGGGGGTCTTTGTTTATCAGTCAATGAAAGTAAGCATGCGGGTACAGCAGGCTGTAAAGAGAGCCTTCATAACAAGAGACAATAGGAGCAAAAAGTTCCTTCTGCAGTTCGATAGCGCCTTAGTGAGACCACACCTGGATTATTGTGTGACGTTTTGGTCCCCTAATTTGAGGAAGGACATTCTTGCTATTGAGGGAGTGCAGCGTAGGTTTACAATGTTAATTCCCGGGATGGCGGGACTGTAATATGCTCAGAGAATGGAACGGTTGGTCTTGTATACTCTGGGGTTTAGAAGGAAGAGAGGGAATCTTATTGAAACACACAACACGATTAAGGGATTGGACACGCCAGAGGGAAGAGACGTGTACCCGATGTTGGGGGAGTCAAGAACCAGGGGCCACAGTTTAACAATAAGGAGTAAGCCATTTATAATGGAGACGAGGTAGCATTTCTTCATCTAGAGACTTGTGAGTCTATGGCATTATGTGCCTCAGATGGAGGACGGTTCTCTGGATACTTTCAAGAGAGAGCTAGATAGGGCTCTTAAAGAGATTGGAGTCAGGGGATATGGGAGAAGGCAGATACTGGGTACTGTCTGGGGTTGATCAGCCAGCTCCAGGACTGTTTGGAGTCTGTAGACTGGGCAATGTTCAGGGACTCGGCAACGGACCTGAACGAATACGCCACAGTCGTTACAGACTTCATAAAGAAATGTGTGGAGGAATGCATCCCGACAAATCTTCCGAGTGTTTCCCAATCAAAAGCCTCAGATGAACTTTGAGATCCGCACTCTCCTGAAGACCAGACACCGGGCATTCATGCCTGATGATACAGTGGTCTACAAGAAATCCAGATACGATCTTGGTAAGGCCAAAAGGTACTTCTGCTCCAAGCTGGAGGACGAGACAGATGTTCGGCAGCTGTGGTGGGCCCTGAATGCAATCACCTCCCACAAGGCGAAATCAGGGGGAAGCTCGTATGTCGGCGTAGCATCACTCCCTGACGAGCTCAATGCGTTTTACGCACGCTTTGATAGGGAGAACACCGATGTGCCTTCTCGAGCCCCCATTCGCTGTGATGGTATTTCAGTCATAGTCACAGAGGCCGGCGCCAGAAAATCCTTCGGGGGGTGAACCCTTGAAAAGCGCCTGGACCTGATGGTATACCCGGTCGTGTTCTAAAAACCCGTGCGGACCAACTGGCTGGAGTTTTTACGGACATTTTCAACCTCTCACTTCTGAGGTCTGAGGTTCCCACCTGCTTTAAAAAGTTATGAATAATACCGGTGCCCAAGAAGAGCAAGGTGACATACCTCAACGACTATCGACCAGTGGCATTAACGTCGGTGGTGATGAAGTGCTTTGAGAGGTTGATCATGGCGCAAATCAACTCGTACTTCGACAAAAACCTGGACCCACTGCAGTTCTCTTAACGCCACAACAGATCAACGGTGGATGCAATCTCACTAGCTCTCCACTCCGCTCTGGACGACTTGGACAACACAAATTGATATGCCAGGCTGTTATTCAGTGATTACAGCTCGGTATTTAATACAATCATCCCCTCCAAGCTGGTTACCAAACTCGCAGAACTCGGTCTGCGCATCGGTCTGCAATTGGATCCTCGACTTCCTCATTTACAGACCTTGGTGGAAAGGTGTCAGCCTCGATAACAATCAGCACTGGAACACCTCAAGGTTGAGTGCTCAGCCCCCTGCTGTACTCACTCTACACTCATGACTGCTTCGCTGGTCATTGTGCGAACTCCATCATCACGTTTGCTGACGACACCACTGTTGTGGGACGTATCACTGATGGGGACAAGTCCGAGTATAGAAGAGAGATCGACCGACTGACCAAATGGTGCCAGCACAATAACCTGGCCCTCAACACCAGCAAAACTAAGGGACTGATTGAGGCTTTGGAAGACGTAGGATGGGGACCCACAGTACCATTTATATCAATGGGTCGATGGTGGAAAGGATCAAGAGCTTCCAATTCTTGGGCGTGCACATCTCTGAAGATCTCTCCTGGTCCGAGAACACTGATGCAATCATATAGAGAGCACATCAGCGCCTCCACTTCCAGAGAAGTTTACGGAGAGTCGGTATGTCAAGGAGGACTCTCTCTAACTTCTACAGGTGCACAGTATAGAGCATGCTGACCGTTTGCATCGTGGCTTGGTTCGGCAACTTGAGCGCCCAGGAGCGGAAAAAGACTACAGAAAGTAGTGAACACTGCCCAGACCATCATCGGCTCTGATCCTCCCTACCATCGAGGGGATCTATCGCAGTCGCTGTCTCAAAAAGGCTGGCAGCATCATCAAGGATCCACACCATCCTGGCCACACACTCATCCCCCCGCTACTTTCAGGGAGAAGGTACAGGAGCCTGAAGACTGCAACGTCCAGGTTCAGAAGCAGCTTCTTCCCCACAGCAATCAGGCTATTGAACTCAACTCAAGCTAAACTCTGAACATTATCTGTTTATTTGCACTTTATCTGTTTTATTTATTCATCTGTGTATATATTTATACAATTGTAAATGGACACACTGAACTGTTCCGTATTCATGCCTTCTATAATTCTGTTGTGCTGAAGCAAAATAAGAATTCCATTGTCCTATCTGGGACACATGACATAAACTCTCTTGAATCTTGAAACTTGAGTGTGAATATGACGAATGAGTATCAGATTTATTTGGAGAGTATTCCTTCCATTTCATAGACAATAGACTATAGACAATAGAAAATAGAAACTATGATCATGGCTGATCATCCAAAAGCAGTACTCCGTTCCACCATTCTCCCCATATCCTTTGATCAGTTTGCCCTAAGCTATATCTAACTCTCTCTTGAATATATCAAGTGAGTTGGCCTCCACTGCCTTCTGTGACAGAGAATTCCAGATTCACAAATGTCTGGGTGAAACGTGTTCCTGAATGACATACTCCTTACTCGTAAAACGTTGACCACTGATTGTGGACTACCCCAACATCGGGAACATTTTTGTCTGCATCTAGCCTGTCCAATCGCTTAATTTTTTTGCAGTTTTATAAAATCACCGCTCATCTTTCCAAATTCCAGTGAATATAAGCCCAGTCGATCTATTTGTTCATAATAAGTCAGTTGCGCCAACCCTGGAATTAACCTGATGAACTCTCTCAATAGCAGGAATGCCCATCCTCAAATTAGGAGTCCAAAGCTGCACACAATACTCCAGGTGTGGTCTCATCAGGGCCATGTACAACTGCAGCGAAACCTCCTTGCTTCTATACACAAATTGTCCCGCTGTGAAGGGAATTGTTTCACTGCCTGCTCTACCAGCAAGCATACTGATGTACAATGACTCTCAGGTCTCGTTGAACCTCCCCCTTTTCCTATTCTGCCATCATTCAAATAATAATCTGCCTTCTTGTTCTTGCCCCCAAAGTGGATAACCTCAAATTTACTCACATGATTCTACATTTGGCAATCACCTGGCCTCACCCAACATACCCAAATCGCCCTGCAGCCGCACAGCATCCTCCTCGCAGCTCACACTGCCACCCAGGAAACTTTACATTTAATTCCTTCGTCAAAATCGTTAATATATATTGTAAAGAACCGAGGTCCCAGCACTGAACTTTGAGGCACCCTAATAGTCACGGTTTTCCGTTCTGAAAATGACCTGTTAATTCATATTCTTTGCTTCCTGACTGTCTTTTGAAAGTTCTGATACACCACACCCACTGGCTCTTCCTTATTCATTCTATTTGTCACATTCCCCCCAAAACTCCTGAATATTAAACATGATTTGCCCTTCATAAATCTATGATGCCTTGACCGATCTTGTCACTGTTTCCAAATGCGCTGCTATTACATCTTTAATAATCGACTCAAGCATCTTTCCCTCGACCGATGTCAGGCTAACTGGTCTATAATTCCCTGTTCCCAACATACCGACGCCATCTGAAAACACTTGAAAAGTTCCACCAACGATTTCTTCGAAGCAGCTTAAATGTCAGTTGGGAAGACAGAAGAACCAACGTCAGCGTGCTGAATGCAGCGAAAACTTCTAGCATCGAAACCATCTTCATCAAGAACCAACCAAGATGGGCCGGTCATGTCTTTGGGATGAAAGACCAGCGTCTACCAAAGCAAACCTTCTACTCCCAGCTTAAAGAAGGAAAACGTAAAAGAGGCGGACAAAAGAAGAGATTCAAAGACGCCTTAAAAGCTAGCATGAAGAATTGTGAAATCGACCGACAATTGGGAAACCAATGCCAAGGAAACTCTGGCGAACCATCATCCAAGAATATAGTGCTGTGAATAGGGCTCGGGTAAGACCACATCTGGAGTATTGTGTACAGTTTTGGTCTCCTAATTTGAGGACATCCTTGTGATTGAGGCATGCAGCGTAGTTTCACGAGATTGATTCCTGGGATGGCGGGACTGTCATATGAGGAATGATAGAAAAGACTAGGCTTCTATTCACTGGAGTTTAGAAGGATGAGGAGGGATCTTATAGAAACATATACAATTATAAAAGGACTGGACAAGCTAGATACAGGAAAAAATGTTCCCAATGTTGGGCGAGTTCAGAACCAGGGGCCAATAAAGGGAAGGCCATTTAAGACTGAGGTGAGGAAAAACCGTTTTCACCCAGAGAGTTCTGAATTTGTGGAATTCCCTGCCACAGATGGCAGTGGAGGGCAAATCGCTGGATGGATTTAAGAGAGAGTTAGATAGAGCTCTAGGGGCCTGTGGAATAAAGGGATATGGGGGTAAGGCAGGCACGGGTTATTGATTGGGGACGATCAGCCATGACAACAATGAATTGCGGTGCTGGATCGAGAGCCGAATACCCTCCTCCTGTACCTATTTTCTATGGTTCTATGTTTCTCAGAAGGAACAGCGACCTTCGACGCCAATTAATGCGCAGAATTTGAAGAAACGAGAAGTAAACGGAAAGAGAGGAATGCCGGATCTGCCATCTGGAATTACCTGTCCTGAATGTCGTAGAAATATCAAAGCCAGGATTGTGACTACCTGAGAGTCCATAAAATTACAAAACGTAGACCATCATCCTCGACCTCGAGGTATAGCCACGACGAATTCTCTTTCCCTCCTGTCATAAAAAAGAGTGGGGTTACATTTGCCACCTCCCAGACCATTCGAACTGCTCCAGTGTCTAGGGAACATTAGAAATGTTTACCAATGCATCCACAATTTCTAGGACCATCTTCTCGAATACACTGGGATGCAGACCATCGAGTCCTGGGGATTTATCTGTCGTAAGTCAAAACATTTTTTCGAAATTAATGCGGATTTCCTTCAGTTCCTCTCTCCCACTAAATCATCGGTCCACTAGTATTCCTAGGTATTAATAGGAGGGGTAAGAAAAGTGCTAAAATGGGAACAAATCATAGCCACTACATCAATACAGGTGGCAGTCAATAGCCTCGAGGGAAGCCCCCAAGTTAAAAACAGGAAAGGAGCAAATATTTCTATCGCCAACAGATTCGCGTTGAGGTGGTACATAATTATATGATGGCGTGGGGACGAAGGGGAGATGGCTTCTCCACGAGCACACATCTAACACGAGAAATGGTTTTTAAAAACCGGTTGCAGCAGCTTGCCTCCCTCCGGACTAGGCTATGACGAGGAAAGTGCCCACAAAAGGATTCAGACCCCACAACAGAAAGGACATGTTTGTGCAGATGAAGAGATTAGGGCATTAAACCCGGAGGGAACATTGAATGGACAGAGACCATCATCAGTAAAATAACCAGTTTGTTGGAGAAGACAACGAACATCCAGGAGTCTATGTCGGAAGAGATAGATTATTCGTTGGTGGTGGTGGAAAGTGTTGGGCAGAAATATATCAACGACGGAGAACTAGTGCGCAATGCGAACCAGGGAAAGCACCACGTATAGGAATGGTAAATCAACTCTAACCTATGGGACCGCGTGGACATTTGCAGATAGATTACACTGCATTCTTGCTGCATTCACAAAATAAAAGGTATTATTTAGCACCGAATCACCTCATTTGGGCAGATGCATTTACATATGCCCAAAATAACCTTCTGGAAGCTTGGCTGGGGAAGTTATGCAGGACAATTTGAGGTGGTAAGTGGGGGAGGGCGAGGAGGGGGGGAGGGGGATGGGGATGGGGGTGGGGGTGGGGGTGGGGTTGGGAGAGAGAAAACAATGAACGTAGGGAAGTTAATGAAGGAGGCGAGTGGCTTGTCAGGAGTGAAATACGGATTTCCCATTCCCCAGCATCCACGAAGTTCTGGATTGATGGAGCCAATAAACAGAAGACGTAATAAAAATATAGCAGAAGCCTTGATCGGAACCAGAAAGGGATGGGTTCAGGTACAGTTGATGAAGTTCAAATAACCGCTCCTTTGACTTTGTCACAGGAGCTTCAATGGGTGAGTCATATGTTTTAGTGGTTTTGACGGCACAGTTAGCACACAGCTGAAGTGTGGGGCCGTGATCGTATAGTGGTTAGTACTCTGCGTTGTGGTCGCAGCAACCTCGGTTCGAATCCGAGTCACGGCAGGCCGTATCTTATAAATTAATATTTCAGCTGCTCCGGGATATTCAACTCTCTCCTTTTAATGAAACACAGGTTGCCCTAAGCGGTTGAGGGTTCTCTGTCGCCTCCGCTTTCCCCTCGGGACATTCCATCTCGCATTCGAACATATAGAACTGGTGTGAATTTAGAAATGAACCTGGTCAATAGATGATCCCTGGCGCCTGGACCTGAACGTAGCCTCAATATCTCTCAATGTCAGTGGCTAGAGCCACCGAATTAGTTGACGCGCACTCCCTCCCTGAATGTTCGCAGGCTGGGGCCAGTGAAGCAGATGGTTCGCACATCTCCCTGGATGCTCCCTGGGTGGGGACTTTTACTCTCCAGCTCTTACATACTGCCCGGTCACACGCGGATATGGGCCACTGACTGCACCCATCCTCATCGTCTTCCCGTGTGACGCAGAACGGGGACGCCGCATTACCATGATTCGACAGCACACCTGGTCGCTTCCAAGAGACTAGAAAGTTTGTGTTTAGCAGAGGCCTTGTGTTTGTACTCCTTCATCCACATCTCGAGGTGTTCAAAACCCGCCATAATTCGAACTCCTTCCGTCGCCTGTGCCTCTGGGCCACTGCTTCTTCTCGCCAGAACTTCATCCCCCACATAACCTTCTCCCCTGTACTTCTCCCTTCCTCCCTCCATGATATCTCACCCGGTCCTCCTCGCTGCCATTCTCAGAGCCTGGTGCTGATCCATGTCCCAACCCTGTTGTTTGCACCCCGCTGTAATCTAATAGACTGTAGGCAAAATGCTGGAGAACCTCAGCGGGTGAGGTAGCATCTATGGAACGAAAGAACGGGAGACGTTTCGGGTCGAGTCCGTTCTTCAGACTGATGTGGTGGTGGTGGGGAGGGGGTGGAGAAGGAAAAAAGAGGTGGAGACAGTATGCTGTGGGAGAGCTGGGAAGGGGTGTGGAAATATGGAGAAAGCAAGGACTACCTGAAATTGGAGAAGTCAATGTTCGTACCGCTGGGGTGTCAACTACCCAAGCGGAATATGAAGTGCTGCTCGTCCAGTTTGCGGTGGGACTCACTCTGGCCATAGAGGAGGCCCAGGACAGAAAGGTCGGATTCGGAAAGGGAGGGGGAGCTGAAGTGCTGAACGACCGAGAGATTACGTTGGTTAAAGCGAACTGAGCGGATGTGTTGGGCGATGCGATCGCCAAGCGTGCGCTTGGTCTCACCAATGTAGAGCAGTTGACAACTAGAACAGTGGATGCAATAGATTAGTTTGGAGGAGGTGCAGGTGAACCTCTGCCTCACCTTGAAAGAATGTTTGGGTCCTTTGATGTAGTCGAGGGGTCGGTAAAGCGACTAGTGTAGCATTTCCTACGGTTGCAAGGGAAAGTACCAGGTGAGGTTGTGGTTTGAGTAGGAAGGGATGAATTGACCAAGGAGTTATGGAGGGAGCAGTCTGTGCGGAAAGCCGAAAGGGGAGGAGATGGGAAGATGTGGCCAGTGGTGTGATCCAGTTAGAGGTGGCGAAAATGTCGGAGGATTATCTGTTGTGTGTGACGGCTGGTAGGGTGGAACGCGACGACAAACGAGACTCTGTCCTTGTTACGAGTTGGGGGGGGGTGGGGAGTGAGAGCGGAGCTTCGGGATATAGATTCGTCTGATAGACTGACCTCCACCGCGCTGATGCCGGGAGCCATTCCTTAGAAATGGGGGGTGTGGGTGTGTGGGCGATCAGCGTATGCAGGGAAGCTAATGAAGGAGGCTTCTGGCTTGTCAGGAGTGAAATACCGATTTCCCATTCCCAAGCGTCCACGAAGTTCTGGACTGATGGAGCCAATAAACAGAACACTTAAGACAAATATAACAAAATCCTTGATCGGATCGAGAGAGGGATGGGTTCAGCCGCTGATTTGACTCTGTCACAGCAGCTTCAGTGGGTGCTCATACGAGTGTTAGGGGCTTTCCGGCGCAGTTAGTACACAGCTGAAGTGTGTGGCCGTGATCGTCTGGTGGTTAGTACTCTGCGTTGTGGCCGCAGCAACCTCGGTTCGAATCCGAGTCACGGCAGGCCGTATTTTATAAATTCATATGTTAGCTGTTCAGGGATATTCAACTCCCTCCATCTACTGACACAGAGTTTGCCGCAAGCGGTTGAGTGTTTACTGTTGCCTCCGCTTTCCCCTCGGGACATTCCATCTCGCATTCAAATATATGGAACTAGTGGAGAATTTCAAAATGAGCCGTGTCAACAGAGTAGCAGGCACGATAATATAAACCGCCGGCCGCAGATTATCTTCATTAAACTGAAAATGTTGGGGCGGCTGACACGCTGACACAAGACTCGTCTGTTCACAGGCTCGCGACGTTAAACCTTGATTAGCTAAGTGCATGGCTGCTGGTAAATAATTTCTCATCATCGTCATATTAACAAATATTTCGTCCTGGTGCACGTTCCCAATGCAAAGCACTCAGTTCTGTGGATCCCGTAAATTTTTATTGAAGTGCATTCAAGTGTATATCACTGAGTGTGGATGAGTTCAAAGGAAGGGCCTATGTTCTAGGATCACAGGAAAGCACATTGAATGAATGGAAGGTTGAAAACGCTTAATGGCCAAGTATGCACACAGACAAGGAATGTGCCTTGGTGCACAAGGTTAATTCCCCGGATGTCGGGACTGTCATATGCTGAGGGAATGGAGCCGCTAGGCTTCTATGCTTTGGAAATTAAAAGAATGAGAAGGGTACTTTTTGAAACATATTAGATTGTTGAGGTTTTGGACAGGCTGGAAACAGGAAACATGTTCCCGATGTTGAGGGAGACCAGAACCAGTGGTCCACAGTTTGAGAATAAGAGGAAAGCCATTTAGAACGGATATGAGGAGACACTTTTTCACACATAGAGTTGTAAGTCTGTGGAATTCTCAGCCTCAGAGGGTGGTGGAGGCCGGTTCTCTGGATACTTTGAAGAGAGAGCTAGATAGGGCTCAAAAAGATAGCGAAGTCAGGAGATATGGGGAGAAGGCAGGAACGAGGTACTGATTGTGGTACTGTTTGTGGATGATCAGCCATGATCATATTGAATGGCGGTGCTGGCTCGAATGGCCGAATGGCCTTCTCCTGCACCTATTGTCTATTGTTCCGCTCGCAAATAACAACACGACATTGTTTAGTAACAATTAAGAATGACACATAAAACATTAAATATTAATGATAACGCATTATAATTTAACATGTGCATGAAATAAAATACCAGAGCAAAATCAGCTGGATACTTTTGGTTATTGATTAGAGCAACTACTCGTGGAAAATAAGCAGTTTTTCTGTCTGGATGTGGCGACTTTGTCAATCCGGAGTCGCCTTCCAGATGGATACGCTTCAAAGAGTTTGTGGCCATGGTAAGAGGCATCAGAGGGGATATTACTCGCTGGTTTCCTGGCCTTTGCAGTGTACAGTTCGTCAATGCGTGGGAGTTTGCAGCCAACAACATTCTCAGCTGATCGGACGATTCGCTGCAGCCTTGGGATGTCGTGCTTTGTGGCTGAACCAAACCAGAGCATGATGGAGAAAGTGAGAACAGACTCGACGATGGCAGTATAGAATTGGACTATCATTGCCAGTGGCAGATTGTGTTTCCTCAGCTGCCGCAGGAAGTACATCCTCTGTTGGGCCTTTTTTACTGTGGAGTCGACGGAGGCCCCCCATTTCATTTCCTTGGTTCTAAGGAACTTAAAAGACTCCACATATGTGACTGTGGTGTTGTTGATGATGAGTGGGGGGAGGGGAGGGAGAGTACTCCGAAAGTGTCCAATCAATTCCACTGTCTTAAGAGCATTGAGCTCCGCATTGTTACAAAGTCATCTGGACGCCAGCTGCGTCACTTCGTGTCTGTAGGCAGATTCCACCCCATCTTGGATCAGTCCAATCAAGGTTGTTTCGTCCGCCAACTTGTGAAGCTTGGCAGAGGAGCTGCGGAGGTGCAGTTGTTGGTGTAGAGAGAGTAAAGGAGAGGAGAGAGTACGCAGCCTTGCGGTGCTCCTTTGCTGTGGGTCTGACAGACCAATATGTGCTTTCCCAGCTTCACATGCTGCTTCCTGTCTGTCAGGAAGTTGGTAATCCACTGACGGACGGTTTCAGGCACAGTGAAATTGGAGAGTTTGTAGTGTAGTTGAATGGTGTTGAACGCAGAGCTAAAATCAACAAACAAAATCACTGCATAGGTCCACTGACGGTCTATGTGCTGGAGGATGAAGTGCAGTCCTGGGTTGACTGCGTTATCCACCGATCTATTGGCCTGGTATGGAAACTGCATAGGGTTCAGCAGGGTGTTCGTGATATTTTTCAGTTTGGCCAGCACATGTCCTTCAAGGGATTTCATGACTACAGAGATCAGCGTGACAGGTCTGTCGTCATTACGGCCTTGTCTTTTTGGGTATAGGGACAATGGTGGAGACTTTGAAGCAAGCAGGAACAGTGCAGGTTGAAAATGTCTGTGTAGACTGGCGGCATTTGTTCGGCACAGTGGTTTAGGTTTGAGGGGGAAACATTACCCGATCCTGGAGCTTTCCGGCTTTTCTGTCTTCTGAATAGCCTCTCCACTTCCTCAATTTATATGGTAGACAAAAATGCTGGTGAAACTCAGCGGCTGAGGCGGCATCCATGGAGCGAAGGAATAGATGCCGTTTCGGGTCGATACCCTTCTTCAATTTATATTGTTAGTGATGGAGAAGCGGCCTGACTGATGGGCAGCAAGGAGGGCGTGGTTGGTGGACGAGGACTCGGTCTTTACAGACTGGAGTCAGGCTGTAAGTTGGTGCAAAGTGGTGATTGGCGAGGGGTGGGAGGGAGACTGGTGTCAATAGACAATAGACAATAGTCAATAGGTGCAGGAGCAGGCCATGTGTCCCTTTGAGCCAGCACCGCCATTCAATGTGATCATGACTGATCATCCCCAATCAGTACCCCGTTCCTACCTTCTCCCCATTTCCCCTGACTCCGCTATTTTTAACAGCCCTATTTAGCTCTCTCTTCAAAGCATCCAGAGAACCTGCCTCCACCGCGCTCTGAGGCAGAGAATTCCACAGACTCACCACTCTCTGTGAGAAAAAGTGTTTCCTCCTCTCCGTTCTAAATGGCTTACTCATTATTCTTAAACTGTGGCCCCTGGTTCTGGACTCCCCCAACATCGGGAACATGTTTCCTGACTCTAGTGTGTCCAAACCCTTAACAATCTTATATGTTTCAATACAATACAATACAATACCATTTATTGTCATTTGAACCTCAAATGAAGTTCAAACGAAATTTGGTTTCTGCAGTCAAACAAAACAAAACAGTTCCTACACGACACACAAACAATTCAATCCACAGAAAAACATCCATCACAGTGAATCTCCTCCTCGCTGTGATGGAAGGCAAAGTCTTTTCTCTCCCCTGCACCATCCTTCTCCCGATGTTGAAGCCCCAGGCGGGCAATGTTAAGTCCTACGGCCGTTGAGGCCGCGCCGGGCGGTGTACGGCGTCGCTCCGGGCCCAAATGTCACCAAGTTGGAGCCCCCGGCGGGCGCTGGAATGTCCCGCGACCATTAAGCCGCGCCGGACGATTTACGGCCCCGCTTCGGGTCGTTCCAACCCCGCGACACGGGCGGGAGAAGTTGCGTTGCGGGAGCTCCGGAAAGCGGTCTCTCAACCGGACCCGCGAGCTCCCGATGTCACAGTCCACGGGTCTGCAGCTGCAGCTGGAGCTCCGGAGTCGGGCCGCAGCAGCGAGCCACCACCGCTCCTCACTCTCCGAGGCCGGCCAGCCCCACGATGGTAAGTCCGCAGCTCCACAGGCTCCGCGACTGGAGCCCCCAGGTCGTCCCGGTCGGAGGCCGCTCCACGGAGCTAGGCCCCAACGACAACGGAGACAATAAAAGACAGACGGACTGCAGTCGAGCCGCTGCTTGTTAGGCGCCGCCACTTCAGGAATGAGATCCCCTCTCAGCCTTCTAAACTCCAGAGTGTACAAACCCAGCTGCTCCATTCTCTCAGCATATGACAGTCCCGCCATCCCGGGAATTAACCTGGTAAACCTACGCTGCACCCCCTCAATAGCAAGAATGTCCTTCCTCAAAGTAGGGGTCCAAAACTGCACACAATACTCCAGGCTGTAAGTAGGTGTGAACTGGTGTTTGGGGAGGAATGAGTGGGGAAGGCTCCAGACTTTGCAAACTGGAGCCAGGCTGTGAGTAGGTGTGAAGTGTTGGTTGGAGAGGGGGATGGGGGTGGTTACCAGGGTTAAGTTTCTGTGTATCGTACCTGCAGTAGAACTCATTCAGGTCGTTGGTCAGTTGACGATTTTCCAAGGAGCGGGGGGCTTACCTCCTGTAGCTGGTAATTTATTGCAAGCGCTTGCAAACTGAAAAAGAGTCACTGACTGAGAACTTGCTCATATTGTTTATTTAAATGACGGGCCGAAAACTCAGATTCAGATTTGTCGATGTCCACGATTTGTCCGTCTGACTGAATGCCTGCGTCATAGTCCGGCTCTCTGTTGCGAAGTGCAGCCAACCACATCCAACCGACTGGGCAGCTACCGGTAATCGTGAAATACTGATTTCCCATTCCCCAGCGTCCACGAAGTTCTGGACTGATGGAGCCAATAAACAGAACACTTAAGACAAATATAACTAAAGCCTTGATCGGATCTACAGAGGGATGGGTTCTGCCGCTGATTTGACTCTGTCACAGCAGCTTCAGTGGGTGACTCATACGAGTGTTAGGGGATTTGCCGGCGCAGTTAGCACACAACTGAAGTGTGTGGCAGTGATCGTATAGTGGTTAGTACTCTGCGTTGTGGCCGCAGCAACCTCGGTTCGAATCCGAGTCACGGCAGGCCGTATTTTATAAATTCATATTTTAGCTGTTCATGGGTATTCAACTCCTTCCTTTTACTGACACAAAGTTTGCCGCAAGCGGTTGAGTGTTTACTGTCGCCTTCGCTTTCCCCTCGGGACATTCCATCTCGCATTCAAATATGCAGAACTGGTGGTGAATTCCAAAATGAACCGTGTCAACATAGGAGCAGGCACGATAATATAAACCGCTTGCCGCAGATTATCTTCATGAAACTGAAAATGGTGGGGCGGCTACACGCTTACTCAAGGCACGTCTGTTCACAGGCTCGCGACGTTAAACCTTGATTAGCTAAGTCAGGGCCGGATTTACGTATAAGCTTGACAAGCTTAAGCTTAGGGCCTCGAGATCTAGTGGGGGGGGGGCATCGCAGAGCCGGATTTACCACTAGGCTTCATAGGCTGAAGCCGAAGGCCTCGAAATGTAGGCGGGCTCCGGCCAAGGCACGGCACCTGCCGTTCAACTCTGGGCGTCCCCCCCCCCCTCTCTCTCTCTCTCTCTCTCTCTCTCTCTCTCTCTCTCTCTCTCTCTCTCTCTCTCTCTCTCTCTCTCTCTCTCTCATTCTCTCTGTCTGTCACTCTCCGTCTCCGTCCGCCATCCGTATCCGTGTCCGGGCCACCGGGCTCCGCTCTCTGCTCGCACCTCATCCGCGTCATGGCAGGCCGCTTTGCATATGCGCACTGCCATGGCCAGCACATCCTCCCCCTGCACATGCGCACAACCACAGCCAGCACGTCATCGGCCGCCCTGCGCATGCGCACTGCCACCGCAACTTGTTGGCGCTGGGCACTTTCTCTCTCGCTTTGAATAGTGGGAGATCTGGCCGCCATTGCTGTCCGTTCGTCGCCTCGCCGCGACCGCTGAAAACCAACGCAGAATCACTCCCTGACCCTGGATCTGGAGTTAGTCCCTGCAGTAACTCTTGCTTCTGGTTTCCTGGTCCTCCATAAATATTCTAAATGGAATTTAAACTGGAGGTGGTGGAGGGCTGAACAAAAACAGCCTATTGCATTTTATCTGTTTATTTATTGTGTGTATATATATGGTCTATGGTATATAAACACATTTAACTTTTATCTCCTCTTCTGTATTATGTTTACATATTCTGTTGTGGAGCAGCAAGCAACAATTTCATTGTCCTAACCGGGACACACAAGACAATAAATCTCTCTTGCCTCTTGACATGGACTTAAGCAAAAAAGGGTTCTTGGAGAAAAAATAGGTACCTTAAATTTAGTTGTGTCTGGTTGGGTAACTATGCTAGGGTGAAGACTCTTCCATGCTTTAATTGTGCGGGGGGTCTCCATGCAGCAGCCAGCAACCCTGGATAGACGAAATTGGGTGATGTTTCAGGGAGAGACCCTTCTTTAGACTCCCTCTGGTATTAGTGTTTTTAGTTTAATTTAAAGATACAGCGTGGAAACAGGCCCTTCGGCCCACCGAGTCCACGCCGACCACCGATCACCCGTACATTAGTTCTATCCCACACATTAGCGGAGGAAGTCAAGTGTTTTACTCTCTCACGTCCAAGTTAGAACAATGAAATCCTTACTTGCAGCAGCACAACAGCTTATGTAAACATAGTACTCTGTTTACAATGTTATAAACTAGAAAACAAAACGGTGTCTATTTATATATGAATATATCTATCTATCTATATTTAAAACTCTGTGTGTGTGTGTGTGTGTGTGTGTGTGTGTGTGTGTGTGTGTGTGTGTGTGTGTGTGTGTGTGTGTGTGTGTGTGTGTGTGTGTGTGTGTGTGTGTGTTCTGCCTGTCTTGTGGGTGCCAGTCTTTGATTCGTTGCTACGCCAACACCACACGCAGAAACGCCGTTTTTTTCCAAGTATCCACTCCTGATTAAATTTCGTCGTGTTTATGTACACATTTTTAATAAAATCCTTCTCACCCCCACCACACTCACTCATTTTGTCTCCTCCTGCGGGCCAGCCACCATAACGGCTGCTGCCGCCCGGCTCTGCTCCAAAAACGACGCCATTCTTTTTTAGCTGAAGCACGTTCGGGAACCAGACACCGGGGTCAGAAGCACGTTCGGGGTCCAGACCCAACGTGTCTGCTCTTGGTCTAGTATATATATATATATATATGTGTGTGTGTGTGTGTGTGTGTGTGTGTGTGTGTGTGTGTGTGTGTGTGTGTGTGTGTGTGTGTGTGTGTGTGTGTGTGTGTGTGTGTGTGTGTGTGTGTGTGTGTGTGTGTGTGTGTGTGTGTGTGTGTATGTGTGTGTGTGTGTGTGTGTGTGTGTGTGTGTGTGTGTAAATATAATATATATATACCCCCACACACACACACACACACACACACACACTCACACACAATTTCCCTCCTGGGATTAATAAAGTTCTGTCCTCCCTACTTGATGTTAACATTAGAACGTAGATTGACAGCCAGCCAGATCCGATTCAATAATCAGACGCGAATCAGGAAGTTAGCATCTCTGCTCTTAAGTTTAATGATTTTCCAGTGCTGTAATTCTTAATATTGAAAAACGAGCGAAAACGCCATTGCCTTCTCAAGCATAGCAAGCTAGGATTTGGCCGGATTGCATCTGCTGCTGAATCATGACATAAAAGACAAGACAGGAGACTGCTTCCTGCTTGCTACTTCCTGTGTGCAACTGACCTTTCACAATAAAAGTCCAATAGATGGCACTATTGCACACATGTTCCAACAGAGGACAGAATACTCCCCGCCCGACATCGATAGATGCCACTACTAACATCAGCTAAAGTAACCTCAGGATCCTTGTCTCTCAGGAAGGAGAAGAATGACCTCAGAAACAGGTCTCATGTAGCTCTTAGAGGTGACTTGAGAAGCTGTCCTGACCTCTATCTTCCGCAATTTGCCATCACTGCTTGGGAAAAAGAGGTAATTAATCCCATAGGCCATTCATTACGGGACAGCTGGCTGTCTTTCAATAGCACAATGTCTCCAGTTTGCAGATATCTGCGTATTTCATTCCATTTACGTCTGCTCTGCAGAGTTGGCAAGTACTCCCGTCTCCAGCGAACACAGAACGCATTAACCAACGTTTGTACCTGCGTCCATTGGCTCTTGAAGAGGTCTTCCCCTGTGAAATGGCTTGGAGGAGCTGGTACGCCGGACTTCTGGGTAAGCAGCATTGCAGGAGTTAAGAGGAATGGTGAGTCCGGATCAGAAGAGATTGGCAGTAATGGTCTAGCATTGATGATTGCTGATACTTCAGCCATGAGGGTACAAAGGACTTCGTGTGTGAGGTGGAGTGACTCCCTTTGTAGCAACATGGAGTCCAGGATTCTGCGTGAGACGCCAATCATACGTTCCCAGGCCCCTCCCACGTGTTAAGCGTGAGGGGGGGGTTTGAACTCCCATGTGCATCCTTGCTGACTTAAGTACCTGTGGATATTTGTCTGCTCGCTAGAGTCCTTGTCCATCTTCAGCTCTCTACTTGCCCCGATGAAATGTGTTCCGTTGTCGGATCTAAGCTCTTTTGCTGGTGCACGGATGGCGAAGAACCGGCGGAGGGCGTTAATACAGCTAGAAGTGTCCATGGACTCTATCACTTGAATATGTACCGCTCGGGTACTCATGCATGTAAAGAGAATCGCCCAGCGCTTGCTTTGAGCTGCACCTCCTCTTGTTCACGAGTGACCACTGTCCAAGGTCCGAATACATCTAAACCAACATATGTGAATGGAGGAGATATACTGAAGCGTTCCGGAGGGAGGTCAGCCATCTTCTGTTTCTCCATCTTACCCTGAGCTTGCGACATGTGATGCACTCATGCAAAACGGAACTGATAAGTCGCTTGCCTACGACAATCCACAGACCCGCCGCTCTGATGGCTCCCTCTGTGAACTGACGGCCCTGATGCTTTACCTCTTTATGATGTTGCTGCACTAATAGTTTGGTGACGTGGCTTTGTTTCCCCAGGATGAGAGGACTCCTTTCGGCTTGGTCCAGAGGTGCATGAGTTAGGCGTCCACCGACTTTAAGGACACACCATCCTGGATCACTGGATTCAACTTCACAAGTGGACTGGATCGAGGGAGTTCTCTGTCCCTGTTGAGTTTACTGAACTCCTCAGCATATGTCTCTTTCTGTGCAGACTGTTTGCTCAAGGTGCGCTGTAAAGAGGCAAGATGTCAGAGGGCCTGATCCCTATTATTGGGAAGAGGATGTCTGGGTATTCTGAAAGGTAGAGGCGCCACCCAGTTATTGGTGTCATCTTTATGGCACTCTTCTTCCACAGCCTTTAGAAAGGCTCTGTCTTCAAAGATGGAGCACACATATCATCATTCTCAGTCCTCACGAATACTGAGCTGCCAAGCTTATCCACAACTGCTTTGTCACAGCAGAGACACTTGTAGGTGAAGTAAACACATCCCAATGTATTGACTCCCCGCCGTGGTTCACCGTCTCTCTGAGATATATTTGGCTCTGGCAGGGGGTGAGGAATGAGAGTCGACTATTGTCAAGGATGTGCGTCTTTAAAGTGCTGATGCTTGGCTTATACACATTCCCAAGGCAAACATCACCTATGAGGACCCAGCCTAAGTCCAGTCTCTGTGCAAAGGAGTGTTGCCTGGCCCATCGATTTGTTGCTGCACCTTGTGTACTCTGAGGATATCTATTCCAAGCAAGAGTAGAATCTGAGCATTTGGATCTAGTTCTGGGATGTGAGCTGCAACCGGACTTAAGTGGGTATGTTGACGTGCTGCCTCCGTATTGGTATCTCTGTCCTATTATCCGGAATTGCATCACACTCGATGAGTGGAGGAAGATCAATTACTATCCCTCCGTTCACAGCCTCAACCTGAAAGCCATCTGCCTTTCTTCCTATCATTTCCATCACTCCTGCACACGTTTTCAGTGAATAAGGTCACTTTCAATCCCAAACAGATCAAAGAAACTCGACCTCGCTAAAGAGCGATTACTCTGATCATCAAGAATTGCGTACATTGTGATTGAGCTTTCAGGCTGCCACGTGGGTATATCTTTACCAGGCATATCTTGGAGCAGAACGAGCTGAAAGGCCAGGGCCACATACCTCAGTGCAATGCGAAGTGATAGTGGTTGGAAGGTTGATACTTTCGTTCTTTCGCGCTGTAGGCTCTGGCTCTTGAGTGGGGGGCTTAGAGGTCCAGGGGGCAGGGGCAGGGCCTGGATGCATTGCTGTGATGTGGTGTTCGCTTTCGCATTCTCTGCACTTGAGCACTTTCCTAACAGTCTTTGGCGAAGTGGGAAGACGAGGAGCAACACCTGAAACATATGCTGTTCTCCTTAAGGTATGTTTTACGCTCCTCTATGGGCTTGGCTCTAAACCCTCTACATTTGGCGAGGGAATGAGGTTTTGCCGTAGATGGGGCAAATCTTCGACGGGTCATTGTGGTGCGGTGTTTTGTCTGTATTGTCTATAAATATTGTAGCGATGTCAGTCTTGTGTACGTATATGGGGGTACTTGAATTATCCTGTGTCTGGGTAGGCTTCTCATACTTGGAAGGACTATTAACACTGCTTGAAAAGGCAAAACTTGGGTCGATTCTAGTTCTACCCTATCCACAGATGAACTGTGTGAGGAAGGAGAATGGTGTGCTGTGCTCCTCTTTATACCCTTGAACCCAACGAGATCCATCTTTCCTGGAGGCCATGGTGGAGTTTCTCCACAATTGAGTTGATGCCACGGCCGTGTCCAAGTAAGTCAAACCAGGTAGGTATCCATCTTCTTTAGCAGCCTGCAACCCCATAAGCAAATCTCTGAGTTCTCGAAGTTTCATGTGATCCTTACTGGTTCTGCGGGGGAAGCTATCCAACCTTTGAATAGAGAACTCTCTATTGCCTCTGGAGCGGCGTAACAATCCAGGAGACTGTCCCATACAGACTGAAGAGGAGCATATGGGTCGGTAGATGCGCTGAGCGAATTCTTTTGACATGCTCTGACGATTCTTTACCTAACCACCTTACTAGGAGATCTAGCTCTTCGCTAGCAGTGAGATCAAAGCCGCGAATGGCGTTAATAAAGGATGATTGTCATGCTCTGAAGCTCTCAGGTCTATCATCGAACTTAGTGAGCCCAATGGTCATGTGTTCTCTTCTTGCTAATACTTGGCGAAGTCGATCATACTAGCAGGTCATGTCTCAGGTGCAAGGTGTTGTTAACGATTCAAAGGTGTTCGTCATAAGCTATGTGCCTAATAGAGGTTCCGCTTCAGCAAAGCAGGACTTTGCGAGAAGGGCTTTGGCCAGCCTGGTGTATACGAGTTGGGGAAGCATGATGCCTCAATGCTATCTTGGTTTCAGCTCTGTAGACCTGAGGGTGTTGTAACCATCATTATAGCGTGAATGAGTCACCTGGGTGACCTCACGTTTGCTGGTGGTGGCGAGTCCTCATGGATGCATGGTCTGCCAGGTGAAGAGGTGATAGCGTCGACAGTTAACCATTCACTCTGCTCCTGTACATAGTATTCTGTTCGTTGCTTTGTGACTTGTTGTAAGTATGACTGACCTTGGCTGTGACGTTCTCTATCTTCCACTTCTGCAGCTGCTTCCAAAGCTTCAGCCTGTGCTAGAGCAGCAGCAGCCTCTTGCTTCAAATGTAAAGCTTCTAAAGTGGCCTGTACTCCTACTATCTCTGCCTCTAGTCTTGCTCTCTCTTTTTTTAAGTACAGCTCTCTCTCAGCAAATGATGCTCTTGCACGTGCAGCCTCAGCCTTTGCACGAACTTTAGCGGCTGCGCTACTCGAAGATCTGGAGGAGGAGGTGAGTCGTGGCTACTGGCTTGCGATGCTTTGTCATCATGATCCTTTGTCTTTCTATTTTTGCACCTTTATTGCTATTACTTGCTTCACTCATTGTTCTCTTGGCTTTTCACTGAACTGTCCTCCCTACTGATGTTAACAGTAGAACGTAGATGACAGCCAGCCAAACCCGATTCAATAATCAGACGCGAGTCAGGAAGTTAGCATATCTGCACTTAAGTTTAATGATTTTCCAGTGCTGTCATTTTTAAATATTGAAAAACGAGTGAAAAGCCATTGCCTTCTTAAGCATAGCAAGCTAGGATTTGGCCGATTGCATCTGCTGCTGAAGCATGACAGAAAAGACAAGACAGGAGACTACTTCCTGCTTTCTACTTCCTGTGTGCAACTGACCTTTCACAATAAAAGTCCAATAGATGTCGCAATTGCACACAGGTTCCAACAGAGGACAGAATATGTGTAAATATCATATATATATATATACCCCCCCCCCACAACACACACACACACACACACACACACACACACACACACACACACACACACACACACACACACACAACACCACACACGCACGCCCACACCCACACGCACACGCACACGCACACGCACACGCACACGCACACACGCACACGCACACGCACACGCACACGCACAACACACACACACACACACACACACACACACACACACACACACACACGCACCCCACACCCACACGCACACGCACACCCCCACACCCACACGAACACGCACATGCACACGCACACGCACACGCACACGCACACGCACCACGCACACGCACACGAACACGCACACGCACACGCACACGCACACGCACACGCACATGCACACGCACACGCACACACACACGCACACACACACACGCACACACACACACACACACACACACACACACACACACAGACACACACACACAACACACACACACAATTTCCCTCCTGGGATTAATAACGTTCTATCGTACAGTATCGTGTGTATAGGAAGGAACTGCAGATGCTGGTTCAAACTGAAGATAGACACAACAAGCTGGAGTATCTCAACAGGTCAGACAGAATATCTGGAGAAAAGAAAATATTATGTCTTGGGTTGGGTCTGAAATAGGTTCCTGCACACCTTTGGAATGTGGAAGGAAACAAGAGAAAACCCATGCGATCATAGGGAAAAGGAGCAAACTCCATACAGACAGCACCCATATTCAAGATGAATCCCGGGTCTCTGGCACATTTAAACATCAACGTTATGGCCAATTGTACTGACCAATAGTCTTGAACTTAATCAAAACATACAGTAGCTGTAAAGGGGGGACATAGCGTCATTTGGAGATCTAAAACTGAAAATGGATATTTTCATTTTTTTAGTAACCAAAGTTATCAACGTATAATTTTTGTGTGTTGGAAAACAAAATATAGTGGCACAGCTGGTTAGACTATTGCCTCACACGCCAGAGATCTGTGTTCGATCCTGTCCTTGGGCACTGTGTGTTGAATTTTCAACATTCTCTCCTGCAAGCGTGTGGGTTTCCTCCACATCCCAAAGAGGCATTGGCTTTGTAGGTTAACTTGTCTCTGTGAAATTGCCCTAATGTGTAGGGAGTGGGTGGGAGAAAGTGGGATAAACTAACTTTTTTGAATAGGTCGACAAAAATGCTGGAAGAAACTCAGAGGGTGTAGGCAGCATCTATGGACCGAAGGAAATAGGCGACGTTTCGGGTCGCGACCCTTCTCCAGACTGATGTCGAATATGTTTTAGTTTGTGACTTTATTTGAAAGCAGAAAGAATATGTGACTGCTTCATTGAGCATAATTCCGACTGGTAACTACGCACACTTCGTCCGAGCACATTATCGCACGCGTCATGCAAGCCGTCTTAAATGACCACCTAAACTGTCATTGGCTAACTTAAAAAGCTGCCAAGGTTGCCCGGCTGTATAATATTTTTTGACACTGTCATAGGCCTTTCTTACATATGCTGTCACAGCGCACTGTAGTCTCTAAACAACCCCCCAGTAATCTTCCTTGCCCTCCATTTCAGAATAATAGTGTTTTAAGCCAATAACTCGACACTAACAATGGCAATCAATAAATACATGAAAATCGCAGCATTTCCAGACCCTTATCTCATTTGCCACGCTCGGCTGCAAATCGGTGTCAATCTGGTGGACCATCTTCCTTTAGTTGTGGGGGTGGGGGATTGGGAGGGGCCTCTCAAGTGGAACAGCTTAGGGCCTCTCTTCATCTAAATCCGACCCTGAGCTAAGTGCATGCCTGCTAGTAAATAATTTCTCATCATGGTCATATTAATAAATATTTCGTCCTGGTGCACGTTACCAATTTTTGTGTGTTGCAAATATTAGGGATCCCGTCAATTTGATTGGAGTGCACTCAAGTGTATATCACTGAGTGTGGATGAGGTCAAAGGACTGGCCTATCTTCTAGGATCAAAGGAAAGCACATTCAATGAATGAAAATTGAAATCGTTCGATGGCCAATTATGCACACCGACACGGAATTGCCTTTGGTGCACAAGGTTAATTCCCCGGATGGCGGGACTGTCATATGCTGAGGGAATGGAGCCGCTAGACTTCTATGCTTTGGAAATTATAAGAATGAGAAGGGATATTTTTGAAACATATAAGATTGTTGAGGTTTTGGACACGCAGGAAACAGGAAATATTTTCCCGATGTTGCGGGAGTCCAGAACCAGTGGTCCACAGTTTGAGAATAAGAGGAAAGCCATTTAGAACGGATATGAGGAGACACCTTTTTCACACAGAGAGTTGTAAGTCTGTGGAATTCGCACCCTCCGAGGGCGGTGGCGGTTCACTGGATAATTTCAAGAGAAAACTAGCTAGTGCTCTTAAAGATATCGGATTGAAGGGATATGACGAGAAGGCAGGAACGAGGTACTGATTATGGTACTGATTGTGGATGATCAGACATGATCATATTGAATGGCGGTGCTGGCTCGAATGCCGACTGGCCTACTCCTGCACCTGTTGTCTATTGCTCCGCTCGCAAATAACATCACGACATTGTTTAGTAACAATTAAGAATGACACATAAAACATTAAATATTAATGATAACGCATTATAATTTAACATGCGAATGAAACAAAATACCAGAGGAAAATGAGCTGGATACTTTTGGTTATTGATTAGAGCAACTACTCGTGGAAAATAAGCTGTTTTTTGTGTCTGGTTGTGGCGACTTTGACAATCCGGAGTCGCCTTACAGAGGGATACGCTTCAAGAGTTTGTGACCATAGTGAGAGGCATCAGAGGGATATTACTCGCTGGTTTCCTGGCCCTTGCAGTGTACAGTTCGTGAATGCGGGGAGTTTGCAGCCAACAACATTCTCCAGCTGATCGGACGATTCGCTGCAGCCTTCGGATGTCGTGCTTTGTGGCTGAACCAAACCAGAGCATGATGGAGAAAGTGAGAACACATTCTACGATGGCAATAATTGCCAGTGGCAGAATGTGTTTCCTCAGCTGCCGCAGGAAGTACACAACCTCTGTTGGGCCCTTTTTTACATGTATAGTCGATGGAGGCCTCCCATTTCAGTTCCTTGGAGATGATGGTTCTAATGAACTTAAAATACTCACAGATGTGACTGTAGTGTTGTTGATGATGTGTGGGGGGAGGGGAGGGAGAGTACTCCAAAAGTCTCCAGTCAATTCCACTGTCCTTAAGAGCATTGAGCTCCACATTGTTTCGAAGGCACCGTGACTCCAGCTGCGTCACTTCGTGTCTGTAGGCAGATTCCTCCCCATCTTGGATCAGTCCAATCAGGGTTGGTTCGTCCGCTAACCTGTGAAGCTTGACAGTCAAGTCGAGAAAAGTCAAGTCACATTATTTATATAGCACATTTAAAAAACAACTCTCTTTGGCCAAAGTGCTTTACATTTGTTATAAGAATAATATAAACAAACAAGCTACATTGAAATGAATGCTATTTATTGTCATTCAAGCATAGGCTTGAACGAAAATATCGTTACTACAGTTTTTTTAACACATTACAAAAAAAACCAAAACCCACACTTAACACAGCTTACGTAAACATCCATCACAGTGAGTCTCCAACACCTCCTCACTGTGATGGAAGGCAAAGTCTTATCTCTTCCCTTTATTCTTCACCCGCGGTCCAGCAGTCCAACTGCAGCGTCTCGGCGAATGGGGGCTCCGGTGTTAAAGTCCCCGGCGGACGATGGCAAGTCCCGTGGCCATTCAGCCACGCCTGACGAGGCTAGGGCCCCGGCTCAACGCCCTTCAACCCCCGCGGTTCAAGCAGTCCAACCCGCAGTCCAACTGCAGTGTCTAGGCGAATTGGGGCTCCCGAAGTTAGATCCCCCGGCGGGCGCTGGTAAGTCCCGTCCGTGTCCTTTGAACCTCGCGATTCCAGCGGGAGAAGTTGCCGTTGCGGGAGCTCCGAAATGCGGTCTCCCACCAGGGACCTGGAGCTCCCGATGTTCCTGTCCACCGGGCCCGCAGCCGGAGCCTCCGAAACTCCAAAATCGGGTCGCAGCGCGCGCCACCACAGCTCTCCCCGCTCCGAAGCCGGCCAGCCTCCGTGATGTCAGGTCCCAGGCTCCGCGACTGGAGCCCTCAGGTTGGTCCCGGCCGGAGGCCGCCGCCGGCTCCACAATGTTAGGCCCAACGACATCGGAGATCCGACAGGGAAAAAGGTCGGGTCCCCGTACAGGGAAGAGATTAACGGTTTCCCACAACATCCCCCCCCTCCACCCCACCACATATACACAGCTAAAACATAATAAAAACTAAGCTCCAGACATACATTTAACAAGACAAAAAATTAAAAAAAAAAGACGGACGACTGTAGTTAAGCCGCTGCCGTTAGGCCGCCGCCACTCCCAATTTTATACATAAAGCCCTCGCTCAGAGGACGTCAAGAAAGGCTTGGGAGTATAGATACGTTTTTAGTCTTGACAAAGGAGTCGATGGAGGGGGCAGTTCTGATAGGAAGGGGATGCTGTTTCACAGTCTATGATCTGCAACCGCAAAGGCGCGGTCGCCCTGAGCTTATGCCTAGACCGCGGGATATTCAGCAACCTCAAGTCGGCCGATCTGAGGGACTGGAGGTGGAGTGGTGGGTGAGAAGACTTTAATGTAGGTGGGGGCAAGCCCATTGAGGGCTTTGTAGACATAGAGGAGGATCTTGAAATGTATACGGAACCGCACAGGGAGCCAGTGGAGAGAGGCCAGGATCGGGGTGATGTGTTCCCTTTTTCGAGTGCCCGTCAGGAGACTCGCTGCGGCGTTTGGGCCAGTTGCAGGCGGGACAGGGAAGATTGGCTGATGCCAGTGTAAAGGGAGTTAGCAGTAATCTAGGCGAGAGGAGATAAATGTGTGGATGATCTTTTCGAGGTCATCAACGTGGAGGAATGGTTTTATTTTAGCTATCGTCCGAAGCTGAAAGAAGCTAGCTTTTACCACGGCATTCACTTGTTTGTCAAATTTCAGTGCTGAGTCAAATATCACGCCAAAGTTTATGACGTGAGGTTTGAGTTGTAGGGTGAGGCTTCCAAGGCTGCGTGCCATCATTTTGATTGAGTCGAGGGACAGACGAGCTGCGGAGGTGCAGTTGTGCCTATGCTGAGGGTCTGACAGTCTGGTATGTGCTTTCCCAGCTTCAAATGCTAGTATATGGACGGGAAAGGAATATTGGGTTTTGGTCACAGTGCATTTTTTGCATCTGGCCCATTCTTAGTCACATGTGTGACCAAAATATATGATAGGTATATGGACGGGAAAGTAATGGAGGTTATGGTCTGATTGCAGGTAGATGGGACTAGTGAGAGTAACTGTTCGCCACCGACTAGAAAGGCCGTAATGGCCTGTTTCCGTGCTGTAATTTTTATATGGTTATATGGTTATATGCTGCTTCCTGTCTGTCAGGAAGTTGGTAATCCCCTGACGGACGGTTTCAGGCGCAGTGAAATTGGAGAGTTTGTAGCGTATTTGAATGGTGTTGAACCGCAGACCTAAAATCAAAGAACAAAATCATTGCATAGGTCCACTGACGGTCTATGAGCTGGAGGATGGAGTGGAGTCCTATGTTGACTGCGTTATGCACCAATCTATTAGCCTGGCATGCAAACTGCATAGGGTTCAGCAGTGCGTTCGTGATATTTTTCAGTTTGCTCAGCGCAAGTCCTTGAAGGGTTTTCATGACTATAGCGTGACACGTCTGTCGTCATTAAGTCCAGTAATCGTTGTCTTTTTGGTACAGGAACAATGGTGGAGACTTTGAAACAAGCAGGGACAGTGCAGGTTGTCAGGGACTGGTTGAAATTGGCTGTGTAGTCTGGCGTCATGTGTTCGGCACAGAGGTTGAGGGAAGGGGGGGGGGGGGACATTACCCGGTCCTGGAGCTTTCGGCTTTTCTGTCTTCTGAATAGCCTCTGCACCTCCTCAATTTATATGGTAGACCAAAATGCTGGAGAAACTCAGCGGGTGAGGCATCATCAATGGAGCGAAGGAATAGATGCCGTTTCGGGTTGATGCCCTTCTTCAATTTCTATTGTTTGTAATGCGGAAGCGCTGACTGATGTTGGGCAGCAAGGAGGGGTGGGTGGTGGACGAGGACTCGGTCTTTGCAGACTGGCGTCAGGCTGTAAGTTGGTGTAAAGTGGTGATTGGAGAGGGGTGGGAGGGAGACTGGTGTCAGGCTGTAAGTAGGTGTGAACTGGTGTTTGGGGAGGAGTGAGTGGGAAGACTCCAGTCTTTTCAAACTGGAGTCAGGTTGTGAGTAGGTGTGAAGTGTTGGTGGAGAGGCGAAGGGGTTACCAGGGTTAAGTTTCTGTGTATCGTACCTGCAGTAGAACTCATTCAGGTCGTTGGTCAGTTGACGATTGTCCAAGGAGCGGAGGGCTTACCTCCTGTACCTGGTAATTTATTGCAAGCCCTTGCAAACTGATGAAGAGTCACTGACTGAGAACTTGCTCCTATTGTTTACTTAAATGACGAGGCGAAAACCCAGATTCAGATTTTGTCGATGTCCACGGTTTCTCCGTCAGACTGAATGCCTGCGTCATTGTCCCGCTCTCTGTTGCAAAGTCTGTGCCTTTCATGAAGCCAAGATAATCTATGATCTGCCTGTAAGTGGTCCATGTCCCCACATACGCTGCATATCTAACTGCTTATGCAAACACCGCTTAAACGCCATTATGATATCTGCTTCTACCACCAAGAACACACGACTCATTCTTGTAAAACCCGCACGCGTTTTGATATTTCAATATTGAGAAAAAACGTTTCTGACTCTCCACCCTGTCGGTATCGGAGAAAGAAAAGCAGCCGGATAATCATCACTTCTTTCGCGCTTTAATGCATTCCTCTGTGAACAATTGTGGCGAGACTTTCCAAATGTCACTTATGTTTCCAGATCATAAGGCAGACTGGCCATTGCGACCTTTGAGTGATGATGGTAAAAGTTCATATTTCGACGTGGTTTAATTATTTTGAGATTTAATCAGTGTGGTCGTTACGTGGAACTTGGAGAAGCAGCAGAGAGAAAATACTATGATTTGAAAGTCAGTGAGAAAGAAAGTGAGTCACATTGAACGACAGTTTAAAAGAGCGCAAAGACCCGGCCCTAGTCCTTACGTTGAGCACTGAGAAGCAGAAGCAGAGATAAGAGACTATTGGCTTGAAAGTCCGTGAGAAAGTATGTGAGGCACAGGCTGAGACAGTCGAAAAAGAGCGCCGAGAAGTAATCCACTAATTAGCCCAAAAGTAGTTAATTACGGAAGAGATTAAAACAGCTACAGCTGTAACGGAGCGCGTTGTTGGGGACTTTGCTGAGGTGAAGTGCCTTGGTGAGTAAACTGTGTCTTTGGCTCCAGAGTCTTCGGCGAGGAGACTGAGACAAGGAGGCTGCACTTGATTCGAAAGCGGTGGATATTTGGCCGGTGAAGAAATGGCAGGTAAGTTGGTGAAGTATGTTACCTGCTGGATTTTGGAAGTCAGCGATACTGCTTGTATTTCTAGAAAACACACCTGGTGAAATTGTGTCCAGGTGGAGTTCCTGAATGTACGTGTTAGGGAATAGAGTAGCAGTTAGGTGACCTTGGGCGAAAATGCAGATGGCCCTGGGATCATCCAGCTGCTGCTCCTGTTCCCCAAAAGGAGAGGAACGTGGAGTGCAGGAGACTTAGGTGGCTGTACCTACCGAAAACAGGTACACCATTTTGGAAGCGGACGATAAGACAATATTGAGTGACAGCCAGGGCTGTGATTCCAATCCTGGTGCTGAGGCTCAACGGGGAAGAGTGACGTCAGGCAGAGCCGTAGTAATGGGAGACCCCATCGTCTGGGGTGCGGGCAGGATATTCTGCGGCAACAGAATTTGTAACATATTGTGTAAAAATATTATATAAATCATACCTGAAACTTAAATCAAGACCAAACCTGCACATATTTTTAAAATATGAGAAAAAACCTCCCATTTATGGAGTAGTAATTCAAACACATTTGACATGGAGGTCGGACGCCAATTGACCAATCTCGCGCTTTGTTTCATGGTAGCAAGGCAGCGAGCACTCTGGGATCATGGCTGCCTCCTCATTACATCAAAACGATGACAAGTTTTCCAAGGAATAAAGGTAATACTACTTTGCTGATAATTTGGTTTTACAATTGATTTATCTTTATAAATTATGATGTGAACTGTTAAATAAAACAAACGTAGAGCGAGGGTTAGAATTAGGATCAGTCAGTCAGTCGGTCAGACAGTCAGTCAGTCAGTCAGTCAGTCAGTCACGTCCGTCATTCGGTCGGTCGGTCGGGTCGGTCGGTCGGTCGGTCGGTCGGTCGGTCAATCGGTCGGTCGGTCGGTCGGTCGGTCGGTCGGTCGGTCGGTCGTCGGTCGGTCGGTCGGTCGGTCGGTCGGTCGGTCGGTCGGTCGGTCGGTCGGTCGTCGTCGGTCGGTCGGTCGGTCGGTCGGTCGGTCGGTCGGTCGTCGTCGGTCGGTCGGTCGGTCGGTCGGTCGGTCGGTCGGTCGGTCGGTCGGTCGGTCGGTCGGTCGGTCGGTCGGTCGGTCGGTCGGTCGGTCGGTCGGTCGGTCGGTCGTCGTCGGTCGGTCGGTCGGTCGGTCGGTCGGTGCGTCGGTCGGTCGGTCGGTCGGTCGTCGGTCGGTCGGCTATCGAAAGTCGGTCGGTCGGTCGGTCGGTCGGTCGGTCGGTCGGTCGGTCGGTCGGTCGGTCGGTCGGTCGGTCGGTCGGTCGGTCGGTCGGATCGGTCGGTCGGTCGGTCGGTCGGTCGGTCGGTCAGGTCGGGTCGGTCGGTTCGGTCGGTCGGTCGGTCGGATCGGTCGGTCGGTCGGTCGGTCGGTCGGTCGGTCGGTCGGTCGGTCGGTCGGTCGGTCGGTCGGTCGGTCGGTCGGTCGGTCGGTCGGTCGGTCGGTCGGTCGGTCGGTCGGTTCGGTCGGTCGGTCGGTCGGTCGGTCGGTCGGTCGGTCGGTCGGTTCGGTCGGTCGGATCGGTCTAGATCGGTCGGTCGGTCGGTCGGTCGGTCGGTCGGGATCGGTCTCGGTCGGTTCGGTCGGTCGGTCGGTCGGTCGGTCGGTCGGATCGGTCGGTCGGTCGGTCGGTCGGTCGGCGGTCGAGTCGGTCGGTCGGTCTGTCGGTCGGTCGGTGGTCGGTCGGTTCGTCGGTCGGTCGGTCGGTCGTCGGTCGGGTCGGTTCGGCTCGGTCGGTCGGTCGGTCGGTCGGTCGGCTCGGTTCGGTCGTCGGTCGGTCGGTCGTGTCGGTCGGTTCGGTCGTTCGTTCGTTCATTCGTTCCTTCGGTCGGTCGGTCGGTCGGTCGGTCGGTCAGTATGGCGGTGGATGCCCGTGGTGGATCCGTCGGCTGTCGGTAGGCCGGTGAATGCAGTAAAGGATCCGTCGGGCTGTCGGGCCGGCAGGCCGCCGGGCCGCCGGACCGCCGGTGGGTGCTGAGAGTAGTGTTGGTGGGGCCCGCCGTGTGGGTGGTGAGTGGTCGGTCGGGTCGCCAGTGGGTGCTGATAGTTTCGGTCGGTCCGCGGGCTGCCGGTGGGTGCTAGGTGGTCGATCGGGCCACCGGTGGGTGCTAGGTGGTCGATCGGGCCGCCGGTGGGTGCTGAGAGTTCGGTCGGTCCGCGGGCCGCCGGTGGGTGCTGCGAGTGGTTCTTCGGGCTGTCGGTAGGGTGGTGTTGCAGCGAGCGAGTGGGGCGGACTGACGGAGCCGGCGCCATGGGGGTGCTGAAGGCGGCCCGGGCGGCGTGCAGGGCAGTGTTGCTCCTCACCATCATCGCCATGATGATCCAGAAGGGCATGCTGACCGAGATGGACGCGCTGCGGGGCCACACTTACGGAGTCCGCTGCCGGTCCCAAAGCGGCTCCAGCTCCAGCTCTGGGCAGCTCTGGAAGGGGAGCGAAGTTAGGGTTAGGATTAGGCATTTTCCTGTCAGTGGAAGATGCCTTAGCCTTCCCTCAGCCTGGCACTGCCAATGTTTCCACTATGGCCGTGACCATCACTCTGCCCACTGGCATTCAGTGGGGTTCATTAACGGAGGAACACACAGGAACTGCGAGAGAGAGAGAGAGAGAGAGAGAGAGAGAGAGAGAGAGAGAGAGAGAGATGAGAGAGAGAGAGAGAGAGAGAGAGAGAGAGAGATAGAGAGAGAGAGAGAGCGAGAACGAGAGCGAGAACGAGAGCGAGAGCGAGAGCGAGAGCGAGAGAGAGAGAGAGAGAGAGAGAGAGAGAGAGAGAGAGAGAGAGAGAGAGAGAGAGAGAGAGAGAGAGAGAGAGAGAGAGAGAGAGAGAGAGAGAGAGAGAGAGGTAGTACAGGGCCCGACTTGCTCGTTCTTCACTCGCAGCGCGTGCCGCAGTCTTCAGCTATGATCTTTGGTCTTCAGTCATAGAAACATAGGAAATAGGTGCAGGAGGAGGCCATTCGGCCTTTCGAGTCAGCACCGCGGCATTCAGTGTGATCATAGCTGATCGTCCCAAATCAATAACCCGGATTTCCTGCCTTCACCCCATAACCCTTAAATCCACTAGCCCCTAGAGATTAGATTAGATTCAACTTTATGTCATTGCACATAGTACAAGTACAGTACAACGAATGCAGTTTTGCATCTAACCAGGGTGCAAACTATTAAAGTGCTGATTAAGACAATATATACAAATGAGGATATATTGGTGTATGTACATAGGCATACACATAAATACAGATAGTTGTTAAGTGCAAATGATTTACCTGCTATATGCTGGTTAATAAGAGCTTAACTATAAATTAAATAAACTATAAATAATACTGATATAATGGGGGGAGCTAGCGCCGGGCTGTGAGTTCAGCAGGGTAATGGTGTTGGGGATGAAGCTGTTCCTCGGCCTGCTGGTGCGAGACCTGAGGCTCCTGTACCGCCTCCCTGATGGGAGGAGGGCAAACAGTCCATGTTGGGGTGTGAGGGGTCCTTAATGATTTTGCCAGCCAGTCTCAGACCCCGTGTGCGGTGAAGGACAGCCATGGCAGGGAGCGGGGCACCCGATGATGTGATGGGCGGTTTTCACCACCCGTTGCAGTGCCTTCCTGTCAGCTGTGGTGCAGCCGCTGTACCACACCGTGAAGCAGGTGATCAGGATGCTTTCTATGGTACAGCGGTAGAAGTTGGACAGGATCTGAGTGGACAGGTGAGCTTTATTAAGCCTCCTCAGAAAGTAGAGGCGCTGCTGCTCCTTTTTAAACAGTGTTGAGGGACCAGGACATATCCTCAGAGATGTGTACCCCGAGAATTTGAAGTTGGAGACGCGCTCCACCTCAGTCCCGTTTATGTGGATGGGGGTGTGTCTGCCGCCTCTGGTCTTCCGGAAGTCCACAATGATTTATTTCGTCTTCTGTGTGTTGAGGACAAGGGTGTTGTTGGTACACCAAGCTGCCAGGTGATGGACCTCCTCCCTGTAGGCTGATTCGTTGTTGTCACTGATCAGTCCTACCACCGTGGTGTCGACAGCGAATTTTATGATGGAGTTGGAGCCATGCATAGGGACGCAGTCGTGGGTGAAGAGGGGCGTAGAGGAGAGGGCTGAGCACACAGCCCTTTGGCACGCCGGTGTTCAGTGTCAGAGTGGAGGAGGTGAGGTTGTTAATCCTAACAGACTGGGGTCTGTTAGTGAGGAAATCAGTGTTCAGTTGCAGAGGGAGGTGTTGATGCCAAGGCCGCTGATTTTGGTGATCAGACTGGCCGGGATGACAGTACTAATGCAGAGCTGAAGTCAATGAATAACAACCTGATGTAGGAGTTGTTATTGTCCCAGGTGGGTCAGGGCAGAGTGAAGAGCCGCTGATATGGCATCCTCTGTTG
>CM075981.1:7795870-7822092 GCA_038087875.1 Malacoraja senta | reverse complement strand
AAGTGCCTTGGTGAGTAAACTGTGTCTTTGGCTCCAGAGTCTTCGGCGAGGAGACTGAGACAAGGGAGGCTGCACTTGATTCGAAAGCGGTGGATATTTGGCCGGTGAAGAAATGGGCAGGTAAGTTGGTGAAGTATGTTACCTGCTGGATTTTGGAAGTCAGCG
The DNA here is from genome assembly GCA_038087875.1 of Malacoraja senta. Taxonomy (NCBI): domain Eukaryota; kingdom Metazoa; phylum Chordata; class Chondrichthyes; order Rajiformes; family Rajidae; genus Malacoraja; species Malacoraja senta. The sequence continues at coordinate 7,821,927 of CM075981.1, read as the reverse complement.
ATACTGCTTGTATTTCTAGAAAACACACCTGGTGAAATTGTGTCCAGGTGGAGTTCCTGAATGTACGTGTTAGGGAATAGGAGTAGCAGTTAGGTGACCTTGGGCGAAAATGCAGATGGCCCTGGGATCATCCAGCTGCTGCTCCTGTTCCCCAAAAGGAGAGGAACGTGGAGTGCAGGAGACTTAGGTGGCTGTACCTACCGAAAACAGGTACACCATTTTGGAAGCGGACGATAAGACAATATTGAGTGACAGCCAGGGCTGTGATTCCAAATCCCTGGTGCTGAGGCTCAACGGGGAAGAGTGACGTCAGGCAGAGCCGTAGTAATGGGAGACCCCATCGTCTGGGGTGCGGGCAGGATATTCTGCGGCAACAGAATTTGTAACATATTGTGTAAAAATATTATATAAATCATACCTGAAACTTAAATCAAGACCAAACCTGCACATATTTTTAAAATATGAGAAAAACCTCCCATTTATGGAGTAGTAATTCAAAACACATTTGACATGGAGGTCGGACGCCAATTGACCAATCTCGCGCCTTTGTTTCATGGTAGCAAGGCAGCGAGCACTCTGGGATCATGGCTGCCTCCTCATTACATCAAAACGATGACAAGTTTTCCAAGGAATAAAGGTAATACTAACCTTGCTGATAATTTGGTTTTACAATTGATTTATCTTTATAAATTATGATGTGAACTGTTAAATAAAACAAACGTAGAGCGAGGGTTAGAATTAGGATCAGTCAGTCAGTCGGTCAGACAGTCAGTCAGTCAGTCATTCGGTCGGTCGGTCGGTCGGTCGGTCGGTCGGTCGGTCGGTCGGTCGGTCAATCGGTCGGTCGGTCGGTCAATCGGTCGGTCGGTCGGTCGGTCGGTCGTCGGTCGGTCGGTCGGTCGGTCGGTCGGTCGGTCGGTCGGTCGGTCGGTCGGTCGGTCGGTCGGTCGGTCGGTCGGTCGGTTCGGTCGGTCGGTCGGTCGGTCGGTCGGTCGGTCGGTCGGTCGGTCGGTCGGTCGGTCGGTTCGGTCGGTCGGTCGGTCGGTCGGTCGCGTCGGTCGGTCGGTCGGTCGGTCGGTCGGTCGGTCGGTCGGTCGGTCGGTCGGTCGGTCGGTCGGTCGGTCGGTCGGTCGGTCGGTCGGTCGGTCGGTCGGTCGGTCGGTCGGTCGGTCGGTCGGTCGGTCGGTCGGTCGGTCGGTCGGTCGGTCGGTCGGTCGGTCGGTCGGTCGGTCGGTCGGTCGTCGGTCGGTCGGTCGGTCGGTCGGTCGGTCGGTCGGTCGGTCGGTCGGTCGGTCGGTCGGTCGGTCGGTCGGTCGGTCGGTCGGTCGGTCGGTCGGTCGGTCGGTCGGTCGGTCGGTCGGTCGGTCGGTCGGTCGGTCGGTCGGTCGGTCGGTCGGTCGGTCGTTCGTTCGTTCGTTCGTTCCTTCGGTCGGTCGGTCGGTCGGTCGGTCGGTCGGTCGGTCAGTATGGCGGTGGATGCCGTGGTGGATCCGTCGGGCTGTCGGTAGGCCGGTGAATGCAGTAAAGGATCCGTCGGGCTGTCGGGCCGGCAGGCCGCCGGGCCGCCGGACCGCCGGTGGGTGCTGAGAGTAGTGGTTGGTGGGGCCGCCGGTGGGTGGTGAGTGGTCGGTCGGGTCGCCAGTGGGTGCTGATAGTTCGGTCGGTCCGCGGGCTGCCGGTGGGTGCTAGGTGGTCGATCGGGCCACCGGTGGGTGCTAGGTGGTCGATCGGGCCGCCGGTGGGTGCTGAGAGTTCGGTCGGTCCGCGGGCCGCCGGTGGGTGCTGCGAGTGGTTCTTCGGGGCTGTCGGTAGGGTGGTGTTGCAGCGAGCGAGTGGGCGGACTGACGGAGCCGGCGCCATGGGGGTGCTGAAGGCGGCCCGGGCGGCGTGCAGGGCAGTGTTGCTCCTCACCATCATCGCCATGATGATCCAGAAGGGCATGCTGACCGAGATGGACGCGCTGCGGGGCCACACTTACGGAGCCCCGCTGCCGGTCCCAAAGCGGCTCCAGCTCCAGCTCTGGGCAGCTCTGGAAGGGGAGCGAGTTAGGGTTAGGATTAGGCATTTTCCTGTCAGTGGAAGATGCCTTAGCCTTCCCTCAGCCTGGCACTGCCAATGTTCCACTATGGCCGTGACCATCACTCTGCCCACTGGCATTCAGTGGGGTTCATTAAACGGAGGAACACACAGGAACTGCGAGAGAGAGAGAGAGAGAGAGAGAGAGAGAGAGAGGAGAGAGAGAGAGAGAGAGAGAGAGATAGAGAGAGAGAGAGCGAGAACGAGAGCGAGAACGAGAGCGAGAGCGAGAGCGAGAGCGAGAGAGAGAGAGAGAGAGAGAGAGAGAGAGAGAGAGAGAGAGAGAGAGAGAGAGAGAGAGAGAGAGAGAGAGAAGAGAGAGAGAGAGAGAGAGAGAGAGAGAGGTAGGTACAGGGCCCGACTTGCTCGTTCTTCACTCGCAGCGCGTGCCGCAGTCTTCAGCTATGATCTTTGGTCTTCAGTCATAGAAACATAGGAAATAGGTGCAGGAGGGAGGCCATTCGGCCTTTCGAGTCAGCACCGCCATTCAGTGTGATCATGGCTGATCGTCCAAATCAATAACCCGGATTTCCTGCCTTCACCCCATAACCCTTAAATCCACTAGCCACTAGAGATTAGATTAGATTCAACTTTATTGTCATTGCACATAGTACAAGTACAGTACAACGAAATGCAGTTTTGCATCTAACCAGGGTGCAAAGTATTAAAGTGCTGATTAAGACAATATATACAAATGAGGATATATTGGTGTATGTACATAGGCATACACATAAATACAGATAGTTTGTTAAGGTGCAAAAGATTTACCTGCTATATGCTGGTTAATAAGAGCTTAACTATAAATTAAATAAACTAATAATAATACTGATGGTAATGGGGGGGAGCTGCGCCGGGCCTGTGAGTTCAGCAGGGTAATGGTGTTGGGGATGAAGCTGTTCCTCGGCCTGCTGGTGCGAGACCTGAGGCTCCGGTACCGCCTCCCTGATGGAGGAGGGCAACAGTCCATGTTGGGTGTGAGGGTCCTTAATGATTTTGCCAGCCAGTCTCAGACCCCGTGTGCGGTGAAGGACAGCCATGGCAGGGAGCGGGGCACCGATGATGTGATGGGCGGTTTTCACCACCCGTTGCAGTGCCTTCCTGTCAGCTGTGGTGCAGCCGCTGTACCACACCGTGAAGCAGGTGATCAGGATGCTTTCTATGGTACAGCGGTAGAAGTTGGACAGGATCTGAGTGGACAGGTGAGCTTTATTAAAGCCTCCTCAGAAAGTTAGAGGCGCTGCTGCTCCTTTTTAAACAGTGTTGAGGGACCAGGACAGATCCTCAGAAATGTGTACCCCGAGGAATTTGAAGTTGGAGACGCGCTCCACCTCAGTCCCGTTTATGTGGATGGGGGTGTGTCTGCCGCCTCTGGTCTTCCGAAGTCCACAATGATTTATTTCGTCTTCTGTGTGTTGAGGACAAGGGTGTTGTTGGTACACCAAGCTGCCAGGTGATGGACCTCCTCCCTGTAGGCTGATTCGTTGTTGTCACTGATCAGTCCTACCACCGTGGTGTCGACAGCGAATTTTATGATGGAGTTGGAGCCATGCATAGGGACGCAGTCGTGGGTGAAGAGGGAGTAGAGGAGAGGGCTGAGCACACAGCCCTTTGGCACGCCGGTGTTCAGTGTCAGAGTGGAGGAGGTGAGGTTGTTAATCCTAACAGACTGGGTCTGTTAGTGAGGAAATCCAGTGTTCAGTTGCAGAGGGAGGTGTTGATGCCAAGGCGCTGATTTTGGTGATCAGACTGGCCGGGATGACAGTACTAAATGCAGAGCTGAAGTCAATGAATAACAACCTGATGTAGGAGTTGTTATTGTCCAGGTGGGTCAGGGCAGAGTGAAGAGCCGCTGATATGGCATCCTCTGTTGACCTGTTGGCCGATAGGCAAACTGACGGGGGTCCAGTGTGGGAGGGAGGCTGGATTTTAGGTGAGCCAGGATCAGTCTCTCGAAGCACTTCGCGCTGATGGGGGTGAGTGTCACTGGGTCGAGGTCGTTGAGACTCCCTGAAGCTGACTGTTTCGGCACTGGCACGATGAGTGTGGGCTTGAGGCATGTAGGGACGACACCCTGGGCCAGTGACAGATTGAATATGTCAGTGAAGCCATGGATCGTTGTCCAGCACATGCTTTGTGCTCATTCTCTTTGCTCAGTGCGCCTTGTACAGCAGAGATGGAGAGACATTCGGCGGTGGGGCAGCTTTGAAGGCTGGAGTTTTATTGTTCCGGTAAAACGGGCATAGAAATGGTTTAGCTCCTCAGGAAAGGGAGGCGTCGTTGGCTGGGGGGGGGAGTGTTAACTTTGTTGTAGTCCGTGACGGACTTGATGCCTTGCCACATGGCGTCTGGGGTCGGAGTTATTTTGAAAATGCTCCTCGATCTGCAGCTGTGTTTGTGTTTTGCGCTCCTGGTTTCCTTTTTCAGGTTGGCCCTGGATGAGCTGTATCCCTCAGCGTCACCAGGTCTGAAAGCGGCATCGCGAGCCTTCAGCAAGAGTCAGACCTCTCTGTTCATCCACGTCTTCTGATTAGGAAGGTCTTTATTTGTTTGTGGGTTGTGATGTTGTCGGTGCAGGATTTTATGTAGTCCAAAACAGATGAGGTGTATATAGAGATCTATTTAACTCTCTCTTAAATCCATCCAGTGATTTGGCCTCCACTGCCCTCTGTGGCAGGGAATTCCACAAATTCACAACTCTCTGGGTGAAAACGTTTTTTCTGACCTCAGTCTTAAATACACTCCCCTTTATTCTAAGTGTGGCCAACTGGTTCTGGACTCACCCAACATTGGAAACATTTTTCCTGCATCTAGCTTGTTCCGAGTACTTTTATAATTGTATATATTTTTGCAGGATTTACCCCTCAACCTTCGAAACTCCAGTGAATACAAGCTAGTCTTTAGTTCATAGTTCATAGTTCATAGATCATAGTTTTAATAGTTACTAGACCTGCTGGGTCCCAGTCACACGGGAGGTCTGGTCCCCCAACGCCAATATGCCAGCACTCATCTGTCCCCCCAACGCAACGGCGGGTGCGTTCTGCAGCCAGCGGAGGGGAGGCGGGGCGGCTTCAGGCGGGAGCGTCCAGCAGCCCAGGGTAGGGGGACGGCTTCAGGCGGGGTAGTTGGGGAGGGGGGGTTTAGGGTAGGAGGTGGCGGGTTGTAGGGGAGAGTGAATGTAGGGAAGAGTGGTTGTTGGGGAGTGGGGCTTATTGGGGAGGTGGGTTGTAGGGGAGGGGGTGTAGGGGAGGGACTGATGTAGGGGAGGGAGGTGTTGGGGATGGGGTCTGTAGAGGGGAGTGTAATGGAGAGGGGGGGTGTGGAGGGGGCGTGTAGAGGGGGGATGTAGGAGGGTTGTAGGTGAGGGGTCTGTAGGGGAGAAGGGGGAATAGGGGAGGCGGGTGTAGGGGAGTGGTGTGTAGGGGAATGTGTAGGGGAGGTGGGTGTAGGGGCTGATGGTAGGTGAGGGGTGTAGGCGAGGGAAGCTGTTGGGGAGGGGGTGCAGGGGAGGGAGGTGTGGCGGATCGGGGGTGAGGGAGGAGGGGTGTTGGGGTAGGGGGTGTGAGGGGAGGGGGTGTGGGGGAGGGGGGTGGGGGAGGCAGTGTGTGTGGGGATGTGGGGACTGTATGGGAGGGTTTGGGAGTGAGTTTTTTGGGGGGTAGCGGAGGGGGGTGAATGAGGAGGGCGGGGTATGTGCGTGGTACCGGGGGGAAGGGGTGGGTGGGGGGGGTGGTGCTGTTGGGGGGAGGGGTTGTGTGAGGGGGGTAGGTGCGGGTGGGAGATGTGGTGGTGTGAGGGGAGGATGATGTGGGGGGAGGGGTGCTGTGGGGGTGGGGTGGGGAAGGGCCGGGGGAGTGGGGGTGGGTAGTGTGGAATGGGTGGGAGGGGGAGAGGGGAGGGTAGGGGGAGGGATTGTCTGGGTTCAGTGGTTCCGACCCCGGCTCCGACCACACACAACAGCTCCAGGACTCGGCTGCACACATCCGCTTCCGGTTCGTCGTGGTAGGCCCCGCCCCCGCTCGGAGCACACAGAACCCAGCCCCGCTCGGAAAACACAGACCCCGCTCTCAGAGCACACAGCACAGCACCCACTCGCAGAACACAGCCCCCACCACTCGCAGAACACAGAGCACAGGCACGCTCGCAGAACACAGACCCTGCTTTCAGAACACAGACCCGATCGCCGAACAAAGCCCCCGCTCGCACTCTGCTCACTGCGCTCCTTCAACTTCATTCTCGCGGCCGGTGATTGATAGCGGGTGCCGGAAGGGGCGTCGCCGTCCTTGGCGAATAACAAACAAATAACGTTTTTACATTTCACCGATCAGAACAAAACTTGGAGCGTTTGGAGCAGAGGACAACGATGAGTAATGCCCCTGTCCCACTTACGACACCTGAACGGAAACCTCTGGAGACCTTGCGCCCCACCCAAGGTTTCCGTGAGGTTCCCGGAGGTTTTCGTCACTCTCCCTAATGGTGGAAAGTGGTTTCCGCATAGTCGAGGCTTCTTCTATGTTCCTGCGATTATTAAAAAAAAAAAAAACGGCTTCGACTAAAATAGGTTGCCGTTTGGTCGAAGCCAGTCGAGTGGGGTTGCTATTTACTTACAGGTAGTCGAAGACAATTCCTTTCGCTAACCGGCCATTTGATTGGCTCATGGAGTTTTCAGCAATGATCCTGTTGAATCTGATTCCGGATGTTGTTTGACAGGATAAAATGCCCGCTAACTTAATTAAACTTGTTAAAACTGTCTCACACTCCTTTCACCCCCCCCCCCTTCTCTCCCCCTTCTCCCCCTTCTCCCCTTCTCCCCCTTCTCCCCCTTCTCCCCCTTCTCCCCCTCCTCCCCTTCTCTCCCTTCTCTCTCCCCTTCTCTTCCCCTTCCCTCCCCTTCTCTGTCCTTCTCTCCCCTTCTTTACCCTTCATCCTTCCTCCCGCGCTCTCTAAAGGACTTACCGTGCACTGTGGCAGCTGTCTACCTTCCTCTTCACAGCGCAGACAGGGCTCCTCCGCTGTCCCTGACCCCCACCTTCGCGTTGTGTGTGTGTGTGTGTGTGTGTGTGTGTGTGTGTGTGTGTGTGTGCGCGCGTGTGTGTGTGTGTGTGGTGTGTGTGTGTGGTGTGTGTGTGTGTGTGTGTGTGTGTGTGTGTGTGTGTGTGTGTGTGTGTGTGTGTGTGTGTGTGTGGCCGGTAGCAAAGATCCTGTAGGATCTTTGGTCAGTATATGCAGCTCACGCTTCGGTCGAGACTTTCCAGGCAAGTGACCAAAACCTCTGGCGACTCATGGAAACCTTGGGTGGGGCGCAACGTCAACCAGGAGGTTTCCATTCAGGTTTCCTAAGTGGGACAGGGGCTTTACGATCTTATTCAATTAATTGATGTAGATGACAAACAGTGCCGGCCCCGGCACCGAGTCCTGTGACACTAGTCACATGCCTCCATTCTGACAAGCAAACTTCCACCATCACCCTGTGCTTCCTTCCATTGAACCAATTTGCTATCTATTCCCACGTACAAATCTGTGCATACCATCACTAACTTAGCCGTTGCGCATCCAAATGCTGTATATCCTATCCCTCAAAATATTCTCCAGTAATTTACCAACTACCGATGGCCTATAGTTCCCAGCATTTTCCCTGCAGCCCTTCCTTGAGAGGACGTCGAACAATGGCAGAACCTACACAGTAAATGGCAGGCATTTGGGCAGTGGGGTAGAACAGACGGATCCATGAGTGCAAGTGCACGGTTCCTTGAAGGTCGAGCCGCAGTAGATAAGGTGGTCTTGGCCTTCATCAGTCAAAGTATTTGAGAATAGAAGTTGGGATGTGTTAGTTATATGAGACGTTGGTGAGACCACAATTAGAATAATTGTGTTCAGTTCTGGGCGTCACGTCGAAGGAAAGATATAGTCAAGCTTGAAAGGGTTCAGAAAAGATCCCTTGGCAAGCAGAACCACAGCGCATTAAATTCCTGGTCCAGGCCGTGTAGGGATATCCTGTCCAGCCCATCGAACTTCTTCATCTGGAGCCAAGCGGAATCTCCGGATTGCCCGCAATGTTCAAGCAAGGGAACGTTAGAACACATCCTGAGCTGCTGCCCAAAGGCTCTCGGGCAGGGCCCGGTACACCTGGCGTCGCGACGAGGCTCTGAAAACTTCAACATGGGAATCAGCAGCTGCAGACGAGCACAGCGCACCACCCTGATGATCACTTTCGTGAAGGCCGAAGTGCAGCTGCCAAAAACCACGGCAGCCAGGAATCCGTCAGGAATCGTGGCGACTGCTCAGGACTGGCAGCTTTCTGTAAACCTGGCGAAACAGTTGAAGTTCCCACGGGACATTTCCACGACCACCCTGAGGCCAGACATCCTCCTGGTCTCAGAGGCGACCAAAATAATCGTCTTGTTGGAACTGACAGTGCCGCGGGAGGACCGACTGGAGGAGACCCACGAGAGGAAGAAGGCCAAGTACGAAAAGCTGGTCATAGACTGCCGTAAGCAGGACTGGAAGGCAAGGTGTATCCCCATCGAGGTTGGCTGCAGAGGTTTTTGCAGGGCAATCGCTCTACAAAGCCTGTAGTGCACTAGACATTAATGGAATGGAGAGGAGAAGAGCCATCAAGAACACTACAAAGGCAGCGGAGATGGATTCGAGATGGCTCTGGATCAAGGAGAGGAGATCCTTAGGGAGGAGCGAATGCCTCCTGAACACGTCGTGGTCTGATCAACCACGGCTGGGTTGCCTGGGTGAGGGTTTCTGATGTTGAAAGTCCCGAAACACGCAATGACCCCAGTTTACACCACTGATGATGTGTTCAGGAGCATCAATAGATATATGTTTTATCAATCACGAGGATGTTGCCAGGACTAGAGGGCGTGAGCGATCTGGAGAGGGTAAGTAGGCTGGTTTCCATGGAGCGTAGGATGATGAGGGGAGATCTTATAGAGGCATACAAAATTATCAGAGGAATAGATTGGGTAGATGCACAGTCTTATACCCAGAGACGGGAATCGAGGATATAGGTTTATGGTGAACGGGAAAAGATTTTAAGAGGAATCCGAGAGGTACCTTTTTCACACAGAGGGTGGTGGGTGTTTGGATGAAGCTGCCAGCGGAAGTAATTGAGACTGGGACCACAGTATATAATCGTTTAAGAAACAGTTGGACATGTACTTAGATAGTCAGGGTTGGGGGTTTCGACAATGCGCAGGCAAGTTAGTTCGGGTAACTGCGACACTGTTGGTCGGTGTGGGCGAGTCGCCGAAGGGCCTGTTTCCACACTGTATCAGTCCATGACTATATGGTATCCTCGGGTTTCGTCCCAGGCACGAGGGTTTGTAGTTTAATTGTCCCTCTATAAATTGTCCCTAGTGTGTAGTAGATAGGAAAGATTGAAGATTGTACAGTCTTAATACGTGGATACGTTGTTAGATTTCAGACAGCTCTCTGGGTTGAAAATGATGACACAAAAATAGGAATGTCCTTCCCCGAATGGTCTTACGCGATGAACACAATTTACTGAATTGTCCCGCTTGCCTGTACTTGGCCAGATCTTTCTGAACCAATACCGTTATTCGCAAGACCCTCAACAGCCATTGATGTGCAGAAGGAACGTGGAGTCCGAGTTGATAGCTCACTGAAGGTGGCAGCACATGCAAATAGGTTGGAAAATAAATAATATGGTACTAGACTGTGGGACACGTTGGGTCCCAGTCACCACGGCGGATGTGTGCTGAGGGGGGGGGGGTGTGGGGTTAGAGAGGAAGTGTGTATGAGGGCTGGAGGGGTTTGCGAGGGGGTGGGAGGAGGAGGTATGAGGGGGGAGTGGGCCGTGTGGTATGGACGGGGTGTGGGGGCGGAAGGAGGATGTGGGAGGGGAGGTGTGTGTGTTTGGGGAGGGGTGTGTGTGGGCGGGGGTTGTGGAGGTGCGCGGCATGTGTGTGGGCGGGGGGTATGTGTAAGGGGGAGGTTAAGGGGGGAGTGGGTAGGGGGCGGGGTGTTGTGTGCAGGGGATGTTTGAAAGAGGGGTTTGTGGGTGGGGGAGGGGTGTGTGGGGTGAGGGGGGTTGTGAGGGAGGGAGGGGAGTTGTGTAGGGGAGGGGGCTGTGTGGGGAACGGGTGTTGTGGGCGGTTGTAGGGGAGTGGGCTGGGTTGTGATCGAGGGGGTGGGGGTTGTGGAGGAGAGGGGATGTTGTCCGGGGAGGGGTGTGTGGGCAGTGGTGTTGTGGGGGGCGGAGGGGTGGCGTTGTGTGGGGTGCATTATGGGGGCGCGTTGAGGTGCTGCTTGGGCGGGGGTTGTGGGGGGAGGGGGTGTGTGGGCAGCGAGGGGTTGTGAGTGGTAGGGTTTGTGGGTGGAGGGGTTGTGGGGGGAGGATTTGTGGTGGGGAGGGGTTGTGGGGGGAGGGGTTGTGTGAGGGAGGCGTTTGTGGGGTGAGAGGTTTTGGGGGGTGAGGTGTGTGTGCGGGAGACTATGGGTGGGCAGGGGGGGTTTGGGGAGAGGGGAGGGTGGGTGGGTGGGTGTGGGGAAGGGATGTGTGTGGGCTGAGGGTGGCTGTGAAGGGTTTGTGGAAGGCAGGGGTGTGTGGGAGGGAGGTGTGTTTGTGGAGAGGGTGGCTTGGGGTGTGGGGAGGAGGGGTGGGAGTAGAGTGGCAGGGGGAAGAGAGCTCGGTGAAAAGTCGTGGGAAGAGCCATGGGGGAGAGTGCGGTATTACGTGGGAGGGGGCAGGAACCAGCAAGGGGGACCAGAGGAAAATGGTTGGGGGTGCGATGGGGTTTCACAGCGGGCGCTGGTCACTTCGCTGGTCGCTTCGCTGGTCGCTTCGCTGGGCGCTTCTCTGGTCGCTTCGCTGGTCGCTCTCCTCCGCCGGGAGTCTCCGCTTTCCGTTTGGCGACATCGGCGCCATCTTCGACTCCGTGCTGGCTGGGCTGGGTCGGGCAGGGTCGGGACATCCAGAGCCTCCCGCAGCTGCAGTAAAGACGCAGGAAGGGGGGAGCTCGGTGTGCGTGAGGGCAGGAGGAGGGTTGTGAGGGGTGTGTGGAAGGAAGGGTTGTGTGGGATGGAGAGGGGCGTGTGGGGTGGGGGGGGGGCTTGGGGTGTCGGGGTAGGGGGGAAGGGGTGTGTGGGCAGGGGAAGAGTTAGGAGAAAAGAGGGGAAAGCCACGGGGGAGAAGGACAGGATCCAGCGAGTGCTTCCAGAGGGGAAGTTGTTGGGGGTGCGATGGGGTCTCGTTCCCGCTTCGCTGCTGGTTCACTTCCGCACGGCTCGCGGACTCAATCAGCACGGCTTGCGGACTCAATCAGCACGGCTTTTGGATTCAGCCACACCTCCGGGTCTTTTTATTCTCCTTTCCCCGCCCAGTGATTAACAGCGGCTGCCGGAAGGGGCGTTACCTTCATTGTGACTGTCAGGCGAGAAGACCAATCTGCTGATCTCAAGATTTTTTAAACCTTCATAAATTTTGTAATCTTCCACCCATCGGAAGAAAACTTGGTGCGCTTGCAGCAGAGGAGAACGACGAGTAAGGTGGCGGAAAAATCCTAGCGATATATTGTACCGTTTTTGCGCAAATTTAAAAAAAACGCAAAGGGGAAGAGGACAAGATGAGAGTTTTAGTAATAATATAGATAGATAGAAGATCGGTAGATCGATAGATAGATCGATAGATAGATAGATAGATAGATAGATAGATAGATATATAGATAGATAGATAGATAGATAGATAGATAGATAGATAGATAGATAGATAGATAGATAGATAGATAGATAGATAGATAGATAGATAGATAGATAGATAGATAGATAGATAGATAGATAGATAGATAGATAGATAGATAGATAGATAGATAGATAGATAAATAGATAGATAGATAGATAGATAGAATATACATATAAGATATGTATAGATGCTTGCATTCATTGCTGGCGACATGGAGTACAAACATCACGGAGTCACAATGCAGCTCTACAAGGCTTTAGTTAGGTCGCATTTGGGAGAAAACGGGCGAATGGGGTTGAGACAGAAAGAGAGATCAGCCACGATTCAATCGAAGAGTAGACTCGATGGGCCAAATGGCCACATTCTGCTCCTATGAATTATGAACACGAATCTAATGCACGTAGTTCTGGTAGCCCCATTGCAGGAATGGCTTGGAGGTTTTGAAAAGGGTGCAGTGCAGAATATTGCGTGGATCGGATGGTTGTCTGGATTTGAGGGTTCAATTAACGGACTACTTTCTCTGGAATATCGCAGCACGAATGGAGATTTGATAGAAGTATGTACATTTATGAGAGGCATAGATGAGGTAGACAGTCTGAACATTTTTTCCATGGTAGAAATGTCCAACACTAAGTGGCATAACTATAAAATGAGAGGAGAAAAGTTTGAATCAGGATGTGCGGTGCAGGTTTTTTGATACGGACCATTGGGAGGGAGGGGGAGTGGAACGCATTCCTAGCGGTGGCACGGAGGCCAACATTTCCATAACAATGTCACGGTTTAAATTCAATTTAAACAATGCTCACTTCCGGGTACATTGGTTTTTTTGGCCCTCCATTAAACATTTGATTGCTGCTGTAGTTTCCCTCTCCTGAACTGGCACTGATATCCAGTCTCACTGGGCTATATTCACCAGATGTTCCACATAGAACGTCCCGCATACACTGGGTTTCTTATGTGCACTGCAAGACAAGCAATCGGAACTTGATGGATCACGTGACTTCGCACTTAAATCTTTTTCTCTCCAGGATCTTCCATGCGACACAAGTTCATGGAATCACAGGCTGGCAACGGCAAGCAATGGGCACGTTTTTCCAGACAGGTCCACAGCAGCTCTGTATGAGGCCAATGGCGTGGCACACTTCAATATGATGGAATAATCCTTCAACGCTGCTCTCTCTGGTTTACTTTCGAGACGGAAAGTAAAGCAGAGGACGGAAAGGGGAAAGGTATCATGCCTCAAATGCAATATCAGAGATTGAGAGTTTCAAAGAACTCGAGAGATGCCGAAGTATTTATTCAAAGAGCATCATTATGTAAGCATTATTCATATATTCATACGCGTTAGGATCATTAGCACCCCTCGACCCCTCGTCTGCCCTCAAAACACTTCCATTGACTGTGTAAGTAAACCGATCCTCATGTCTTTCCCCACGGTAAAAGCAGAAGGAAAATGTTCACTGAGAACCTCGCCCATCTCCATGGCTCCATACAGATTATCACGAAAATTTATGTAACATCTCCCCTGTTACCCATTTCTTATGTATTTAAACAATCTATTTGGATTATCCTTAATATGGTGCGACAGTGTTATTTTCTGTCCCATTGTTGCCCTCCTAATTTCCATTTCTAGCGTGTTCCTCAGTTTCTGACACTCCTCCAGGGATACAATTGATTCCAGCTGCCTACAGCTGCCCCACGTCTCCATTTTATTGTTTACAAGATCCTCAATTTCTCCGTTGTGTTGTCGTCTATCAGAATGATCATTCCAAGTTAATGTATCTGGCCTTGCAATCGATTATCACTCTAAACTAAAACCATGCTGCAAAATCATTGGAATTGTCATCTATCCGAACTATTTGCTCTGTTTCCTTCTCCGCAGATACCCCTGGATCTGCAGGGTGTATAGGGACGTTATTCCTTTCTTATTTGGTTGCAGCATTGTGTGTTATGATTAGCTTTGTAAGGCGTAATTGAAAGAATGCCCAACTTAATCACAGGAAAAATCAATCAATAAATATAAGGCTCCGCTGGGATTTGAACCCAGAATCTCCTGTTTACTAGACAGGCGCTTTGACCAGTTCAGCCACAGAGCCTTCGTAACAACCTCCGGCTGACATAATGTGATCTGACCTGTATTGCTCCGCACTCCAGTGTGTCCTGGTATGAAAAGTGCATCAGATTTTGCCGAGATTCATTCCTCATCTACTTTTTTAGCATGTTCATGAATGGATTATCCGCAACCAATCCCGCATGATTATGCAAAGTCTCACTCGAGTATTTAGCACAATCCCTGTTGCCATCGCACCAAACAATATATAAACAGGATATTTACGTTTAATATCGCTACGAAATTGCAGCAGATGAATCAAAAGATAATGAACAATTAATCATATGCTAGTAATCTTAACTGCCTCGGGTGGTCCCAACATTGAATTAAAATCTATTTCTGTTCGCAATGGTGCATTGATAAAAAATACATCAATTGATGCTCCTGAACACATCATCAGTGAAGTAACATGGGGAAATTTGGTGTTTCGGGTCTTTCAACATCAGGCACCCTCGCCCAGGCGACCCAGCCGTGGTTGATCAGATCACAACTTGTGTTCAGGTGGCGTTCTCTCCTGGACCTTCCCATGCACCTTCTCTCCTGATCCAGAGCCATCTCGAAGCCTTCTCCGCTGCCTCTGTGGTGTTCTTGACGGCTCTTCTCCTCGCCACTCCGTTGATGCTTTGTGCACTTAGGGTTTTGTAGAGCGATTGCCCTGCAGAACCCCTGCACCCAACCTCGATTGGCATACACCTTGCCTTCCAGCCCTGCTTACGGCAGTCTATGACCTGCTCTTCATACTAGGTCATCTTCCTCTCGTGGGCCTCCTCCAGTTGGTCCTCACACGGCACTGTCAGTACCAACAAGACGATGTTTTTGGTCGCCTCTGAGAACAGGAGGATATCTGGCCTCAGGTTGATCGTTGCAATGTGCTGTGGGAACTTCAGCTGTTTCACCAGGTTTACAGACAGCTGCCAGTCCTGGGCAGTCGCCAGGATTCCCGACGTATTCCTGGCTGCTGTGGTTCTTGGCATCTGCACTCCGGTCTTCACGAAGGTGATCAAGCGGGTGGTGGGTCCTGCTCGTCTGCAGCTGCTGATACCCATGCTGATGGCTTCTGCAATGGGTTTAAGAACCTGGTCGTGACGCCAGGTGTACCGACCCTGCCCAAGAGACTTTGGGCAGCAGCTCAGGAAGTGTTCCAAAGTCCCCTTGCCTGAGCATTGCGTGTAATCCGGAGATTCCGCTTTGCCCCAGATGAAGAGGTTTGATGGGCAGGGCAGGACATCATACACTGCCTGGACCAGGAACTTGATGCGCTGTGGTTCAGCCTGCCACAGCTCAATCCATGTGCCTTTTCGGTCAATGGCCTCCTCCCACCTTGTCCAGGCTCCCTGCTGCCTCAATCCAACTGCTCTGAAACACCTCTCCTCCTCCACCACTGCCCTCACTTCCTCCTGCACCAGCCTGCGCCACTCCTTCCCTTTGGCCTTGTCAAACAGGGCAGTTGGAAAGATTCCCAGACCAGCTCTTCCCCGAGTCACTGCTCCACCAAGACTCTGTGGCGTATCCGAGACTCCGCTTGCAGCACGGCTTCGCCGGCTCTCCACTTCCTCTCAGTTTTCACTTCCATCGCTGCCTGAGCCACCTTGCGGTCGCTGGCTTCGCAGTACGGCATCACCTCTCTGGCCCGAGTCACCTTAAACTCCGACTTAGGGGACTTCAGCGTCAGCTGGAGCTTGATGTTATTTCCGTAAGGGGCGATGCTGCTAAGGCTCCTGGGCAGCCTCAGACACCTCCTGAGAAAGCTACTGACTTTCCCCTCCAATCTGTCTAAGATTGATATTGGGCCTTCGTAGACAAGCAGTGGCCAGGGTGCCGGCGCCCTCGGACCAAGTCAGGAGTGCGCCAACCACCAATCACAGCCTTCATGGACGACCTGACTGTCACCACTGAGTCAGTGCCAGGAGACAGGTGGATCCTGCAGGGGTTGGAGAAACGTATTGGATGTACACTGCGGTGAATGCAGCGACCGCAGTGGCCAGAGTATCCAGTGTGTCCTGGTAAACCATGCTGGTAAATCCATGCCTTTAAATGGCCGGGAAGCCCCGACTCCGCTGCTCTCAACCAACTCTCCAGCTCCTGACAGGTTGCCTGGACTGATGCTCTGATCTTCCAGGCTGCTGTTAAACACTTTGCCAAGACTCTTCACTGGTCTTTCGGAGACAGTTGGGATTGGTGTCGCTTCGGTGTTGAAGCGGAACCTGTCCATGACTTTGCCCTTCTTCAGCACCAGTGACCTTGATTTCCTGGCTTAAACCTTATCCTTGTCCATCCAATAAGTTTCTCCAACCCCTGCAGGATCCACCTGTCTCCTGGCACTGACTCAGTGGTGACAGTCAGGTCGTCCATGAAGGCTGTGATTGGTGGTTGGCGCACTCCTGACTTGGTCCGAGGGCCCGGCACTCTGGCTCAGCAGACTTGACGATCATGTTCATCGCCAAGGCAACAAGGATCACAGCCTGTGATGATCCCAACCTCCAGTCTGTGCCACTCTGATGTTACAGACACTGACGAGACTCTCATGCTTAACTGGTTGTATTGGTCCACGATGACATCTGCCACTTGGCCCGGCACATGATGCTTGGCCATGACTGTCTGTGTCAGCTTGTGTGGGATGGAGCCGTAGGCGTTGGCCAGGCCAAGCCAGAGCACTGTCAGGTTTCCCTTGTTTTCCCTGACTTCTCTAATGAGCTGGGTTACCACTCCCGTGTGCCCTAGACACCCCGGCACTCCAGACAATCCTCGCTTTTGCACTGAGCTGTCGATGTAGCCATTGTTATAGAGGAAGTTGCTTAGCCGCCTCGCTACTATGCTGAAGAAGATCTTGCCTTCAACGCTTAGCAAGGAGTTAATCCGGAACTGGTTTATCTTCTTGGAATCTTCTTCCTTTGGGATCCAGACTCCTTCGTCGAATCGCCACTGCTGCGCCACTTTCCCTCTCCTCCAGATGACTTTTAGGATCTTCCGCAGTCGTTTCAGTAACAAGGGGCAGTTCTTGTAGACCCTGTAGGGGACTCTGCTCGGATCAGGAGTTGAGCCAGATCTTGCTCTCTTCACAATGTCCTGGACCTCTTTCAGGAGTGGCTATCTACTATCAAACTCCTTGATGGGTGGAGGAGGTTTTTTCAGGATGTTGCACTGGCCCAGCTTTAAGCAAGCCAAACTCCTACTGAGCTTCTGCCCTAGCAGTTGTTTGGTGAAGCCGAGGGGTTGGCTATGAAGGATGCTCGCTTCCTGGCTCTTTCCTTCCGGCGTCTTCGGTGCCACTCAGCTCTACGGAGGTTCATAAGCTTCTTCCTCAGGATGGTTCGAAGCTCAGCCAAGGGGGGACGTTGCTCTTCGCTGGCCTCTTTGTACTGCTTCTTGGGGGACTTCAGCTCCTGCCGGATTTTGTGGATCTTTGTTGCTCGTTGGTTTATGGTGAACGGTGTTTTGGCCGGCTTCTTCTCCACTGCTCCAAACCTTTCCACATCTAGGCTGATGATGATTGTCGTGATCGTCCGCAGCCTTCGGTCCACGTCTCTTTTCGCAGTTGTTTCTTGCAGCTGGTCGACGTCCTCGTCGAACTGATGCCAGACTGCCATCTTGCAGGCCTGTGGCCATTTGACTCGAACCTTCTCCGGAGAACTGTTCTGAGGGACAGGTTGTGCCTCTTGGAGGGTTCGGGCTCGATGGGGTGATTCCGGGCCCGGCTCCTCCTGCTACTTACCAGGTAAACTCCCTGTGCGATGTGACACTCATTTCCCCTCGAAACACTTCATCCTGGTCTGGTGCATCTTCAGGCCTTGGCTGTTCTTGCAGACCTTACCACATCTGCATTTGATACTCATAGTCGGTTGTCCATTGCCAATCGTCGTTAACCTTTGATCCGTCAAATTGAGGTGCTCATCCTCGCCCCCTGTCGGCGCCCCTGGGGGTATTTTTCCATGTGTTTTTTTTAGCGTGATTTGGGTCTCCTCCTCTCATAGGATGCGGTTTCAGCTACCCACCCGCCCCGCCCCGGTTGCCGTCTTTCTGGGCGGTCCACTGTCTCTCCAGTCGTCACCACCCTATTCTTGGTGGTCAACCAGTCTATTCCTGGTCGCCACTGGTTTCGCCAGCACAGTGATTGATAAACATACATCTACCGATGCTCCTGAACACACCATCAGTGATGTAACATGCGGTCATTGGGTGTTTCGGGTCTTTCAACATCAGACACCCTCGCCCAGGCGACCCAGCCGTGGTTGATCAGACCACGACTTGTGTTCAGGTGCCGTTCGCTCCTCCCCATGGACTTTCTCTGCTGATCCAGAACCATCTCGAGGCCTTCGCTGCCTCTGTGGTGTTCTTGATGACCCCCTCGCCACTCCCTTTGATGCCCAGTGCACTCAGGGCTTTGTAGAGCGATTGTCCTGCAAAACCTCTGCAGAAAACCTCGATGGGCATACACCTTGCCTTCCAGCCCTGCTTGCGGCAATCCTGGCGGGGAGATTTGCAAAGGCTACTGGGGAGACTTTAAACTAGAACGGTTGGGGGGAGGGACTCAAATAGAGAAAGCTAGTGGAAAATGTGGGAGGCACGAGGCAGAGAAGGGAAGCACTCGGACCCAAAATGTAGGGGAGAAAGAAGAAAAAGATAATAAACAGAGAATAAGTGGTGGTGGGTTTCTTAAATGTGTATATTTTAATGCTAGGAGCATTGTAAGAAAGGTGGATGAGCTTAGAGCCTGGATTGACACCTGGAAGTATGATGTTGTGGCGATCAGTGAAACATGGTTGCAGGAGGGCTGTGATTGGCAAATAAATATTCCAGGATTTCATAGAAACATAGAAACATAGAAATTAGGTGCAGGAGTAGGCCATTCGGCCCTTCGAGCCTGCACCGCCATTCAATATGATCATGGCTGATCATCCAACTCAGTATCCCGTACCTGCCTTCTCTCCATACCCTCTGACCCTTTTAGCCACAAGGGCCACATCTAGCTCCCTCTTAAATATAGCCAATGAACTGACCTCGACTACCCTCTGTAGGGGTGATAGAATTGCTTCAGGGTTGATAGATTTGGAGGGGCAAGAGGTGGGGGTGTTGCATTGCTTGTCAAGGAAGATATTACAGCAGTGCTTTGGCAGGATAGATTAGAGGGCTCGTCTTGGGAGGCTATTTGGGTGGAACTGAGAAATGGGAAAGGTGTTGCAACACTTATAGGGGTGTATTATAGACCGCCAAATGGGGAGCGAGAATTGGAAGAGCAAATATGTAAGGAGATAGCAGATATTAGTAGTAAGCACAAGGTAGTGATTGTGGGAGATTTCAATTTTCCACACATAGACTGGGAAACACATTCTGTAAAAGGGCTGGATGGTTTGGAGTTTGTAAAATGTGTGCAAGATAGTTTTTTGCAGCAATACATAGAGGTACCTACTAGAGAATGGGCAGTGCTGGACCTCCTGTTAGGAAATGAGACAGGGCAAGTGGCGGAGGTATGCGTCGGGGAGCACTTCGGGTCCAGTGATCACAATACCATTAGTTTCAATATAATTATGGAGAGGGTCAGAACTGGACCTAGGGTTGAGATTTTTGTTTGGAGAAAGGCTAACTTTGAGGAGATGCGAAAGGATTTAAAAGGAGTGAATTGGGACATGTTGTTTTATGGGAAGGATGTAGAAGAAAAATGGAGGACATTTAAGGGTGAAATTTTAAGAGTACAGAATCTTTATGTCCCTGTTCGGTTGAAAGGAAATAGTAAAAAATGGAAAGAGCCATGGTTTTCAAGGGAAATTGGACACTTGGTTCGGAAAAAGAGAGAGATCTACAATAATTATAGGCAGCATGGAGTAAATGAGGTGCTTGAGGAGTATAAAGAATGTAAAAAGAATATTAAGAAAGAAATTAGAAAAGCTAAAAGAAGATATGAGGTTGCTTTGGCAAGTAAGGTGAAAGTAAATCCAAAGGGTTTCTACAGCTATATTAATAGCAAAAGGATAACAAGGAATAAAATCGGCCCATTAGAGAGTCAGAGTGGACAGCTATCTGCAGAGCCAAAAGAGATGGGGGAGATATTGAACAATTTCTTTTCTTCGGTATTCACGAAGGAGAAGGATATGGAATTATGTGAGGTAAGGGAAACGAGCAGAGTAGCAATGGAAACTGTGAGATTCAAAGAAGAGGAGGTGCGGACACTTTTGAAAAATATGAAAACGGATAAGTCTCCAGGTCCAGACAGGATATTCCCTAGGACATTGAGGAAAGTTAGTGTAGAAATAGCAGGGGCTATGACAGAAATATTTCAAATGTCATTAGAAACGGGAATAGTGCCGGAGGATTGGCGTACTGCGCATGTTGTTCCGTTGTTTAAAAAGGGTTCGAAGAGTAAACCTAGCAATTATAGACCTGTTAGTTTGACGTCAGTGGTGGGCAAATTAATGGAAAGGTTACTTAAAGATAATATATATAAGCATCTGGATAAGCAGGGTCTGATTAGGAACAGTCAACATGGATTTGTGCCTGGAAGGTCATGCTTGACTAATCTTCTTGAATTTTTCGAAGAGGTTACTAGGGAAATTGATGCGGGTAAAGCAGTGGATGTTGTCTATATGGACTTCAGTAAGGCCTTTGACAAGGTTCCTCATGGAAGGTTGGTTAAGAAGATTCAATTGTTGGGTGTTAATGGTGGAGTAGCAAGATGGATTCAACAGTGGCTGAATGGGAGATGCCAGAGAGTAATGGTGGATGGCTGTTTGTCAGGTTGGAGGCCGGTGACTAGTGGGGTGCCTCAGGGGTCTGTGTTGGGTCCACTGTTGTTTGTCATGTACATCAATGATCTGGATGAAGGTGTGGAAAATTGGATTAGTAAGTATGCAGATGATACTAAGATAGGTGGTGTTGTGGATAATGAAGTAGATTTTCAAAGTCTACAGAGAGATTTAGGCCATTTGGAAGAGTGGGCTGAAAGATGGCAGATGGAGTTTAATGCTGACAAATGTGAGGTGCTACATCTCGGCAGGACAAATCAAAATAGGACGTACACGGTAAATGGTAGCGAATTGAGGAATGCAGTTGAACAGAGGGATCTAGGAATAACTGTGCATAGTTCCCTGAAGGTGGAATCTCATGTAGATAGGGTGGTAAAGAAAGCTTTTGGTGTGCTGGCCTTTATAAATCAGAGCATTGAATATAGAAGTTGGGATGTAATGTTAAAATTGTACAAGGCATTGGTGAGGCCAATTCTGGAGTATGGAGTACAATTTTGGTCGCCTAATTATAGGAAGGGTGTCAACAAAATAGAGAGAGTACAGAGGAGATTTACTAGAATGTTGCCTGGGTTTCAGCAACTAAGTTACAGAGAAAGGTTGAACAAGTTAGGTCTTTATTCTTTGGAGCGCAGAAGGTTAAGAGGGGACTTGATAGAGGTCTTTAAAATTATGAGCGGGTTAGACAGAGTGGACGTGGATAAGCTTTTCCCATTGAGAGTAGGGAAGATTCAAACAAGGGGACATGACTTGAGAATTAAGGGACAGAAGTTTAGGGGGAACATTAGGGGGAACTTCTTTACTCAGATAGTGGTAGCTGTGTGGAATGAGCTTCCAGTGGAAGTGGTGGAGGCAGGTTCGATGTTATCCTTTAAAAATAGATTGGATGGGTATATGGACGGGAAAGTAATGGAGGGTTATGGTCTGAGTGCAGGTAGATGGGACTAGGGGGAAGTATTTTATTTTTAATTAAAAAAAAAAAAAAAAAAAAAAAAAAAAAAAAATTAAATGTTCGGCACGGACTTGAAGGGCCGAGATGGCCTGTTTCCGTGCTGTTATGGTTATATGGTTATATATGGTTATATGGTTATGACCAGCTCTTCATACTTGGTCAACTTCATCTCGTGGGCCTCCTCCAGACGGCCCTCCCACAGCACTGTCAGTTCCAACAAGACGAAGTTTTTGGTCGCCTCTGAGACCAGGAGGATATCTGGCCTCAGGGTGGTCGTGGCAATGTGCTGTGGGAACTTGAGTTGTTTCACCAGGTCTACAGACAGCTGCCAGTCCTGCGCAGTCGACAGGATTCCGGACGGATTCCTGGCTGCTGTGGTTCTTGGCAGCTGCACTCCGGCCTTCACGGAGATGATCATCTTGGTGGTGGGGCGTCTGCAGCTGCTGATTCCCATGCTGATGGCTTCTGCAATGGGTTGAAGAGCCTGGTCGTGACGCCAGGTGTACCGGCCCTGCCAAGAGCCTTTGGGCAGCCGCTGAGGATGTGTTGCAACGTATCCTTGCCTGAGCATTGCGGGCAATCCGGAGATTCCGCTTTGCCCCAGATGAAGAGGTTCGATGGGCAGGGCAGGACGTCATACACTGCATGGACCAGGAATTTGATGCGCTGTGGTTCAGCCTGCCAGAGCTCGGTCCATGTGACTTTTCGGTCCATGGCCAGCTCATACCTTGTCCAGACTCCCTGCTGCCTCAATTCAACTGCTCTGGTACACCTTTCCTCCTCCACCACTGCGCTCACTTCCTCCTGGATCATCGTGCGCATCTCCTTCCCCTTGGCCTTGTCAAACTGGGGAGTTGGGAAACGTCCCAGACCAGCTCTTCCCCGAGTCACTGCTCCCACCAGGACTCTGTGGAGTATCCGAGACTCCGCATGCAGCACGGCTTCGCCGGCTTTCCACTTCTTCCCAGTTTTGACCTCCGCCCCTGCCAGAGCCACTTTGGAGTCGCTGGAGTCCCTGTACGGCACCACCTCTCAGGCCCGAGTCACCTTAAACTCCTACTCCAGGGACGTCAGGGGCAGCTGGAGCTTGATGTTAATTCCGTAAAGGGCGATGCTGCTAAGTATCCTGGGCAGTCCCAGCCACCTCCTGAGAAAGCTGCTGACTTACCTCTCCAATATGTCTACGATGGATATTGGGACTTCGTAGACAAGCAGTGGCCAGAGTATCCTTGGCAGGATACCATGCTGGTAAATCCATGCCTTAAACTTGCCGGGAAGCCCCGACTCCGCTGCTCTCAACCAGCTCTCCAACTCCTGACAGGTTGCCTGGACAGATGCTGTATTCTTCAGGCTGCTGTTAAACACCTTGCCAAGATTCTTCACAGGACTTTCGGTGACTGTTGGGATTGGTGTCCCTTCGATGCTGAGGCGGAACCTGTCCATGACTTGGCCCTTCTTCAGCACCTTGATTTTCCTGGTTTAAACCTCATCCTTGCCCATGCAATCAGTTTTTCCAACCCCTGCAGAACCCACCTGCCTCCTGGCACCGACTCAGTGGTGACAATCAGGTCGTCCATGAAGGCTCTGATTGGAAGTTGGCGCACTCCTGACTTGGTCCGAGGGCCCCGGCACTCAGGCTCAGCAGACTTGACGATCATGTTCATCGGCAAGGCAAAAAGGATCACAGAGATGGTACAGCCAGTGATGATCCCAACCTCCAGTCTGTGCCACTCTGATGTTACTGACCCTGATGAGACTCTCATGCTGAACTGGTTGTAATAGTCCAGGATGAGATCTGCCACTTTGCCCGGCACATGATGCTTGGCCATGACTGTCTGGATCAGCTTGCGCGCGACGGAGCCGTAGGCATTGGCCAGGTCAAGCCAGAGCACTGTCAGGTTACCCTTGTACTCCCTGGCTTCTCTGATGAGCTGGGTCACACCCCCGTGTGATCTAGACACCACGACACTCCAGACAATCCTCGTTTTTGCACTGAGCTGTCGATGTAACCATTGCTGGAGAGGATGTTTTTTAGCCGCCTCGCTACTATGCTGAAGAAGTTCTTGCCTTCAACGCTGAGCAAGGAGATGATCCTGAACTGATCGTTCATCTTGGAATCTTCTACCTTTGGGACACAGACTCCTTCAGCGAATCGACTCTGCTGCGCCACTTTCCCTCTCCTCCAGATGTCTTTTAGGATCTTCCACAGCCGTTTCAGTAACAAGAGGCAGTTCTTGTAGATCATCTAGGGGACTCTGCTGGGGCCAGGGGCTGAGCCAGATCTTGCTCTCTTCACAATGTCATGAGCCTCTTTCAGGAGTGGCTCTCTGCCATCAAACTCCTTGATGGGTGCAGGTGATTGTATCAGGATGTTGCACTGGCTCAGCTCCTGCTGCCTGACGAGGTCACTGTACGTCGTCTGGATGTGCCGGTCGATATCCTCCTTTGAGCAAACCAAACTCCCACTGCGCTTCTGGCCTAGCAGTTGTTTGGTGAAGCCGAAGGGGTTGGCTTTGAAGAATCCTCGCTTCCTGGCTCATTCTTTCCGGCGTCTTCGGTGCCACTCAGCTCTACGTTGGGTCATCAGCTTCTTCCTCAGGATGGTTCGCAGCTCAGCCAAGGGGGGACGTTGCTCTTACATAGAAACATAGAAAGTAGGTGCAGGAGGGGGCCATTCGGCCCTTCGAGCTAGCACCGCCATTCACTGTGATCATGGCTGATCGTCCCCTATCAATAACCCGTGCCTGCATTCTCCGCATATCCCTTGACTGCACTAGCCGCTAGAGCTCTATCTAACTCTCTCTTAAATCCATCCAGTGACATGGCCTCCACTGCCCTCTGTGGCAGGGAATTCCATAAATTCACAACTCTCTCGGCGAAAAAGAGTCACCTCAGTCTTAAATTACCTCCCATTTATTCTAAGACTGTGGCCCCTGGGTCTGGACTCGTCCAACATTGGGAACATTTTTCCTGCATCTAACTTGTCCAGTCCTTTTATAATTGTATTTGTTTCTATAATATCCCTCCTCATCCTTCTTAACTCCAGTGAATACAAGCCTAGTCTTTTTAATCTTTCCTCATATGAAAGTCCCGCCATCCCAGGGATCAATCTCGTGAACCGACGCTGCACTGCTTCAATCACAAGGATGTCCTTCCTCAAATTAGGAGACCAAAACTGTACACAATACTCGAGATGTGGTCTCATCAGAGCCCTATGCAACTGCAGAAGAACCTCTTTACTCCTATGCTGAAATCCTCTTGTTATGAAGGCTAACATTCCATTAGCTTTCTTCACTGCCTGCTTAACCTGTAAACCAACTTTTAGTGACCGGTGTAAAAGGACACCCAGGTCTCACTGCACCCCCCCTTACCTAACCTAACCCCTTTGAGATAATAATCTGCCCCCTTATTTTTGCCACCAAAGTGGATATCCTCACATTTATCTATATTATACTGCATCTGCCACGCATCTGCCCACTCACTCAACCTGTCCAGGTCACCCTGCAACCTCCTAACATCCTCTTCACGGCTCACACTGCCACCCAGCTTTGTGTCATCCGCAAACTTGCTAGTGTTGGTCCTAATTCCCTCTTCCAAATCATTAATCATGGTAAACAGTTGCGGCCCCAACACCGAGCCTTGCGGCACTCCACTCGCCACAGCCTGCCATTCTGAAAAGGGCCCGTTCACTCCTTCTCTTTGCTTCCGGTCTGCCAACCAATTTTCTATCCATGTCAGAACCCTACCCCCAATACCATGTGCTCTTATCTGGCCTGCTTCTTGAGGGACTTCAGCTCCTGCCGGATCTTGTGGATCTTTGTTGCTCGTTGTTTCATGGTGAACGGTGTTTTGGCTGGCTTCTTCTCCACTGCTCCAAACGTTTCCACAGTTAGGCTGATGATGATTGTCTTCATCGTCCGCAGCCTTCAGTCCACGTCTCCCTTCGCAGTTGCTTCTAGCACCTTGTCGACGTCCTCGTCGAATTGATGCCAGACTGCCATGTTGCAGGCTGGCATTAGTTCGACGAGGACGTCGACAATGCACATTATGCGGTCAAATATAAGGGGTTGACCGCAAGACCCTTTCACTGCATTGACGTGCAGAAGGGTCTTGCGGTCCATGTCCATAGCGCCCTGCAAGTGGCGCAGCGGTAGAGTTGCTGCCTTACAGTGAGAAGACCCGGTTCGATCCTGACGACTAGCTTGTCTGTACGGAGTTTGTACGTTCTCCCCGTGAGCTGCGTGGGTTTTCTCCGAGACCTTCGGTTTCCTCCCACGCTCCAAAGACGACGTACAGATTTGTAGGTTAATTGGCTTGGTAAATGTAAAATTGTCGTTAGTGTGTGTAGGATAGCGTTAATTAGCGGGGGTTGCTGGTCGGCGCGGGCCTGCTGGGCCGAAGGACCGGTTTCGCGCTGTATCTCTAAACAAAATTAAACTATAAAAAGCAAAGGGAGTAAAGGAGGTATGTAGTATG
>CM075981.1:7776245-7795670 GCA_038087875.1 Malacoraja senta | reverse complement strand
CTTTGTCCTCCTCTGCTGGACTCTGAATTTCTCCCAGTCCTCTGGTAGGCTGGTTTCCTGGCTAATTTGTATGCTTCATCTTTTGTTTTGATACTATCCCTGATTTCCCTTGTTATCTACGGATGCACTACCTTCCCTGATTTATTCTTTTGCCAAACTGGGATGAACAATTGTTGTAGTTCATCCATGCGTTCTTTAAATGCCTTTCATTGCATATCCACCGTCAACCCCTTTTGGAATCAATTGCCAGTCTATCTTAGCCAATTCACGTCTCATACCCTCAAAGTTACCTTTCTTTAAGTTCAAAACCCTTGTTTCTGAATTAACTATGTCACTCTCCATCCTAATGAAAAACTCAACCATATTATAGTCACTCTTGCCCAAGGGGCCACGCGCAACAAGACTGCTAACTAACCCTTTCTCATTACTCAATACCCAGTCTAGAATAGCCTGCTCTCTCGTTGGTTCCCCTATATGTTGGTTTAGAAAACTATCCCGCGTACATTCCAAGAAATCCTCTTCCTCAGCACCCCTGCCAATTTGATTCACCCAATCTATATGTAGATTGAAGTCACCCATTATAACTGTTTTACCTTTGTTACACGCATTTCTAATTTCCTGTTTGATGACATCCCCAACTTCACTACCACTGTTCGGTGGCCTGTACACAACTCCCACTAGCGTTTTCTGCCCCTTAGTGTTTCGCAGCTCTACCCATATCGAATCAACATCCTCCAAGCTAATGTCCTTCCTTTCTATTGCGTTAATGTCCTCTCTAACCAGCAGTGCTACCCCACCTCCTTTTCCTTTCTGTCTATCCCTCCTGAATATTGAATATCCCTGGATGTTCAGCTCCCAGCTTTGGTCACTCTGGAGCCATGTCTCCGTGATCCCAACCATATCATTTTAATTAATAACTATTTGCACTTTCAACTCATCCACCTTATTACAAATGCTCCTTGCATTGAGACACAAACCCTCCAGGCTTATTTTTTACAACACTCTTACCCCTTATACAATTATGTTGTAAAGTGGCCCTTTTTGATTTTTGCCCTGGATTTGTCTGCCTGCCACTTTTACTTTTCACCTTGTTACCTATTGCTTCTACCCTCATTTTACTCCCCTCTGTCTATCTGCTCATGCTCCCGCCCCCCTGCCACATTAGTTTGAATCCTCCCCGACGGCACTAGCAAACACTCCGCCAAGGACAATGGTTCCATTCCAGCCCAAGTGCAGACCGTCCTGTTTGTACTGGTCCCACCTCCCCCAGAACTGGTTCAAATTCCCTAGAAATTTGAATCCCTCCCCCTTGCACCATTTTCCAAGCCACGTATTCATCTAGAAATATATTCCTATTTCTACTCTGACTAGCACGTGGCACTGGTAGTAATCCAGAGATTATTACCTTTGAGGTCCTACTTTGAAGTTTATCTCCTAGCTCCCTAATTCACCTTGTAGGACCTCATCCCGTTTTTTACCTATATCTTTGGTGCCAATGTGCACCACGACAACTGGCTGTTGACCCTCCCGCTCCAGAATGTTCCGCAGCCGCTCAGAGACATCCCTGGCCCGTTTGCGGCCGCAGAAACGCCCATCTATTCCCCTTACAATTGAATCCCCTATTACTATAGCTCTTCCACTATGTTTCCTCCCCTCATGTGCCGCAGAGCCACCCACGGTGCCATGAACCTGGCAGCTGCTGCCTTCCCTGATGAGCCATCTCCCCCAACAGTATCCAAAATAGTATATCTGTTTAGGAGGGAGATGACCGCAGGGGACTCCCGCACTACTGCCTACTACTACGCTGGCTAGTGGCCACCCGTTCCCTTTCTGTCCACTTATCTTTTACCTGCGGTGTGGCTAACTCACTGTACGTGCTATTCACGACTTTCTCAGCATCGTGGATGCTACAGTATGAATCCAACCGCGGCTCCAACCGTTCAATGCGGTCTGCCAGGGGCTGCAGCTGGACACACTTCCTGCACACGTAGTCACCAGGGACACCGACAATATCCCTGATCTCCCACATGTTGCAGGATGAGCAATCCACGGGGCCGATCTCAACTGACATGGCTCACTCCCACCATAAAAAATCTGAATGCTTTAAACTGTACCTTTACTAAAAAGCACTGTACCCTTAACTCACTGAACCCTTAAGTAAGAAGGACGAACATAAAGCAGAAATACAAACCTGGGGTTACTCCAAGCAGCTGCTTCCTCTAGTCCGCTTCCACCAATCAGCGTCTTCCTCCAGACCACTTCTTTTGAAGTGTGATGGAACGTTGCAGAGTGGGCGCTCCAACCGCCCCTGGGCCTCTGTGAGAACAAAACCCTGCGCTCGGTTTTTAAACCTACCGGCAGACGGTACACCAGCCGCTCCAAACGCTCCTGGGCCTCTGGATATAATTACCATATATATGAATGATTTGGAAGAGGGAATTAGGAGCAAAACTAGCAAGTTTGCGGATGACACAAAGCTGGGTGGCAATGTGAACTGTGACGAGGATGTTTGGAGGTTGCAGGGTGAACTGGACAGTTTGGGTGAATGGGCAGATGCGTGGCAGATGCAGTATAATATAGATAAATGTGAGGTTATCCACTTTGGTGGCAAAAATAAGGGGGCCGATTATTATCTCAATGGGATTAGGTTAGGTAAGGGGGAGGTACAGCGAGACCTGGGTGTCCTTGTACACCGATCACTGAAAGTTTGCGTGCAAGTACAGCAGGCAGTGAAGAAAGCTAATGGAATGTTGTCCTCCATAACAAAAGGATTTCAGTATAGGAGTAGAGAGGTTCTTCTGCAGTTGTATAGTGCTCTGGTAAGACCACGTCTGGAGTATTGTGTACAGTTTTGGTCTCCTAATTTGAGCAAGGACATCCTTGTGAGTGAGGCAGTGCAGCGTAGGTTCACGAGATTGATCCATGAGATGGCACGACTGTCCTATGAGGAAAGATTGAAAAGACTAGGCTTGTATTCACTGGAGTTTAGAAGGATGAGGGGGTATCTTATAGAAACATTTAAAATTATTAAAGGACTGGACAGGCTAGATGCAGGAATAATTGTCCCAATGTTGGGCGAGTCCAGAACAAGGGACCACGGTCTTAGAATAAAGGGGAGCCCATTTAAGACTGAGGTGAGAAAAAACGTTTCCACCCAGAGAGTTGTGAATTTGTGCAATTCCCTGCCACAGAGGGCAGTGGAGGCCAGTAATCAAGGGATATGGGGAGAAGGCACGCACGGGTTATTGATTGGGGACGATCAGCCATGATCACATTGAATGGCGGTGCTGGCTCGAAGGGCCGAATGGCCTCCACCTGTACCTATTTTCTATGTTTCTATGTTTCTTTGGCAATGTCAAAGACCAGACACATTAATTTTAAGGTATGGTCGGAGGGGTACGGGGAAAATTTTAAAGGAGAGACGGAGGCATATGTTTTACTCAGACCTTGGTGGGCGTCTGTTGCAGGCAGATACAATAGTGACGATTACGAGGCTATTAAATAGATATGCAGTTAATGGACGGACATGGATCATGTGCATGCAGATAAAATTAATTTGCACAAATGTTGTATCTATGTTTGCATAGATACTGTGGACTGACGGTCCTGTGTCCGCGATGTTACTATCCGTGATGTATGCACTATGTTTACCGGGCTCGCCAAAGAGTTTAACAAATTGGCGTGAATTCGCTCAGACTATGATCATGTAACTGAAGGTTTTGAATTCGTTCACTGTCTCCAATCTCATTTCCCAACCCCAACGCCCCACCCCCAGGCGAGGTAGCCATTGCTGCCGCCACCCAGAGGAAGACGTATTTTTGATGCCTGAAATGCGATATAGGCCGAAAGATGTTTACATATGTCACTCACACGGGGTGCTCGAAATAGGCAGGCATGTTTCTATGCATTTAACGTATTTATTTTCCTGTGATAACGGGGGTGAATCATTCTTGATACAATAAAATCTTCATCCAATATCTGCACCTATACTGATAATTATTGAAAATATCTGACCCTCCACTGTCGTCCAAATGCCAAGAACCTCCTACACTTACACAACTCGTGCAATTGTTTTTGAAGACTGCAGTTCCAATGCCTGGGTACATTATTGGGTTTCACACAGCTCTGAGGAAGGGAAGGTGAAGACACAGAGAATGAAACGTCCGTCGTCACAACTGGTCTACTATTACGTAGTTGTATGCTGAGCTGCTCCCGCTTGACTGCATTTGGCGCTAAGAACTGTAATTGATCTCTTTTTCGGTTGGCGACTCGTTCTTTATATTCACAACCTCTTTGAAAAACCGGCCCCTCGGGTCTGGTAAATATTTCAGTTTTACATAAAATCTACGCCCAGGAATCTTAGACTCCCCTGGTTTGGAAATATAGGGCACTTCAAATGTGACGTTGTCCATTATATGTTTCTATATCGTCAGCCAGTAGCCTCCAATGCTAGAAAACAACCTTTCGACCTCTCCGCGGATGTCACGGAAGCTGTTCAGTAGCGCAAGCTTCTTTGCTGTTTTATCCTGTCTTTTCGCTGTATCGGTGGGGGCGCTACGAGACGGCTGCCCTGCCAGCAGCATGTTCGTTATTTCGACTTTTTTTTGTAGTGTGTCCAAATGTTTGTTTCAGTGTCTCTCGGGGTGTCTTGTGTGGGGGTGGTGAGGGGGGGACGGAGGAACCCTTTCGGTCGCCTCCTCGACGGAGAGGCGATTTTTCCATGTCGCCTCCCTCGCGGCCTAACGGCATGGATTGGAGCTGCCTTTCCCGGAGTCAGGCCCTGAGTTTCAGCAGCAGGCGCAGCGTAGACTTACCATCCGGAGCCTGGGATCCCGCGCCGGGGATAGCCAGAGAAGAGCTCCGACCGCCGGTCTGCGGCCTATACCATCCTGAAGCCGCGGTCTCAGGTAAGAAAGTGCCGATTCGGGACCACCAAGCCGCAGAGTGTGTTCGACCGTCCCGGCGACAGGGCCTGTATATCGGGCTGTCCGTAGCGGCGACTACGGAGGGTTTATGGCCCGGACCACTGGTGAACAAGGAGGAGGACTGACTGAACTTTGTGCCTTCCATCACAGTGAAGAATGCTGTGGTGGATGTTTGCGTTAAATCTGATTGTGTATTGTGTGTTCTTTTTCATTGTACCGCTGCAGGCAACTTCAATTCACTGCACCTTTGTGTGTATGTGACGAACAAAATTGATTTTGACTTTTATATAAATACATATATCTCGCGGAAACAGCGTGACGATAAGTCGTGCGGAGTGCAGAACAATAGGTGGACGGTATTTTCAAGGATCTGAATTTACCAAAGTACACCCGGCAGCATTAGGCGGTCGTGCCGTGCCCTGGGTCAGTTGTATATTGTTCCCAAGAGACGCTCACTGGCAACGGATAAGTCACCTGCACATTGGGAATTCTGATAAAGTATCTATGCAGTTTGCCGTCGTCGCCGAAATAACGCGGCTGGAAATGCATCGCCCGAACCATACGATGGTTCTGAACCATTGGTCTACTATTACGTAGTTGTATGCTGAGCTGCTCCCGCTTGACTACATTTGGCGCTAATGTCTCGAACCATTCTGAAGAAGGGTTCCGGCCCGAAACGTTACCTATTCCCTTCGCTCCATAGATGCTGCTGCACCCGCTGAGTTTCTCCAGCATTTTTGTGTACCATACGATGGCTGTTGGTTCTTTCTCGGCTATCGATACGTGTCCTTCACTGTTTGAATCTCAATTCGATGGTGATTTGTCAGAAGTCATTATCTTGAATCACGACACAAACGGAATGTAAAATATTTATACCTTGTTGCTAACCGTCAGTCTAACTTTCGTCGTAATATTTGTTATCTCATTTCATTATTTCCAAGCCGTCCTGGGATCACACAGTTGACACATTATCTGAATTCTGAACGCCACCAAAAGCCACAGACAGTATTTAGATGTTGTCACCGTTTTATTTTAAACATAGACCAATCATTTCATTATTTTTGTGTACATTAGGATCTCTGGTCCTAACGTTATTGCATTCGTTGTTGTTGTATTTTGTGCCCCTTGAACCGCCAATGATGTTCAACTCTGACGGACGTTTAACCCACAGATGTTCGCAGGGAACATTCTGCAGTCACTGGACTTCTCGCGCATTCATAAGGTCAAGCGACAGGATGTTTTTTTCTTGCACTTGATTAATCAAATTATTGCCCTTAAAATTTTCCTCTTCAAGATCTCTCTTGTAACCTAAAAACATTGCAATCGGCGAACGGCTACGATAAGGTAATTGGCACTTTTTTCAGTCTAGTTCATACCAGCTCTATGGGAGCCCAAAGCAGCCGGTCCCAAATTGCTGACCCCGTCTATTCTATTAGCTGAAAAAGCAGATTTACCTCCTATTCGCATACTTTTTCTTCTAATACTTTCTGCTCGGACCAAAAGACATTTCTGTTAACTGAGATTGAAATTAATCGGTCTGAACATTTGAATCCAAAAATAAGTTACAGGCATCCGTCAGTTCATGTTTATAGGTGATGCAGAAACTGCTGATTGACATGCGAATGGTATTCCGAGGTTACAGTGTGATTTTGATCAGCTATAAATTGTACAGGTTTCTAAAGGACTGGAACCTGACAGACGGGTGGTGCATTTGGGGGTTGAAGAGGTCATATGAATACTGCTGTACTGGCAAGGATGGAGACACAAAGGCATTTGGGTGCACGTGCCCAACGTTCGCGGAAAGGGGCAATCAGAGCAACGTAGAAACTGAGTTCCCTCTTAATGTCCGCGGACATTTTCAGAGAGATCAAACAGTATAGAAGTTATATAAGAAATTATATAGAAGAACAATTAATTGAAACATTTATCATAACCAGCAGAGATAAATCAGCTATTTTATGTAATCAGACATCAGCTTATTGTACTCAGACTCGCATGATTGTTAGTTTTGCAGCATTTAACATTTATCTAGTAATGCTCGCAGATGTCAGCAATTTTTTTATGTGAACAGACATCATGGCACAAAAACAAGCTGCGTCTTGTTTTTTAGTTTGCTTTAGTTAGCACGCCATGGTCGGCTCAGAGATTAAAGTTAAAGAGTAAGGCATAGTGAGAGATTAAAGTTATAGAAGCATGCATAACATGTAGCCGAAGATAAGGCTGAAAGAGTGTAATATGATGGTGCTTGTTTCTGTAGATCAGAGAACAATTAGAGAGACACCAAGCCAAAAGTTGTTTGCAAATAAAGGCTTTTCGTCTTCTTGAAAAATTATCCGTGTCTGTGTCATCTTATCCAAACTTTAAGTCTTAAAACCACGACAAAATTGGCGCTGCGGGCAGGGTCGGTAAGAGACCGTTAATTAAAAGACAAACAGAAAGGGCATTTCGCAGCCCCTCTTGGCTCCTAGGGACAACAGGAATACGGTGGCCACCTATAAAATTATGCGGTTTTCCGCTTCATTTGGACTAATAACCTGTTCAACATGGGAAGTCATTGGGGCACAGAAGTGCCTAGGTAGTTAGAAGGTCTCTCCAACCCAAGAATCTGGCACTAAATTGTTCTAAAAAGGAGGCCCGGAGGATTGTCCGAGAAGGCTGCGCTGTGTGGTGAGTAAATAATATTTGTGATAAGAAAGTACAGCATTGCATTGTGTGATATTATTAAGAATTTATTAGACCTCGTGGATACCACACTGAGACGTCAGGGGTTGCACGGACGAGGCAGGCATTCTGTGGATACCACCCTGAGAGGGCAGGGATTTGTACGGGCAGAATAGTGCATTCTGTGGATAACACCCTGAGAGGGCAGGGTTTTTTACGGGCAGAATAAGGCATTCTGTGAATACCACCCAGAGAGGGCAGGGGTTTGTACGGGCAGAATAAAGTATTTTGTGGATACCAACTTAGGTGACTAAGAGTTTGTACGGGCAAAATATGAATTTAAGGTAAGTGAGTAACAGGAAGTGTACACAGTGATAAAATATAGTAGAATAGCAATAAGAATAGTGTAAGGTTATTTAGCAATAAGAATATATTAAGGCAATATAGTGACTACAAGGACGGAGCAGGTGTAAGGACTGAGTTTCTTAACTGTTTGTGGAGATACATTTTCTGCATTCTTTGTGCTGCTTGGTCTCTCAGCATTCTCTCTGGCCAAATGTGCTTCCTTTGTCTGGAAATTAATGGGAGAGGCGTGTGGTCAGATGTTGAGTGACTATGATTTTGATTGGTTGTCATCTTAGTGGGGTTGGTCAGATGTTGAGTGACTAGGATTTTGATTGGTTGTGATCTTAGTGGGGTGTGGTTAGAATTTGAGTGACGGTGAGTCTGACTAATCATGATCTGAATCAATGTCCAATCACAGCGCTCAGGTACCTGACTGATAGGGGATTAGACTTTGCTACTTTAACTTAAAAGGGAGATAAGAATTATATACATTTTAATGTGTTTATATAAACTTTAATCTGTGTAGAAAATTGCATAATTTCTTTGAAGTAAGAATGGAACGAATGTGATTTGTGTGTAAAAACCGGTTTTGAATGAATGAGAAAGTTCATATATGTGATAAGTCCTTTAAGAGATTGTAAGCAATGGGAAAGGTTACGAACTGCTGTAAGGTCACGTTTAACACTTTGTATCCTCGTAACTTAAAAGGGGAAAGTTGGAAAATGTAGGTTGCTTGGTTTTTCTGATGTTTCTTTTATATTTCTTTTCAGTAAAGTTAATTTGGAAAATTGTTACTAGTAATAGTGGTGAGAATGGATTGAAATAATTGGAAATAAGTTAATTGCTGAAACATCACCAGCTTTTATGGTTTGTTGTTTTATGGTAAACTTTATGGTTGGAGAAGGGTAATGATTGTTTGCTGAGATTTTAAGAAAAAGTTGTGAGGAAGTGGCCCAAGGAAGGCACTTTCAAGATAAATGTGTGACAAGAAGGAAGTGTTAATTATGAATTATATGCCCACAGATAAGTTGGAAAGGTGGGAAAAGCGGAAAGGAAAGGAAGTAGATGCACTTAGGCAGTTCAGAAAGAAAGGAGAGAGAGGCAGTGAGGAGGCAACAGAAGTAGGAAACGACAGGTGTGAAAGTAAAAATCAGGAGGAGTCAGTGGAAGATTTTAAAATAAATTTGCAAAGGAGGTTAGACTATCTGAGAAGTAAGAAATTGAGTTTAGAATAAGAAAGAAGGCATATCAGAAAGGATTAAAGTGGAAAGCAGAGGGATAGATTGATGAGTGCTTTAAAAGAAAAGAGCAGGACAGACACAGATTATCCTTTGGGGCACCCATAAACTGATAGGGCTAAAAAATACCTTACCCAATATTCCTGATGGGGCAGGAAATGGATTAGGGCTCTAGAGGAGGAGAATACGGGATGATTATTGGCTATGGAGATTTGAAGGCACTGTTGGTGAAAGTGATAGGAACCACTAAACTGACAGAACTACTGAAGATGGCTGGTATAAAAATGCTGTGAACAATGTAATAAACAATGGCATGCTGTTTGACACAGTCAGGCAGAGGGTATGGCAGGCCCTCAGACAATGTTACCCACTTAAGGTGGACCCCAAGGAATAAAGGGGAGATCCACTGGGAGAGGCAAATAATCCAGCAGCCTATCTGGAGAACCAGCTGAAAAGTTGGAGACTTAAAAATGAACAAGAAATAGAAGGCAACCAGTTAATGAACACCATATTCTGAACCACTGTGGTGGATGTCATTCCTCCTAAGTCAAGTCTAGATTGGAGGAGGTGATGGGATTGTCATCTTTCCCACCCCCGATTCAGCGATCATTTGGTTAATGAGGTCGAGAAATATCGCAAAGATATGAAAAAGACTTGCAGACCAGCAGGAAGAGGTGGAGAGAAAAGTGATGTAAATGTAACTTGAAGAGCTCAAAAAGAAAGAGCGTGAAAAAAGGAAAGACAATGTTGTCAATAACAACAGACCTGGTTGAAAAGACTGAAATAAGTGATGCACCAACACACAGTGAGTCCTATGACAGAGCCAAACAGGGGCCAGAGAATTCCATGCCAATAATACATGTCTTTGGAGAAGTGTTTCCTCAAATGCCCTATCAGGAGTGAAATAAATCTGGATATAAGCCCAGACAGGACTGGGGTCCCCAAGGGAGGGAGGAATCTCAAAGAGGAGGTCAAGAAAGGCTAGTAAGGAGACAGGTAATGGATAAGGTGTGTTGGGGGATGTGAACAGGTATGGTAATCAGGAAATAATAATAATTATATTAAGATAGTGGTGAACATAGCTATGGTAAGAACATTAAGAAGAGGTATTAAATAGACCTAGGCTAGGATGCGGCAGGGTTTTAAATACTAGCCCCATGTTTTTAATTAGATGTTAAAGGAAGATTTGAAAGGTGTACCCTTAGAAAGTATTTGATACAGTATATGGATAATTTGTTGGTTTGTTCCACAAGTGAGAAGCAATGTGAGAGAGACATTTTAATTCTCTTGGAAAAGATGGCATAAGCGGTCATAAAGTATCCAGGAAGAAGTTGCTGTTTTGTCAGCAGCAGGTAGAATATTCAGGACGAGTAATATCTAAAGAAGTTAAAGCTAAAGCGCAGGACAAATTGAAGCTCCTAAGCCACAGACAGTAAGACAGATGATGACATTCTTGGGAATGGCAGGATATACAGTAGTTTAGATTAGATTGGAAAGTATGTTGAAATTGTGATGTCATTAAGGAAAATAATGAAGAAAGAAGGACACACAAGTCTGAGAAATGTTTTACAGTCAGAGCCTTTGAATGAAGGGGACAAAAAGGTTTTGTTGGGAATGTTTCTTGTTAAAGGGATTATAATAGCAAGTATACAGGGGTTGAAGAGGTGCATCAGGATGAATTAGACTTTAAGGTAATTCAATTGAAAGCTTGCAATCTTGCTTAGCTCAGTTGGCAGAAATTAAGATTTTAAAAGTAGCATGTGACATGCGGGTAGGTGAGAAAGATGAAGTTGATACCGACTAAGCATATGTTCATGGGGTCTGTCACATGTTTGGAGCAGTAGGGAAACAGAAAGGCTTTGAGAAAAGCAACGGAGACCCCATGAAAAGTTAGCAGTAAAGTACAGACCTGATAACGGCAATAATGAGGTTAGAGGCTGTAGCTGTCATTAAATGCCAAGCACATAAGGAGGGAAATCAAAGTGCAGATGAAGCAGTCAGAACAGCATCTGGAAGATGATCAGCTGTTATTACGTCTAGGGTAAGCTTGGATGAATTTAGGTGTAGGGACTGTAGTGAAGTTTCTGATGAATGAGGTAATCGAGAGGTTTGGTAGACCTACTGAAATCAGCTTTGACAACGGATTGTTTTCATTCAGAGAGTAGTCCAGCTGGTGCTACAGGCCCTTAGAGTAAAACACAGATTTGGGTGTGTAACACCTGCAGTCACAGGGCATGGTGAAAAGAATAAATGGAACATTGAAGGCTAATATAAATAAGATTTGTGTAACTACAAAGTTGAATTGGATCAATGCCCTGCCATCGGCACTGAAGAGATGTTGCATGTAAACTAACCGAATAACCCACATAATACCACATGAGATGATTACTGGCCGGCCTATGTAGGTGGCACAATGAAGAGGTCCATATAAGGGACCGAGTTTGGAACAGTTACAGGTAGAATTTAAGACGTATATGTAACAGTTAATTATGATATACAAGTTTATTTATGCACAGGCAAAGTAAAATCAGTTGGTGGTGGAACAGGAGGAAGGACCCTTTAAACCTGGAGACAAGGTGTATGTATGAGCTTTCCGAACCACCAACCGCTGTTCAGTTAGAAGGTTGATCTACCTGGTACCATTTCAATCCTTACATTAGGGCTGTCCCGCAGGTACGACTAGATAATAGCCCTGAGGTAAGTGAACAGGAGGACAAAGAAGTAAGAGAAGAGCAGAGTTCTAACAAGAGTGTTGTTTGACGTCAATGGTGGGCAAATTAATGGAAAGGATACTTAAAGATAATATATATAAGCATTTGGATAAACATGGTCTGATTAGGAACAATCAACATGGATTTGTGCCTGGAAGGTCATGTTTGACTAATCTTTTTGAATTTTTGAAGAAGTTACTAGGGAAATTGGTGAGGGTAAAGCGGTGGATGTTGTCTATATGCAATTCAGTAAGGCCTTTGACAAGGTTCCACATGGAAGGTTGGTTAAGAAGGTTCAATCGTTGGGTATTAATGGTGGAGTAGCAAGATGGATTGAACAGTGGCTGAATGGGAGATTCCAGAGAGTAATGGAGGATGTCTGTTTGTCAAGTTGGAGGCCAGTGACTAGTGCGGTGCTTCAGGAATCTGTGTTGGGTCCACTGTTGTTTGTCACATACTTCAATAATCTGGATGATGGTGTGGTAAATTGGATTAGTAAGTATGCAGATGATACTAAGATAGGTGGTGTTGTGGATAATGAAATAGATTTTCAAAGTCTACAGAGAGATTTAGGCCATTTGGAAGAGTGAGCTGAAAGATGGCAGATGGAGTTTAATGTTGATAAGTGTGAGGTGCTACATCTTGGCAGGACAAATCAAAATAGGACGTACATGGTAAATGGTAGCGAGTTGTGGAATGCAGTTGAACAGAGGGATCTGGGAATAACTGTGCATAGTTCCCTGAAGGTGGAATCTCATGTAGATAGGGTGGTAAAGAATTTTTTTGGTGTGAAAGCCTTTATAGATGAGAGCATTGAGTATAGAAGTTGGGATGTAATGTTAAAATTGTACAAGGCATTGGTGATGCCAATTATGGAGTATGGTGTACAATTTTGGTCGTCAAATTATAGGAAAGATGTCAACAAAATAGAGAGAGTACAGAGGTGATATACTAGAATGTTGCCTTGGTTTCAGCAACTAAGTTACAGAGAAAGGTTGAACAAGTTAGGTCTTTATAGTTTGGAGCGCAGAAGGTTATGATGAGAGGGATAGACCGAGTTGACGTGGATAAGCTTTTTCAATTGAGAGTAGGGAAGATTGAAAAAAGAGGACATGATTAAGGGACAGATGTTTAGGAGTAACATGAGGGGGGACTTCTTTACTTAGAGAGTGGTAGCTGTGTGGAATGAGCTTCCAGTGGAAGTGGTGGAGGCAGGTTCGATTTTATCATTTAAAAATAATTGGTTAGGTGTATGGACGTGAAAGGAATACAGAGTTATAGTCTGAGTGCAGGTAGATGGAACTAGGTGAGAGTAAGTGTTAGGCATGGACTAGAAGGGCCGAGATGGCCTGTTTCATTGCTGTCATTGTTATATGGTTAAGATAATGTGAGTTTTTTTGGAGACATTAGTGACTATGAGACAGGTGTAAATAAGGTCAGAATAAGGGGTGTATGTGTCTTGTTTGGGGAACAATGCTTCACCTTCATATGTAATAATACTAGCCCGGAGGGGTCTTTCACTAAAGCCATGGATAAGTTAAAAAAACTAAGGAGTGAGGTTAAATGAAACGTAGGGTTCAGACATCCATTGTTTGGATGGCTGGAGAGCATGTTGGGGGGGTTGGGGAGTATGGCTGATTAAAATTGGTTTGACCATTGGGGTCGCACTACTTGCAGTGGCAATCATGTTGTACTGTGTTTTCCCCTGTATTTAGTCTCTCCTGGTGAAAGCTACTGTGAAGCAACTGCCAATGATAATGGGGAAGACGAATCCGGCCCTCAAGGAAAATGGACCTCGGTGAAAGAATACTACTACAATGGAGTACAAATGTTAGGAAAATGTTAAGTAGAGTCTGGAAGAGAAGCTGGATCTTTTTTTCCCACCTCACGTAATGGGGGTGGGTTTTTGGCCCAGTTTCTCAGGGAGCCAGAGAAAGAACGCTACACAGCATTACACTAACTTAATTAAAAGGGCCTGCATTTTAGGGTTCTATGGGTGATTAGACATGGGGGAGGTGTGTGTGGTTTTCTTTGTCTGTTGAGACTAGTTTGAAGTCTCAAAAGGAGGGAGTGATATAGAAGTTATATAAGAAATTATATAGAAGAAAAATTATTGAAAACATTTATCATAACCATCAGAGATAAATCAGCTATTTTATGTAATCAGACATCAGCTTATTGTACTCAGACTCACATGATTGTTAGTATTGTAGCATTTAACATTTATCTAGTAATGCTCGCAGATGTCAGCTACAGTATTTTTTATGTGAACAGACATCATGGCACAAAAACAAGCTACGTCTTGTTTTTTATTTTGCTTTAGGTAGTACGCCATGGTCGGCTCAGAGATTATAGTTAAAGAGCAAGGACATAGTGAGAGATTAAAGTTATAGAAGCATGCATAACAAGTAGCCGAAGATAAGGCTGTAAGAGTGTAATAAAATGGTGCTTGTTTCTGTAGATGAGAGAACAATTAGAGAGAGACCAGGCCGTGTTGTCTCTGAATGTTCCAAGCCAAAAGTTGTTTGCAAATAAAGGCTTTTCGTCTTCTTCAATAATTCTCCGTGTCTGTGTCATCTTATTCAAACTTTGAGCCATAAAACCACGACAACAGGTGCCATGTAATAGTATCACTTCTTGTTTTATTACAGTAAAAATCGAGAACTATCAACAGGTGAGCATGTGGCGAATCTCATTTGTAACCCTAAATATTAACCGCTTTCAGTTCTTTAATGGGTCACCACTCCCCAACTCTTTAACATCCCAGATCCATCTCCTACCTCCAGTTTGTGGGGATTAAATGTCTAAATGTTGATCCTGTTGACATCAGCCAAGTCTGATTCAAATACAGGGCCTTTTGTACCATTAGACCCCTGCATTGTGAACAATGGAGAAAGAAGCTACAGCGCAATATTTCGATCCAGAGACCATCTCTCATTGTCTTTCTCATTTTACGTTTAGGAATTATAAGTTCTGTCAAATTATTGTACTGATTGAATTGTGGATTACTTAATCGACATATAAGTATTAAGAATTAGATATTTTCCCGTTTCTAGAGTGTTATCTAATTTTTCGCCTTCGATCCCAGTGAGGAATGTGGAGCAGTCACTGTTTATTGTGGTGGATGTTTATTTCAAAATGTATTTTGTGTGTTCCGTTGCTTTCTATTTGTATGGCTGACTAGGCAAATAATATCCCTCGTATTTTGCAAAACCTCCTTGGCTAATTAACTATTATTGTATTGTATTATATTGCATTGTATTCTATTGTTTAGTTTAGAAATACAGCGCGGAAACGGACCGTTCGGCCAAACGAAGCCGCATCGACCAACGATCCCCACACATTAAGACTAATCAACACACATTTGTGACAATTTATAATTTTAGCCCACAAGATAAGCTACAAATCTGCATGTCTTTGTAGTGTGCGAGAAACCCGGAGATTCCGGAGAAGCCCCACACAGGTTACGGGGAGAACGTGCAAACTTCGCACAACCAACATCTGTAGTCAGGATCGAACCCGGGTTTCTGGCGCTGCCAGGCAACAACTCTACCACTGCAGCCGCTCAATTTTCGGCTTCTCCACTCCCTGATTCAACCATGGCCAGTGGGGAGATGTCTTTCTGTGCATGCCAGGGGATCTTCTGCGACTGAATTTCTATATTGAACAGGTGTGTCCCACACAATGTATCTGTACCCCTTTCTTCACAGACTATCAGTTAATGTTCGCTTAAGCGGTCGAATGGAAAATTATTTAGCATTCTCTCCCCATTAAGCATTCTGACTGATGCTCACTGTTGCTGGTATAAAGCGATCAGTCCGACCGACCGTAAACCGATTCGGAATGGACTGAACTCATTTTTTTTTTAATTTGTTTCAATCGATACACGAGAACCGCTGGCAAAACTGTACAAATAGAGCCCAGTTTATTCAGACCACTCTGTTTCGATTATGGGGGTGGATGTGTGGACGGTCTGCGTTTCACAGGCAGAGCAAGATTACTCGATATTAGGCTGGTTTTGGAGCTACGATGGAGGGACTGGGAATTCCGTGCAGGTTAATTCTGCACCCCCCGTCTGTGAATATTGACGAGCCTGTGAGGAAGAATTTTACTCTTTCGTTAAAATAGTATGTATAAATATAAGCTGATCGTCATCAGACGAACGGTGGAACGATATGTTGGAATCCGTTTCGCTTCTCTAAACTCAACCCTTGGGATTTTCTTATTGTTTAAATCACTGTCCATCTCATTCTCGAAAAGGTTCAGCCTCGTGGTTGAAGAAATGTCGTCGTGTCCCTAAACCGCATGTCCCTTATTCGCAGACTGTGGAGTTTCCCCGCCAAGGCCGGATTTACGTATCAGCTAGACACGCTCAAGCTTATGGCCACGAGATCTAGGGGGGCCTTATACACCAAGTTGTATAAAACCTTTGAGATTTGAAAAAGCTTTTGGTGTGCTGGCCTTTATAAATCAGAGCATTGAATATAGAAGTTGGGATG
Source organism: Malacoraja senta (assembly GCA_038087875.1). Lineage (NCBI taxonomy): Eukaryota > Metazoa > Chordata > Chondrichthyes > Rajiformes > Rajidae > Malacoraja > Malacoraja senta. Next base: position 7,779,291 of record CM075981.1, on the reverse strand, counting down.
TAATGTTAAAATTGTACAAGGCATTGGTGAGGCCAATTCTGGAGTATGGAGTACAATTTTGGTCGCCTAATTATAGGAAGGATGTCAACAAAATAGAGAGAGTACAGAGGAGATTTACTAGAATGTTGCCTGGGTTTCAGCAACTAAGTTACAGAGAAAGGTTGAACAAGTTAGGTCTTTATTCTTTGGAGCGCAGAAGGTTAAGAGGGGACTTGATAGAGGTCTTTAAAATGATGAGCGGGTTAGACAGAGTGGACGTGGATAAGCTTTTCCCATTGAGACTAGGGAAGATTCAAACAAGGGGACATGACTTGAGCATTAAGGGACAGAAGTTTAGGGGGAACATTATGGGGAACTTCTTTACTCAGAGAGTGGTAGCTGTGTGGAATGAGCTTCCAGTGGAAGTGGTGGAGGCAGGTTCGATGTCCGTGGTGAATCCAATATGTATTATAAAACCAACTGTTTAATGACAACATACAGTAGGATCTAAAAGTGTCACACTGTCACTGTCGGGTAGTCATGGTCCTCTAGTCGTGGGAGTGGGGGCTCACGAGTGAAATAGCTTACGGTTTCTCTTCTTCAAGATCCGGCCCTGTTCCCCGCACATAGATTTTGTACGTTTAAGTGCATTGCCCATGTCGGATAGTGCCTGATGGACTATACAGTGGCGTTTGTATACTTTAAGGTAATACTGTACGGGGCCTGCTGTTTTTGACGGGAAGCCGCAAAAACAGTGTACTGGATCTAATCATTGAAGAAGCAAAGAACTGCAGATACTGGATAATAGCAAATATGAACACACACACACACCTCTGGAATAAATTGACGGGTTAGACATCATCTATGGAGAAAAGTGAAGGGTGACATTTGGATCACAACCCTTCTTTGTTTGGAGAAGTCTGAAGAACGGTCCGGACCGGAAACGTCAACAATGCTTTGCTCCAGAGATGCTGCTCCATCCGCTAAATTGCACCAGCACTCCGTGTCTATCTAATCCCTAACGATTTGAGTTCACATAATTTCTTTTTTTCGAAGAGACATATCACACAGAAAAACTATTTTTCGATCTTGTCCGTCTCTGCAAATTCCTACCTGTCCACGCCACTTAATTGGCACGTAATTCTGTCTTTCTGCTCCTTGACTAAATCAAATCTTCGCCAAATCACTAGTCACAATCGAAGGTGGACACAAAATGTTGGAGTTACTCACCCATCAGACAGCATCTCTGGAGAGAAGGAATGGGTCACGTTTTGGGTCGAGACCATTCTTCAGTCTCACTGGTCACAACGTCAGTCTCCTCAACTCATAAATTACGTCATCTCACATGTTGTGTTTTAGCCTACGGCGTGGTCAACTATATCAATTTATTGGCATGATGTTCAGTGTGACTGGATTTATTGAGCGCCTGACCTGCAGTTTTGCCGCGAACTGAAAGGTCACAATAAGACGCTGTACCCCTGGTCTGTAGATTAACCCGCCTATGGAAACCTGCGATTTTCCACTGTTGGAGATCCGTCAGCCGACGAATAAAATTTTTCATCAGATTGCGGTTAAACGTGAATACAGCAGCTGCGTTGGTCTTGGTTCCCCAGGGCGTCAGAAAACTCCATGTCGATTTAATGGTGGTATTCCGGGTGGCTAGCAGTCCTGTGTAACCTGTCTTCCCTTGGTGTGTCTCGTAGAAAATTAGGAATTGTTGGGACATAGTTAATGATTCGTTTTTTTCGGTTTCGTCTAATATTTGAATCCAACGTGTTTTTCGCACTATATCCGGCCTCCGGCGCCCTAGGCATATACATGAGGCAATAAATTATCCTGAATCATGACACACCTGTCTTCAGATACGGCCTTGCTTGCTGCTAGGAACACAAATGGGAAGCCGTTGTGAAGCTCGATCGATGGCGGTGAATATTGGGGGAACCACTAGTTGGGAGACTCGCCGCTAGAAATACAGTTAGCTAAATCTGTGAACATATTATATGCGACGGGAAGAACCACGTTCATAGGTTCATGCTTAATGCTGGACAACAACGATGTCAGTGCTGATGTACACGTCATTCTTCCCTTGGAATAGACAAGACCTAGTTAGTTGTTGCTGAGAACAACATTTTTCGCTGGCACGTTCTTTGGACACGAGCATTCAACTACTGACCGTGGACAAGTGTGCGCACGGGCAATAAACGAGAAGATCAGTTCCACAATAAGCAATTCCACGCTGTTTTTGAGGGAGACGTCATCGGCAGTCAAGAGGAAGATGAAGGCAATATGTGAAGTTTATCATAATCCACGCTTTATTGTTCTGAATCGAAACCAAAAACGTTCAAATTTCCCTTCATTCTGAAGTTATGTCACACGTATTCCGCGCCATTTCAACATTTCCTTAATTTCCTAAATTTCATTCGAACTAGAACATAACTTTATATTTTCGTATTAGTATAACATAGGAAGCAAAGACATTTGCGTCGAGGATGAGTATTTAAATATATGACCTCGTGGCCTAAACCACAGTGTGGTCAATATTTCAAACTACACCATGATTTCCTGGATTTTCTCCAGGGGCATGTCTGAAACCTGCTGGAAAGTCGGTAATCTCAGGTGAAATTGGATATGAAATGCTGACGAGATCCAACGATTGCAATACTCACATTATTGTGTTTTCTGACGGTGAAGCGGCGGCAGATGTGAAGCGCACGCGACGATGGGGCCTCGGCGGTGGCGAAGCCTCGCGGCGCCGGCCAGCTGTCAAAGAGAGCGTGGAGGTCCGCCGTCTGGAGAGGGGGGATGGGAAGAACATTGGGGAACTCGGTGTGGGGGACCGCCGTGAGGAAGGAGGGGAAGGACAATGGAGGATACGGCGTGTGGTGACCGCACTGAGGGGAGGGTGAGAAGAACAATGGAGAACCCGGCGTAGGGCGGCCGAGGTGAGCGAGGTGGGGGTTGCACAGTGGACAATGGGGAGGGAAGGAGAACAATGGACAATGGGAAACAGACATGGGGGAACCGCTGTGGGGGAGGAGAACAAACGAGAGAGGGCGTACTTTGCAAC
>CM075981.1:7491245-7771245 GCA_038087875.1 Malacoraja senta | reverse complement strand
GTAAGTGTGTGGAACACGCTCCCAGGGAAGGTAGTTGAGGCAAGGACTATCCTAACATCCAAGATACGGTTAAACAGGTATATGGATAGGAGACGTTTGGAGGGATATAGGGCCAATGCTGGCAGGTGGGACAAATGTAGCTGGGACATGTTGGCCACTGTGGGCAAGTTGGGCCGAAGGGCCTGTTTCCACACTGTATCACTATGACTCTATATGTATTTCATTTATATAACTGGAGGATAACAGTCCTTGTCCCACCCAGATCGTTTCGACAAACCAGGTGCAATATTGGACTATTGTGAAAGCTCCAGGAGTGTGTATTCCATGTGTACTGTCGGTTTGCTTCTGTAAACGCAAATTTATATCATTAGTTATAATGAACTAAGAACCCACTTGCCATGTCTAACACCGAAAAAATATCCTGTTCCGGTCATAGTTGTTATAGATATTTCTGAATTGGCGATTATGGGATACTCATTCACAATCTGAAGATTCCGATTGGTGTGGTCTAATGTTGAACAGTATATTCTGTTTCAGTTTCTGTACTGACCAGATCGGTGAATCTGGCCGCACGATACCTTGCTTCTGAATAGCATTCACTATCGCTCTGCATTCCAATCTACTTTACTTTCGCTGTACATTGCACATAAAGTTTTATTCCTGAAAAAAAATCGATCCATATGTTAGGATTTACTCCATTTAATGTGTGTTTTTGAATCCCAGATGTTTTAGATCGATCGCTAAAATTGACCCTTCCGTTGCCTTTGAAAACCAACTTTCACAGGAAAATCTTTTGTTTCGAGCAGGGCGGGTTATTTGTTTTTATTTTTTTATAAATTATATTTTATTAGAAGTACAATAATGCAGTACATAAGTACCTAATACACACTGACATATTACAGTTCATGTGCAACTTGTTATTTTTTAATTTAACACTAAAACAGAAAAAGAAGAAAGGAAAGATAGAGGAAGAGAGAGTATCGAAAGAAGTGGTGCTAGTGTTAGTTCGTGAAATAGTAAAGAAAGCCCGAAGAAAGACACAGGTAAACAAAAAGGTAGAAAATTGTGAAGAGAAAAAAAGAAAGGAGAAAAAAGGAAATAGAAAAAAGGAAGGAAATAAAAGGAAAGAGATTAAGAGAGATATACCTATTTAATATCTTTACCCACCTCTCACCCGGTTCTGAAACATTTAATTTCTACGATATAAGGAGACCAAATCATTAAGAATTGGTCTGCTTTGCCTGATAGGGGGAATCTCATTTCCTCAAGATGTAACATTTCCGACAAATTTGAAATCCACATTTTAGGCGTTGGTGTGGATGCGCTTTTCCAAAATTTAAGTATGTTTTTTTTGCCGTTATTGAGCCATAATTAAAGAGACATTTTTGAAACGTAGTTAGCTTACTTCCGTCATCCATTGATCCGAAGATAATCAGTTCTGTATTGGGGTTCAGTTTTATATTAAATAGTTTTTTAAAAATTCCAAAAATTTCATTCCAGAATTTATAAAGTTTTGTGCAGGAGACAAAAGAGTGTGTTATTGTGCCATTTTGAGATAAGCATTTGTCACAAATGGGGGAGACATTTGGAAAAATGATATTCAGCCTAGCTTTCGAGTAATATAATCTAAGTAACATTTTTAATTGAATTAAGTTATGCCTTACATTAATCGAACATTTGTGCACATATAGCAAGTATTTTTCCCATCTGTCCATCGGAATTTTTATCAATAATGCTCGTTCCCAGTCCATTCTAATTGCTTTTGTCGATGGTATTTCTATATTTAAAATTATATTATATAAATATGATATTAAATTGATTGATTCTGCCTTTCTGTTCATTCCTTCTATTAAATCTGAGGTTAGAGTTTACATAGAAACATAGATACATAAAAAATAGGTGCAGGAGTAGGCCATTCGTCCCTTCGAGCCTGCACCTCCATTCAATATGATCATGGCTGATCATCCAACTCAGTATCCCGTACCTGCCTTCTCTCCATACCCCCTGATCCCTTTACCCACAAGGGCCACATCTAACTCCCTCTTAAATATAGCCAATGAACTGGCCTCAACTACCTTCTGTGGCAGAGAGTTCCAGAGATTCACCACTCGCTGTGTGAAAAATGTTTTTCTCATCTCGGTCCTAAAGGATTTCCCCTTTATCCTTAAACTGTGACCCCTTGTCCTGGACTTCCCCAACATCGGGAACAATCATCCTGCATCTAGCCTGTCCAACCCCTTAATAATTTTGTAATTTTCTATAAGATACCCCCTCAATCTTCTAAATTCTAGCGAGTACAAGCCGAGTCCTTCCAGTCTTTCTTCATATGAAAGTCCTGACATCCCAGGAATCAGTCTGGTGAACCTTATCTATACTCCCTCTATGGCAAGAATGCCTTTCCTCAGATTTGGAGACCAAATCTCACATTTATCCACATTATACTGCATCTGCCATGCATTCGCGCACTCACCCAGCCTATCCAAGTCGCCTTGCAGCCTCCTAGCATCCCCCTCACAGCTACCACTGCCCCCCAGCTTCGTGTCATCCGCAAACGGAGATGTTGCATTCAATTCTCTCGTCCAAATCATTAATATCCTAGTTTGATATCCTAGTATGTGTTTTTTCAAATAATCTCGGATTTGAATGTATTTGATATATTGATTACTTTTCAGGCTGTATTTTAATCGTAATTGTTGAAATGATAGAAGGTTTCCCATTTCATACATATCTCTAATCAACTTAATTCCTATTCTTTCCCAATGGGTAAACGTTTTATCAATAATAGATGGTTTGAATGAGGGATTGTTAACTTTTGGGGAAAGAAGCGATACATTTCTTAATTTTAAAGTTAATTTTATTTGTTTCCAAATTCGTATTGTGCTGTGAATAATTGGATTCTTCTTATATATTGTATTGTTCAATTTTATCGGGGAGAGAAGGATCGCTCCTATATGAAAAGGAAAACAATCCTCTTTCTCCATTCTTATCCAGTCTACTTGTTGGGCGGAGCTGTCCAACCAATCAAATATATTTTGATATTCACTGCCCAATAGTAGTACAGAAAGTTGGGGAGTGTCAGTCCCCCAAATTCTTTAGGTTTACACAGATGCTTTCATTGAATTCTATGTGATCTATAGTCCCATATGAAATTTGTAATATCAGAGTCTAATTTTTAAAATATTTTTTTTGGTAAATATATTGGTATTGATTGAAATAGACACAGAATTTGTGGTAGAAAGATAATTTTTATAGCATTTATTCTGCATATTAAAGACATCGGCAGTGTTTTCCAGAATTTAATCAACGCATTCAATTTAGTTAATAAAGGCATGTAGTTTGCTTTAAATAATGATTTATATTTTCTAGTAATTTGGATACCCAAAACTTAAATTTTTCTGTTGCAATCCTAAAGGGGAATTTTAACAGACGTGTCGGCTCTTGAGGTTTTAGCGTCATAATTTCGCTTTTATTCCAATTTATTCTATATCCTGAAACGGAACCAAATTCCTCTATTAAATTTAATATATTTGGTATACTAATTTGCGAATTTGTAATGTATAATAATACATCGTCTGCGTATAATGAAATTTTATTATTTGAATGTTTGGTATTATAATCATGAATATTCGGATGGCTTCTTATACTTTCTGCAAGGGGCCCTATCACAAGAGCAAATAGCAGGGGAGATAATGCACACCCCTGTCAATTGCCCCTTGATACTTGAAATTTCGACGATAACATGTTATTGGTCAGTATTCTAGCGGTCGGCTTATCATATAGTAATTTTACCCATGAGATGAAGTTCGCTCCCATATTAATTGTTTGCAATACTTTAAACAGGTATTGCCATACTACTCGATCAAATGTTTTTTTCTGCGTCCAATGAAATAATTGATAAATCTTCTTCTTCAGTTTTATGTGAATACATTATATTAGACAAACGTCTGAAATTGTTGGATGAGTATCTCTTGGGTATAAACCCCGTTTGATCCGGGTTTATTAGCTTACTAACGTATTTACTCAATCGTCTCGCTAGGGTCTCTGCTAATATTTTCTGATCTGTATTTAAGAGCTCTATATGAACCTGGTTCTTCTAGATCTTTATCTTTTTTAGGTATACGTGTAATAGTTGATTCGGCTAGTGTTTCTCGCAGTATATATTCTTTAAATGCATGTGTGTACAATTTTTGTAAGCGTGGGGAAATTATCTCGTAAAATCGTTTATAGAATTCATTACTAAAGCCATCTGGTCCTGGCGTTTTACCATTATTCAACGAATTTATCGTTTCTTCTAGTTCTTTACGTGTAATCTGAGCTCATAATTCCTCTTGTTCCAACGGATTACGTTTTGCGAGATTACAATTGTCTAAGAAATTTAAGATTTTAGTGTTATCTGCTGAGGATTTAGATGTATATAAATGTTGATAAAATTGGGCAAATCTTTTGTTAATGTCTTTAGGTACTGTTAATAATTCACCTTTATCTGATTTAATTTTGGTAATTGTATTTTCCTTTTCCCGTTTTTTCAGTTGACGTGCAAAAAGTTTATGTGGTTTATCGCCGAATTCAAAGTTTTCCTGTTTTGTAATTTGAAATAATCTTATGACTCTTGCCGATAAAATTTTATTTAATTTCAATTTCAATATTGTTATCTGATCATGTTTGTCTATGGTTGGGTCTTTGGCATTATCTAGATCTAATTGTCTAATTTGTTGTTCTAGCTGCAATTGTTCAGTATTGTTCTTTTTATTTTGGAAAGCTTGATATGAAATTATAACTCCTCTAATGAATGCCTTAAAAGCTTCCCATAATAAGGAGCGTGAGATACCTGGTGTGTCATTAGTCTCAAAGAAAAATTTCATCTGCTGTTTAAATATGTGCAACCTTGTGGGTTGTTTAAAATTTGGGGGTTAAACCACCAGAACGATTTTTTATCAGTCATTCCATCTAGTTTTAAGAAAAAAGTTAACGGGGAGTGATCAGAAATAATACTATTATGATATTTAGATCTAGTTGTGTACGGAATTAAATTTCGTATCCACTAAAAATAGTCGATACGTGAATAAGTTTTATGTACCGTTGAATAAAACGAGTATTCCCTTCCAACTGGGTTAGCAATCCTCCATAGGTCTGTTATGTTTGTGTTTTTTATATATGTATTTAGGAGTTCACTAGTTTTAGATTTTATGTTATCCTCTTTTGTTTTGCAGATTTGTCTAGATATGGATCTAGAACAGTTGAAATCTCCCCCCTATTATCACGTTTTGATAATTAAACTCTGAAATTATATCCAGCATTTTATTAAAGAATCGAGGGATATCAAAATTAGGAGCATACATGTTTATCATAGTAAGTGGGGTAGAGTGAATCTCTCCCGTAACTATAAGATACGTCCCCTATTTATCTGATATAATTTTCTTTGATTTAAATGGTATACCTTTACGAATAATAATAGCCGTGCGTCTAGATTTAGAAGTAAATGAAGAGTAGTATGTTTGCCCGATCCAATTTGCCTTCAATCTTATCTGTGTTTGATGTTTCAAATGTGTTTCCTGTGAAAAAATGTCAGCATTTAGTGATTTTAATTGGGCAAAAATCTTACCCCTTTTAATTAGCGCCCCTTATATTCCAGCTACAAAACGTGATTCCTCCAGTTTTCTTTTGTTTATCGTCTTGCTTTATTAATGATTTTAACAAGTAAAATTGATGAAGGGGTGCCAGTGGATGTAGTGTATCTAGACTTTCAGAAAGCCTTTGAAAAGGTCCCGCACGGGAGACTGGTGATTAAAATTAGAGCACATGGTATTGGGGGTAAGTGTTGACATGGATAGAAAATTGGTTGGCAAACCGGAAGCAAAGAGTAGGAGTGAACGGGTCCTTTTCAGAATGGCAGACATTGACGTGTGGAGTGCCGCAATGCTCGGTGTTGCGGCCGCAACAGTTTACCATATATATTAATAATTTGGAAGAGGGAATTAGGAGCAACACAAGCAAGTTTGCGGATGACACAAAGCTGGGTGGCAGTGTGAACTGTCAAGAGGATGTTAGGAGGTTGCAGGGTGACCTGGACAGGCTGAGTGAGTGGGCACATGCAGTATAATATAGATAAATGTGAGGTTATCCACTTTGGCGGCAGAAACAAGGGGGCAGATTATTATCTCAATGGGGTTAGGTTAGGTAAATGGGTGGTGCAGCGCGACCTGGGCGTCCTTGTACACCGGTCACTGAAAGTTGGCGTGCAGGTACAGCAGGCAGTGAAGAAAGATAATGGAATGTTGGGCTTCATAACAAGAGGATTTCAGTATAGGAGTAAAGAGGTTCTTCTGCAGCTGTATAGGGCTCTGGTGAGACTACATCTGGAGTATTGTGTACAGTTTTGGTCTCCTGATTTGAGGAAGGACATCCTTGTGATTGAAGCAGTGCAGCGTAGGTTCACGAGATTGATCCCTGGGATGGTGGGACTGTCATATGAGGAAAGATTGAAAATATTAGGCTTGTATTCACTGGAGTTTAGAAGGATGAGGGGGATCTTATAGAAACATATAAAATTATAAAAGGACTGGACAAGCTAGATGCAGGAATCCCCCCCCCAATGTTGTGCGTGTCAAGAACCAGGGGCCACAGTCTTAGAATAAAGGGGAGGTCATTTAAGACTGAGGTAAGGAAACACTTTTTCACCCAGTGAGTTGTGAATTTATGGAATTTCCTGCCACAGATGGCAGTGGAGGAATATTACTTGATGGATTTAAGAGAGAGTTAGATAGAGCTCTAGGGGCTAGTGGAGTCAAGGGATATGGGGAAAAGGCAGGCACGGGTTATAGATAGGGGATGATCAGCCATGATCACAATGAATGGCGGTGCTGGCTCGAAGGACCGAATGGCCTCCTCCTGCACCTATTTTCTATGTTTCTATCTACATGTTTCTATAATACCCTTAAGTCATATGGTGAAACCAGTTACCTCAGATCTCTAGCTGTTGGGTGGTCATCCGCAACTGTTAAATTTTGTTGGCATCTCCCTTTCAAAGTAAACCTTTAGAAAGACAAAAAGTGTGAAGTGTTGAAGAGATAATATTAATAAAAAAGTGGTATTATAGTATCTGAGGATACTATAAAAAAACACCTAATGGTGGTAGATAAGTTCTTATGAACTTCCGTAGATGATGTTTTACATTCCGCTCCGCCCCCTTATCCAAATATTGTAAAAGGAAGAAAGGCCGATTCAAAACCGAGATATATATATAAGAAAAGAACAATTCGAGTCTAAATATCTAAATGCATCTTCAACTAATCTAACGTTAAATATATACTAAAATATACCAGTACCTATGTTAGTTATATTCCCGTATATACCTATTACATTTCACTCCTCAGTTAAGTCCCAGTCTTTTATATTAGACAACAGCAGGTTCCAAGGGGTTAACCAGAGTCAGACTCTTGGATAACTTCCAAGTATCTGAGTCCCCTCCCCTCTCATTTGCGCACAGATTGGACTAGATCTGTTATATACGTTTTAGTTTGTTAGCATGTTGTTGATATATATCGATATATTTAGCTCATTATCCTTAAACTTAGGAGTTAATTAGCATCGTGGGATAAGCCCCCCTTTTCCCCCTCAGGGGAGTTAGTCATTATTACATTTTACATTAGTCAATATTACACAATAGTAGATTACTGTTGTTGAGTTAGTACAGTTAGTTAATTATTTTATGTTAGTATTTGATTTTAAAAGAGTTTCTTAAATCATAAGTTTTTGTATTCAAATCCGTTTGTATTATTTTTCCACGTTCCCAGGCTCCGCTTTGTTTTCCATGTTCCCCGGCACCGCTTAGTTTTGAAGTCCTTCATTCAGAGTGAAACATAAAGTTCGACCTTGAATTCACATTACCGGGAGAGAAGATGTCTAGCCATCGCCTCGTGGAAGATTCCGCCATCTTAACAAGAGCATTCTTTTATTTAGAAAGTCTTATCTTCACCGCTTCTCCTCTGTGATATTATAAGGGACCAACTCCTGATAATCAGTCGGTCCTCTTTACAATGCCTTGTGCATATTTAAATGCCTCTTCTGGGTCGATGAAGGCACGTTCATCAGTCTTATAAGTGATCCTCATTTTTGCAGGATACATTATTCCATATCTTACATTAGGGATTCATTTCAGAATCCGTCTTGTCTTTGTGAACATGTCCCTTTTTTTTTAGCAATTTCGGTTGGATAGTCACGGAAAAATCTTAGATTATCCTCTTCATACATCAAATTCGAGCCAAATGGGATCTGTTTCATAATATCTTCCAGAGCAGAGATGTCGTGAAATTTCACTATGATCTGTCTTAGAGGGGCACCTGTCCTTGTTTGAGCTCGTCGAACCCGGTGACCCACGTCTATTCTCGGGTTTTCAGGCAGCTTAAATACGTGTTTAAGTAAGTTGGCAGCAAACTCCCGGGGTTTTTTTCCAGCTTCCCTTTCCTCTTTTACTCCAACTATTCTTAAATTCTGCCTTCTTGACCTTGCTTCCAAATCCAGGCCTTTATCAGTCATTTTGGGAAGTTGCCCCCCCAGCACATTCTTGCTCCTTTCTCAATCTCTTTATCTCCTTGGACATGACACTCATCGCAGCTTCCACTCTTCCATAACCGTGATGTATTTTTTAGTAATATTGAGAATAGAATCAACTTCTCGTTACAGTCTTTTCAACCCGCTTGATTTCTGTATTAAAAATCCTGCTCAATTTCTTCAACACGTTGCCTTAGAGTAGCCAGTTGCTCAATCACTTCCTCATGACCGTGTTTAATATGTTAGACAGATTTTTCTCCAGTGCACGTGTTCCCGTCTTGTATCATTTTAGCTATGTCTTTGGTAATTGAAGTTCTTACCGATTGTTCCAATAGCTCCATCTGTCTCTCCTTTGAAGCCATTTAAGCAGGTAGTATTTGAAAATCAGCAACCTCTTCCGAGGTTTCTGTAGCTGTTTGCAGAGTTTGCCAAGTTCTTTCAGATGGAGTCTTGTAGCAGGTCTTGCAGGTCTTGTGGGTCTCTGAGGAAGATTCCTCTTTCTCATTTAAAACTGTCGTTAATCTCGGTTATTTCGCGGCGATTTCTGATGACGTCACTGACGCGACGTCAAACAGCTCAGTGAGTATTTTTAAATCGGTCCCGTCTTCCAAAACGTCTTTTTCAGGATTTTTAACGGGAGCGGAGCTCAATGATGCGCCCTTACTGCTCCATGGCGCCACCGGAAGTCCGAGCAGGGCGAGTTCGATACGTTTTATTTAGTGTAGTTTATTTTCGAGACACAGCGCGGAAGCAGGCCCTTCGGCCCACCGAATCTGCGCCGAGCATCGATCCCCACATATCGGCACTGTCCTATACGCACTAGGAACATTTTTTTTACATTTCCCAAGCCATTTTTTACATACCTGAAAGTCTTTGGAGTGTGGGAGGAATCCAAATATATCTATTTTGACCTGCCTTATGCACCAACAGACTCCTCGGCCCGGTTCACCGTCAGTTATACATTTGATTGATTTGTGGCTTTTTGTTGCCCAAAGCTGAAGACTAAATATTATATTAAGGAAACAGTGTCCTATGGATTCTCCGTATGGTGACGGCGTTCTTATTTTTACAGGACACGGCTTGGTACTTTATCACATGCAAATCTTTCAACTTATGTGGTGTGAAAAGGATTATCGGTCATTCACTGCTGTGGGGTTCAATGGAGACCATTCATTATGTTCTCCCGAATGCAACCACCACTCCGAATGCTACTTGTGCTCATTATGCTCCGAAGTGCATGAACTGACAGAAACATTTTAGTCGTTAGTAATAGCGGCGAATGATTCCCTGGTCGTCGCTGTCGAATTTTCCAATGACTGGGAGATCGAGAGCCGGAGAAAATTGATCATATAAGTTTGTTATTCCCAGAAATAGCATCTTCTCATCTTCTCACGGACGCTCTTCACGATTAGCTCAATTTTTAATCGTATTTGCTGGTTGGGTAACACAATATATCATCCATCTATATCTGTACAATATATTGCATACGCGCTGCAGCTGCTGATTTCATGCACAGTGTTGCAGATACCCTGACAGACTAGTTCAGGGTACAGATAAAATACTATGGTAAAATCCCTGTATATTCGAATCACATCCGGATCGGGGTGGGAGATTGCAACCTTCACGTGGTCCGCCCTGTTTCGACAAATGCAATCAACCCGGCGTGCACAATCAAATAAGATCAAATAGAACAAGTTGTACGACAACTTTGGGCTGTGCACGCCATACGCAAGAAGAAGACATCCGGATCGGAAATCTCACTTCTTGTATTTTCATCATGCACCACTGGAGAGATTGTTTTCTATCTGAATATCAAAGGTATGTTCTTGATCACAACAGTAACGGTGTGCTCATTATCCAATCCAGTCCCATCAGAATACGTGAGATCACTTCCAAGTCCCCTGCCTCCGGTTGATCTTGACCAGGGCCGTCCAATGGATCGCACGCATTAAAAACATGGAAGCGCCTTCGTTATTGCGCATTTATTCTGCCTCCAATCTCTCTGCGGATAAAGCTGTGTTGTTAAATTCTCCGCTGATCTCTCCCAATATCGTTATCTCTGGGGTCATGGAACAGATAAATTGAAAGCGGGCGTGGGCCGCACTGGAATCCGTGATACTCTGTCTTTCAATAGGTTCATGTTACCACTCCTGCGCATCAAACTCATGGCCCTTTGTTAATCTCAACAATTGCGCACCCAAATCATTCTCGGGGGAAATGTTCTAAATATATACAACGAACAAATTAATTGCTCACCTCAGTTCTGATTGAATGACACTATATTGTTCTGCCAATCTACATATAAATTCTGTAGATACATCAGCTTACTTATCTTTATTCTGAACTCAGGGAAGCGCAATCCCCTGTGCTTTATCCCTCCTCCAAAGAGCAAATAGAAGGAATACCCTCCAAATCAATCTGACAAACATTTGTTTTATGGACACTGACGGAAGCAAATCCTTCCAATGATCGGCTAACCGGACCAGTGCATAATATTTTGACCAGGGCTTTGTTCACGTCATCTCTTTTCGTGTGAAAGTCAATGCCACAAATATTCTGCAATTAGGGAAGGCTAGCGTACAGTATATGGCAAATGTAATAGCGGTAGTGCTACATCCTCTAAAACCCGTCGCCAGGACCGGAAGAAAATGGGAGCAATTTCTATTTGCACATATATTTCCTGCTATCTTGACCTCTGAGGATCCTGAGTTACAATTAGCGTTATAAATATTCGCTAATCCTCGTTTCCTTTCTGAAAGTGTCTCCTGGATAGAATATTCGGTTTACTAGGATTTAAGCTCAAACGGTGAAGTTCGAATTGTGAAATGTATTGCTTGCTCACCGTCAGTTATCCTTTTCACCAGCGCTTCAGACAAAAAAGAGTCACAGTTTGTCCAGCATCATCTGAGAGGGTAACACCACTAATCAGGGAATCATCCAAGTGAACATCTTGAATGAATGAATGAATGAATGAAAGTCACAGTGAAATTATTTGCTTGCAAATACAAAGATTGCAAATGTCGCCACAGAAGAACCCCCGCACCCACGACGAGTCCAGACTGTGCGTCGTTCTCCACCCCTCCACCCTCGCGAAGGTCCCTCCACGCCGAGCCCTCATTTGATCTTTCCCTCGGAAGCGGACCCCATCACCACGTGTGGTTTGTCCTCCTTCGCCTTTCGACGCCCCCATCGACCGCCGCACCGAACTCTCCAATGTCACTACCGGGTTCTCACCGGACCCTTCCGTGGTGCCCACCCAGCCCCAACCGCGGACTGCGTCCCGTGGGGGCTCACTGAGACCTCCTCCGCGTCTCCGGCGATCCAGGCTCCATCAGACACGTGCTCCGCCGGCCGCGGGCTCAGACCCATGGGAATACCAGCCTCGCCAGCGGCTGGGTCCGACCCGCAGGGGCTCCGGCCTTGGCTACTCCACGGTTTGCCGGGAGGCGTCTGTGATCGCCGAGAACCCCACGAAAGCTTTCAGTGGGCTATACATTCGTACCCCAAGATCCATTTACACAGTAATGTTGGTAAAATTCCTGCCGTTAACTGTAAACTTTCCCCTTGCATCTGCTTACCAAAAGAGCAGCATCTTAATACGTGTCTGTAATAAACGCCATCGGTCATGTCTCCTGCTACACATAGTCGATGATACGGTGTACTTAGCCGCCTTGTCCAAGGTCTAGAACCCCGGCGATGTTTGGGCCGTCTTGTTCGCCATGTTCGACCTTGTCATTTATATATCCCACAAACAGCAGTTCCCAGAAC
The DNA here is from genome assembly GCA_038087875.1 of Malacoraja senta. Taxonomy (NCBI): domain Eukaryota; kingdom Metazoa; phylum Chordata; class Chondrichthyes; order Rajiformes; family Rajidae; genus Malacoraja; species Malacoraja senta. Next base: position 7,758,927 of record CM075981.1, on the reverse strand, counting down.
TGACCGCTACGGAATTACATTAGTCACAAACTTCCAACCGATGTCCCCCCTCCAACGCAACTCTGTTTGTTAAGCCAGTCAGTTCTGAACCCAAACTTACAAGTCCCCGTTAATCACATGCGTTCTAATATTATAGATCAGCCTATCTTGTCAAGTCCATTTAGACAACGCCCGCAGCACTAATTTCAAGAATAACCTTCGTCAACTCCTCCGAAGTCTCAGTCAAGTTTATAAGACGTGACCTCCCCGAATGTTTCATGATTACCAATGTGAGGCTCGCCGGCCTATACATTTCTGGATTATCCCTATTTTGCTTCCGAGAACAACAATGAGTATTCTCGAATCATCCAGCAATTCGCCTACTATTACTTTGCAAAGCTGCCAGCTGTGCAGGTGGAACCAGACATGACCGTAGCGTTTAAGAGGGGCACATTAGATAGGCACATGGATATGCAAGGAATGAAGGGATATGGATGACATGCAGACAGAAGTTAGCTTAACTTGGCATTATGTTCGGCACAGACATTGTGGACCGATGGCCCGGCTTCGCTTCACAGAGGCCCAGGAGCGGATGCAGTGGGAGGAGTAACGTCCGGGCGGTGAGTACAAAACCCGATCGCGGGGCTTCGATTCACAGAGGCCCAGGAGCGGTTGCAGCGGGAGGAACCCAAATCTGTAACGTTCCATTCGCAGTTCACAGTTCAAAACAAGTGGGCTTGAGGAAGCCGCTGATTGGTGGAAGCGGACTAGAGGAAGCAGCTTATTGGGTGTCAGATCCCTGCTGATTTCTTCCAGCAGTTTGTATTGTATCCAGGGTAAGGGGGAGTATGAGGGCCAGGGCAGTTTACTGTTCTGGATGTCAGATGTGGGAGGCCATGGAGTCTGATAGCAGTCCAGACGTCCACATCTGCGCCAGGTGCATCGAGATGGGGCTCCTAAGGGACCGTATTAGGAATCTGGAGCAGCAGCTCGATGACCTCCGTCTGGTCAGGAAGAGCGAGGAGGTCATAGAGAGGAGTTACAGAGAGGTGGTCACCCAAGACCACGGGAGGCAGGCAAGTGGTTCAGGGTTAGGAGGGGCAAGGGGCAGAGGCAGGGGTAGAGAGTACCTCGGTGGCTGTACACCTTGGCAATAAGTACTCCTGTTTGTGTAATGTTGGGGGGACAGCCTACCTGGGGGTAGCAACAGCGGCCGGGCGTCCAGTACAGACACCGGCCCTGTTGCTCAGAAGTGTAAGGAAAAGAAGAGGAGGGCAGTAGAAATAGGGGACTCTATAGTTAGGGGGTCAGATAGGCGATTCTGTGGATGCAGTCAGGAGACCCAGATGGTAGTTTGCCTCCCTGGTGCCAGGGTCTGGGATGTGTCTGAACGTGTCCAAGATATCCTGAAATGGGAGGGAGAGGAGCCCGATGTCGTGGTACATATAGGTACCAATGACATAGGTAGAAAAAGAGAAGAGGTCCTGAAAGGATAATTTAGGGATTTAGGAGGAGAGTTAAAGAGAAGGACCGCAAAGGTAACAATCTCAGGATTACTGCCTGTGCCACGCGACAGTGAGAGTACGAATGGAGTGAGGTGGAAGATAAATGCGCGGCTGAAGGACTGGTGCATAGGGCAGGGATTCAAGTTTCTGGATCATTGGGACCTCTTTTGGGGAAGGTGTGACCTGTACAAAAAGGACGGGTTGCACTTGAACCCGAGGGGGACCAATATACTGGCGGGGAGATTTGCAAAAGCTACTGGGGAGACTTTAAACTAGAACGGTTGGGGGGAGGGACTCAAAAAGAGAAAGTTAGTAGACAGTGTGTGAGGCAGGAGGCAGAGAAGGGAAGCACTCAGACCCAACATGTAGGGGAGAAAGAAGGAAAACATAACAAACAGAGAATAAGAGGTGGTGGGTTTCTGAAATGTGTGAGCAGAGAGACAGAGGGGTGTAAAATGAGGGTAGAAGCAATAGGTAGCAAAGTGAAAAGTAAAAGTGGCAGGCAAACAAATCCAGGGCAAAAATCTAAAAGGGCCACTTTTCAACATAATTGTATAAGGGGTAAGAGTGTTGTAAAAACAAGCCTGAATGCTTTGTGTCTCAATGCATGGAGCATTCGTAATAAGGTGGATGAGTTGAATGTGCAGATCGCTATTAATGACTATGATATAGTTGAGATGACGGAGACATGGCTCCAGGGTGCCCAGGGCTGGGAGCTGAACATCCAGGGATATGCAATATTCAGGAGGGATAGACATAAAGGAAAATGATGTGTGGTAGCGTTGCTGGTTAGAGAGGAGATTAACGCATTAAAAAGGAAGGACGTGGAGGATGTGAAATCGATGTGGGTAAAGCTGCGAAACACTAAGGGGCAGAAAACGTCAGTGGGAGTTGTGTACAGGCCACCTAACAGTAGTAGTGGAGTTGGGGATGGCATCAAACAGGAAATTAGAAATGCGTGCAACAAAGGTAAAACAGTTATAATGGGTGACTTCGATCTACATATAGATTGGGTGAATCAAATTGGCAGGGGTGCTGAGGAAGAGGATTTCTAGGAATGTATGCGGGATAGTTTTCTAAACCAACATGTCGAGGAACCAACGAGAGAGCAGGCTATTCTAGATATGGTATTGAGTAATGAGGAAAGGTTAGTTAGCAGTCTTGTTGTGCGTGGCCCCTTGGGCAAGAGTGACCATAATATGGTTGAGTTCTTCATTAGGATGGAGAGTGACATAATTAATTCAGAAACAAGGGTTCAGAACTTAAAGAAAGGTAACTTTATGGGTATGATTTTGATTTGATTTGATTTTGATTCAATTTATTGTCATTTGTCAGTGCAACGAAATGGTTTAGCCTGCAGTCATAACATAGAATAAATAACAAAAACACACACTCAACACAGTTCAACATCCACCACAGTGAGTCCACCAGGCACCTACTCACTGTGATGGAAGGCAAAAAGTCCCAAAGTCCATGTCGTGAGTCTATGAGACGTGAATTGGCCAAGATGGACTGGCAATTGATTCTTAAAGGGTTGACGGTGGATGTGCAATGAAACGCATTTATAGACTGCATGGATGAACTACAACAATTGTTCATCCCAGTTTGACAAAATAATAAATCAGGGAAGGTAGTGCATCCGTGGATAACAAGGGAAATCAGGGATAGTATCAAAAGAAAAGATGAAGCATATTAATTAGCCAGAAAAAGCAGCCTACCAGAGGACTGGGAGAAATTCAGAGTCCAGCAGAGGAGGACAAAGGGCTTAATTAGGAAAGGGAAAATAGATTATGATAGAAATCTGGCAGGGAATATAAAAACTGACTGCAAATTTGTTATAGATATGTGAAGAGAAAAAGATTAGTTAAAACAAATGTAGGTCCCTTGCAGTCAGAAACAGGTGAATTGATCATGGGGACAAGGACATGGAAGACCAATTGAATAACTACGTTGGTTCTGTCTTCACTAGGGGAAGACATAAATAATCTGCCGGAAATAGCAGGGGACCGGGGGTCAAATTACATGGAGGAACTGAGTGAAATACAGGTTAGCCGGGAAGTGGTGTTAGGTAAATTGAATGGATTAAAGGCCGATAAATCCCCAGGGCCAGATAGGCTGCATCCCAGAGTACTTAAGGAAGTAGCCCCAGAAATATTGGATACATTAGTGATAATTTTTCAAAACGCTTTAGATTCTGGTGTAGTTCCTGAGGATTGGAGGGTAGCTAATGTAACCCCACTTTTTTTATAAAGGGAGGGAGAGAGAAAACGGGGAATTGCAGACCAGTTAGTCTAACATCGGTAGTGGGGAAACTAGAGTCAGTTATTAAAGATGGGATAGCAGCACATTTGGAAAGTGGTGAAATCATTGGACAAACTCAGCATGGATTTACGAAAGGTAAATCATGCCTGACGAATCTTATAGAATGTTTCGAGGATGTAACTAGTAGAGTGGATAAGGGAGAACCAGTGGATGTGTTATATCTGGACTTTCAGAAGGCTTTCGACAAGGTCCCACATAAGAGATAAGTATACAAACTTAAAGCACACGGTATTGGGTGTTCAGTATTGATGTGGATAGAGTACTGACTGGCAGACAGGAAGCAAAGAGTAGGAGTAAACGGAACCTTTTCAGAATGGCAGGCAGTGACTAGTGCGGTACCGCAAGGCTCAGTGGTGGGTCCCCAGCTGTTTACAATATGTATTAATGATTTGGACGAGGGAATTGAATGCAACATCTCCAGGTTTGCGGGTGACACGAAGCTGGGGGGCAGTGTTAGCTGTGAGGAGGATGCTAGGAGGGTGCAAGGTGACTTGGATAGGCTGGGTGTGTGGGCAAATGCATGGCAGATGCTGTATAATGTGGATAAATGTGAGGTTATCCACTTTGGTGGCTAAAACAGGAAAGTAGACTATTATCTGAATGGTGGCCGATTAGGAAAAGGGGAGATTAAACGAGACCTGGGTGCCATGGTACACTAGTCATTGAAAGTAGGCATGCAGGTGCAGCAGGCAGTGAGGATAGCGAATGGTATGTTAGCATTCATAGCAAAAGGATTTGAGTGTTGGGGCAGGGAGGTTCTACTGCAGTTGTACAGGGTCTTGGTGAGACCACATATGGAGTATTGCGTACAGTTTTGGTCTCCAAATCTGAGGAAAGACATTCTTGCCAAAGAGGGAGTACAGACAGAGAAGGTTCACCAGACTGATTCCAGGGATGTGAGCACTTTCATATGAAGAAAGACTGGATACACTCGAATTTGTACTCGCTAGAATTTAGAAGATTGAGGGGGGATCTTATAGAAACTTACAAAATTCATAACGGATTGGACAGGCTAGATGCAGGAAGATTGTTCCCGATGTTGGGGAAGTCCAGAACAAGGTGTGACAGCTTAAGGATAAGGGGGAATCTTTTAGGATCGAGATGAGAAAAACATTTTTCACACAGGGAGTGGTGAATCTCTGGAATTCTCTGCCACAGAAGGTAGTTGAGGCCAGTTCATTGGCAATATTTAAGAGGGAGTTAGATGTGTCCCTTGTGGCTAAATGGATCAGGGGGTATGGAGAGAAGGCAGGTACAGGATACTGAGTTGAATGAGCAGCCATGATCATATTGAATGGCGGTGCAGGCTCGAAGGGCCGAATGGCATACTCCTGCACCTATTTTCTCTGTTTCTATGTTTCTATGTTTGATACGAACTGATGAGTGATTCCAGCAGCCTCGATAATGCGTCGTCCGTCTTCATCATCCACAGTCATTCCAACTATCTTCTCACTTTAGACTGATGATTCTGAATTGCCTATCCCCAGCCACTCAGCCGTTACTGGATATTTCATTGCGTCAGCTCAGCATCATAGCATCGTACCAGACTACTTCCCACGGCAATAGACCTCTCCTACTTCTAACAGTAAATACATTTCGGATATTAAACAGTGTGCGGTTCATCAATTTATTCAGAAAATGTTCAGATATTCAGTACGTGACGTTTGCAAGACCAATTCAATCACGTCTGTCTGTTGGTCCGACTGTTCTCCGTTAGATTCCCACAACCCCGTCGTAGTCCTTCCAACACCAGAGGCCACGGACACAATCAGAGGTTACAGAAATTGTAAAGGGTGGGCATGGGTTAACCTGACAAACTCCTCCTGTTTTGCCACAGGTAAATACCCGTCCTGAAATACAGAAATATGAGAAGTCACTTCACTTGAAATGTGGGATTAGAAACAATAATAATAGTATCAGAAAACGGCGATAGAGGAAAACCTTGAGCTGTCCGGCCTCACATCTCTTGTGTAGTTTGTGTTTGCTCTTGTATCTCTCGTCCATTCCCTGATCACTTAAGGTATTTTCCAATTTCCAGAGTGATACCCACCTCGTCTGCCTGATTCTACAACGCATTCAGCGTTTGAGCACATTGCTTTCACACCAAGCACGTCGAACACTTGAGTGGATAGATTCACCGTTGTTTGTCATTGGGTCGTGCTTGTCTAAGATAACCAGAATAATAAATATGAAATATTTGGAAGAGACGAATAGGAAATGGTTTTTTTCCTCGTCCAAGTGTCGGTACGATCCATGGCAGAAACTATGCACGTCTAGTGGGCGTAGAGTTTCCCTTTGTGCCAAATGTATCAGAATGATTTGGCCTGCTAGGTGACAGATTGAGAGACCTGGGAAATGGGAGTTGTATATCGGTGCAACGTTTTGCGTGTCCACTATGATATGTATCCGTTTAGAAAAAAAAATCTGGCAACATTTCTACAAACTGAGCATCATGTTGTACACTTACCTTCACTTTTTGAAGGTTGCCTCATACCCATTTCGGTTATTGGAGTCCGAAAGAATATCAGTATTGCAACTATCAAGATTATGTTCTTCAACATTCTGCGTTGGGCGTTTCCGTGCTGTGCAGTTCGCGTTCATTTTGCTTGGAGAACATTCGGGAAATTAGTAACTGCCCACATTTTCTTTATACGTAGTTTCTGATTAATAAACGGAGAGACAACTCTAAGTAACTATTAAACCGGTGAGGGCTGAAAAGAACATTCTGCTGTGGTTGAGGTACGAAATCGTTAATCAAAAATAAAGGTTTTCATTGTACCTGCCTCAATCGATTCCTCTGAAAGCTCTTTCCATATAACTAGCCGCATTCTACGGGATAACGTTGCTTATTAGATTTCGATTAAAATTGTCCCTCTCATTTTGAACATAAGACTTATAGTTCATGATTCCCATACACCGCGGAAGAAGACTGGGCATTCACCCAATCTTTCCTCCCCATGATGGTAAAATGTCCAACAAAGGGAACTTAAAGATGTTAGTGTGGCACTAAATGGGGTTGTTATTGTATTCAGGTTCCACAGCATAGCCAATTTAATTAAAAGGAACATTGGAGGATGGAGGTTGTAAATTGGTGTTTGTAAACTTAGCTGAGAATAATAAAACTACCAGGGCATGGTGGCTTTTATTGCGTTCACTTGTTATATAAATAGGAGAGTGGTTTTCTAAATAACAGAGACCATAGGGTTAACGAAAACTCTGGGGAAATACAAAGATAAACGGCTACAGAGACATTGATCAATGATGAATAATTTTAAAGTTATTGAGTCCACAAGTACATCGCGTTCGGAGAGGGTAAAATTATGTGGGATCTGTAAATCCTTGAAACACGTTGGGTTCTCTCAAGAGTGTTCCCAAGTGTGTGTATTGTTAAGTCCTTGAATAAACCGACTTGTTTGAGAAACTCACCACTGTTCCACGAGATGTTTTCTTCTGTGTTTGTTCTTAACTGAGCTGATCCCACATAACGCGAGATTCAGCGTACAGGTATAACATAAAATTCCCTGCTACACTCGGCGTAGTCGGCAGCAAACTACGCATGACGACCATGATCTGTGCAGCTCCTTGTCGGATATATTTAATTTTACCACCTACAGTTAGAGTAATCGATCCCATATTGTTGTCCGGCATACGAAAATTGTAGTATCAAAAGAACAAAGTAGAGGGAAAAAGAAAATATGATGACTTTGCTGAACAAAATCAGTGTGGACGTTATGTACAAACGCGATGACCTAACACGTTCGATATTGTTATGATGAGACGTATGAGATAATAAGCAATTATGCGGCGAATGACGTAAGACATCTGATACTATGCGATGGAATATCTAAGATGCAGGTACTAGTGTGGTAACGACATACGGAATCTTGTTTCGGGAGAAACCTGAACCTTGTCTAAAATGCATAAATTATCAATAGAGCTAACGGCGCAGTGAGATGGGCTACTGATAACAAAGAAAACTAACATCAAATGGCGGTCCGATGGACCCATAATCCAAACTATAGTCTACCATTATCATAAAAAATCAGAAGACTTATAGACACAGGATACGTCCCGGGAGCATTGCCAGTTATGAAAAAGGCTTGGTGACAGTGACAGGAAAGCCGTAAATATGAAAATGCAATTAGTTTACTCGCAGCCACGGCAAAGAACCAACAAAAGCAAAATATAGCAGCATCAGAGAGCACATAGGAGGAGTAACATAATAAAATATGCGGACGAATGGTGGCGAGTACCACGCTTCCAAAGAAAATAGACAACATTGGCTGGGAAAGTTTAGATAATTAGATATACAGATCTGGCCATGGCGAGGACTACATACTATCCTCATCGTATGATATGGACGGAGCAAATAACTGCAGTGCCAGCAGCTCTGATTCGGACAGTAAACAGAACGATAATGAAACAAATTACATAAACAGAATGTGAATAACTTTTGGCAGCATCAGAGAAACATATCATTTTAAATGAACTGGCGGGTTTGAAGGACAAAAAGAGGTAAATGAGGCTCATGGGTTTACTAATGATGATATACATTTCATAAAAGGTCAAGCGCCATCTTCAGACTGGGGAACTTTGCCACAGAAGTCAAGGGACAGGTCCTGGATCACACAACAAGGATAAACTAATGACCGGAATTTTGACGTTTTCAAGGAAGCTGTGTAAATTGTGTCGGAAGTGTCACACCAAACTAGGCCAAGATAACCCTCGTAAAACTGAAATCAAGGAAATAAAGTAGAACAAGACAGTTTGTGGCTTATGCTGAATATTGCAGGCAGGCAAGTCCTAATAGAAATGATAATATGTTCCTGAAATTATTTCAAGATGTAAAGGGGCCAAATCTCAATAACAAATTGCATATTGTGGCGGCAGCCTATACACGGGCCACTTATGCTCGAACCCTCGTCAGGAAGTACGAGGGCGGGCACGTGACGTCATGGGCTAGAGAGAGTGTCCTGGTACTTAAGGTCATCTCACCTCGAGACCACCAGGTGTTCAACCGGTAGATGAGCCCGAGGGAACAACCTCGCTCAGCTTCAGCAACAACATTAATAATAGTTAGCGCACCAACCTAACGTGTCGACCCTTGAATAAACAACTGTTTGAACCGGCCTGACGTCTCCTCTTTATTCACCACGTTTGGTGCCGCTACAATATGAGCTTTCCGGTGGGAAACATTGATCGTGATCTCGGTTTTGAGAGCTGACGCGCAAATCTGTCCACAGGCAACAATAAGCGCGATAGGAGATGTGGGCAACCGGCAACGGTACGTGCGGAAATAAATTGAATTTTCTTAGACAATATAAGAAGGGTAAGGTGGGACACTTGACATAATTTCACTTTTATTCCAATTTATTCTGTATCCAGAAAAAAATCCAAAGTCCTCAATTAAATTTAATATATTTGGTATAGTAATTTTAGGTTTTGTAATGTACAATAATATATCATCCGCGTATAAAGATATTTTATTATTTGAATATTTAGTATTATACCCACTTAGTATCTGGATGTGTTCTAATTTTTTCTGCTAACGGTTCAATTATGAGAGCAAACAACTGTGGTGATAATGAGCATTCTTGTCTATTTCCCCTGGATAGTTGAAATTTCGAGGATAATATGTTAATAGTTAATATTCTAGCTGTAGGTTTCTTATATAATAGTTTAATCTATAAAATAAAATTATCTCCCAGTTGGAATTTTTGTAATACTTTATCCATATAATTCCATTCTACTTGGTCAAATGCTTTTTCAGCGTCCAACGAAATAATTGATAATTCTTGTTCTTCAGATTTATGTGAGTGCATTATATTGAGTAGACGTCTGATATTATTAGATGAATATCTTTTAGGGATAAACCCCGTCTGATCTGGGTTTATTAGTTTACTAATATATTTACTTAATCTTCTAGCTAATGTTTTCGCTAATATTTTTTGATCTGTGTTTAACAATGCTATAGCTCTATATGAACCCGGTTCTTCTATATCTTTGTCTTTTTTAAGTATTAGTGTGATCGTTGATTCAGCTAGTTTATCAGGTAATATTTGTTTTTTAAAAGCGTATTGGTACATTTTTTGTAATCGTGGTATAATTTTGTCATAGAAGCTTTTATAAAATTCATTAGTAAATCCATCAGGACATGGTGTTTTTCCATTCTTTAATGAGTTTATTGTATCTTCTAATTCCGTAATTGAGATTTGTGCACCCAATTCCTCTTGTTCCTTCAACTCTAACTTTGGAAGATTACAATTATCCAAAAACTCCGTAAATTTATTGGAGTGCGTTGTCGTTTTAGATGTATACTAATTCTCATAAAATTGCGCAAATCTTTTATTAATATCTTTCGGTATGGTTAATAATTCCCCTCTATCTGATTTAATCTTTGGGATCGTATGTTCTTTTTCTCGTTTTTTTAGCTGGCGAGCCAAAAGTTTATGCGGTTTATCCCCAAATTCAAAGTGCTCTTGTTTTGTAATTTGAAAAATTCTTATAAGTTTGGCTGATAATAGTTTATTTAATTTAAATTTCAAAATTATTATTTTATTATGTTTATCTATTGATGGATCTTTAGCATTATCTATATCCATTTTTCTAATAAGTTCTTCTAACTGTCTTTGTTCATTCTTATTCTTTTTATTTTGAAAAGCTTGATATGAAATTACAATATCTCTAATGTATGCTTTAAAAGATTCCCATAATACAGTAGGCGATATATCTGGAGTGTCATTTATTTAAAAAAAGGCGTCCATTTGTTCTTTTAAATATATACTCGCTTGTGGATCTTTTAGGATTTGAGAATTAAATCTCCAAAACGGTTGATTCTTAGACATTCCTTACAGTTTTAAAAAGAAAGTTTGTGGTGAATGGTCTGAAATCGAATTTGTATGGTATGTTGGGTTCAAAGTATGAGGGATTACTTTTGTGTCCACCAGGAAATAATCTATACGTGAGTATGTTTTGTGTACCATTGAATAAAACGACTATTCCCTGCCAGTTGGATTAGCAATTGTCCAAACATCTGCTATATTAGTATTGTTTATATGTATTTAAAAGTTCAGCTGTTTTAGATTTCGTATTCTCTCTCTGTTTTGGGCTTGATTTGTCTAAATACGGATCTAAAACACAGTTAAAGTCTCCTCCTATTATAACATTTTGATAATTATACTCTGCGATTATGTTCAGAATTTTATTGAAAAAATGAGGGTTGTCAAAGTTAGGCGCGTATATATTTACCAAAGTAATTGGAGTATCATGAATTTCTCCATTTACTATTAAATATCTCCCTTCAATGTCTGTTTTGTTATTCTTTGCTTTGAATGGTATACCTTTTCTTATAATGATTGACGTACCTCTAGATTTCGAAGTAAATGAAGAATGGTATGTTTGACCTATCCATTTCGCCCTCAACCTGGCTTGATCATGAGATTTTAGATGAGTTTCTTGTAAGAAGATAATGTCAGAGTTGTACAGTTTCAGCTGAGCTAGTATATTATCGCTTTTAATAGGTTCGTTAATACCTCTTATATTCCAACTACAGAATGAGACTCCTCCTAGGTTCTTTTGTTTAGCACCTTGCATTTTGAATAATTATAGTACCTTTAAATCTTGTGGTGCGTCCATATCCCAGGTCTTTGGGTATTGGGGGTACCTTTGAATTTCTAAGTTTTGTTGGCATATCCCTTTTACGCTTATCACTAAACACAAAACACAAACATGTGAATTTATGTGATAATTAATAATAAAACAAAAAAAATTGAAATAGTGAAAATACAGTGTTTAAAATAGTCGACACTGTAACAAGTGGCCCACCTGTAGGTGCAGAAAACCTTGTTTCGACTTCCATTGTTGGTGTTAAATAAATAACTCCGCTCTCTTGGTTAATCATAACATATTAGAACGGGGCCTCACATTCAGATATATAATACAAATTTACCCTATATATTTCACTATAACATATCATATATATATCGCAAGTTTAGCTACTAATTATTAAACAAATGATTTGAGCTTCAATAATAGTCAACTGTTGGTTGTTAAAATTCCCTTTTAAAATAGCTACAGAAAAAATTAAATACTTGGGAATCGAAATCACTAGAACATATCAAGGCATGTTTAAAGCAAATTTTGATCCTTTACTTAATAAATTAAATACACTAATTAAATTTTGGAAAACGCTCCCGATGTCTTTAATAGGCCGAATAAATGCAATAAAAATGATCTTCTTACCGCAAATTTTATACCTATTTCAATCGATTCCTATATACCTACCAAAGAAGTTTAAAAAAAAACTGGATTCAGACATTACTAAATTTATATGGGACTATAAATCGCATAGAATACAAAGAACACACTTGAACAAAGCTAAAGTATTAGGGGGCTTAGCACTCCCTAACTTCATGTATTATTATTGGTCAGTAAACATAAAAAATATGATTCAACTGATGGACAACTCTGCCCAGCAAGTGGACTGGATTGTAATGGAGAGAGAGGACTGCTCTTCTGGAAACATTGGAGCGATCCTCCTCTCACCAATGAAACTGAATAACATAAATTATAACAAAAACCCAATTATACATAGTACAATCAGAACTTGGAAACAAATAAAACAATATTTAAAATTAAGAAATGTATCGCTTTTATCTCCTATAATTAATAACCCTTCATTTAATCCCTCTATTACAGACAAATCTTTCATACAATGGGATAGACTAGGAATTAAAACGTTCGGTGACTTGTACGAAACTGGAAAATTACTATCATTCCAACAATTACAAATAAAATGTAAACTCGGAAATAATCAATATTTAAAATATTTTCAAATATGTGACTATTTGAAAAAATATACAAAAGACCATTACAATAGCCCAGCAGATGTATTGGATGAAGCAATGCAGATAAAAGTTGAATCAGCAAACTTAATATCATATTTGTATAATAATATCTTAAATGTAGAAATACCATCTATGGAAGGTATTAGAATAGACTGGGAAAAAGAATTAGCTATTAAAATCTCAAAGGAAAGGTGGAATGAACATTTATTAAACGTGCATAAATGTTCGATTAATGTAAGACACACTTTAATACAATATAAAATTTTACATAGATTATATTATTCCAAAACTAAAATCAATAACATTTTCCCATATGTATCATCAATTTGTGATAAATGTCAATCTCAAGAAGCTACTATAGCGCACTCATTCGTTTTCTGTACAAAAATTCACAAATTTTGGATTGAAATTTTTGAAATCTTTACAAAATTATTTAAAATAAAACTGATACCCAAAGCAGAATGGATTATCTTCGGAACAACGGAAAATAGTCCAGAAGTAAATGTGTTCCAAAAGAAATTATTAGACAATGGTTTAATAACTGGAAAAAAGTTAATCCTAAAATTCTGGAAAAATGCTCCAATACCAACTATTAACATGTGGATTTCAAATATGTTCGAAACATTACACCTAGAAGAGATAAGACTCCTCCTGGCAGGTAAACCAGATCACTTCCACCTGACGTGGTCTGCATTTATAGAATTCTTACAAGTATAGGGTGCAAAAGCACTGAAAAAATACTGAGGTCAGGTAAAGGGGGATGAAAGCTGGAGAGTTGGTATGTCCCATTTGCATGATGTTTATAAAAAGTATTTGTTTTTCTCTTTTCCCTCTTTCTCTTTTTCTTCTTTTTTGGGTCTATTTCTTAAATGTTTCTTTTTGTTTTTAATTTCATTCTTATATTAGTCTTTGTTTTTTTGTTTTTTTGTTGTCACGTTTTTTACACTTTCATTTTTTCCTTCACTTTCTTCTTTCTCTCAATCTCATCCTTTCCCTTTATTAGTGTAAAAAATAAACGGAGTACATTAATTGTAATAAGATACATGTAACGAGTACTAATGTAATTGGTTATAATCTAATGTACTTGTAATAAATAAAAAATAAAAATAAATTAAAAAAAAGATGGACACTTTAAAATGATTGCTGGGCGAAGTGCGGAGGCTGAAATGAACGGAGGGGGGGGACAGACAATCAAAGGCAGGTGGAATCACAGCCTGGGGATCAATCAAGATAACCGATCAAATCTCAGCAGATGAGTCCAGTAGACTGCTGACAAAGATGAACGCATGACGGCCAACGGGCCTCGGATACCTAAGGCAGGATTCACAGGTATTTATTGATGTGGTATTGAGAGGCCGACAGGGCAACATGTTAATAAATACTGCATAGATAACAGGTGCATCTGCATCCATAACTGATATTGAATTGCCTTTTGCAGGTAAGACTATAAATATCCGTGAGGTTGCGGGAAGAGAAAAGGTATCAACCGTTTTTTTCTTTTTCTTTGAATCGTCCCGATCGGAAACGCAGTTATTTTAGGTGAATGCTCAATTTTGATTTTGTAAGACAGCAGAAGCGATATTTATAGGGATCTATTTCCTGGAATAATTGGGATCAGCCACAGCTGCAAGAACCCGTAGTAGTTAAGGACGTAGTGTTGTCAAAGACAGTGTTGTGAATCCGGCAACAATTGCAGTGAAGGAAAAGAGCAATAATGCATGGAAGGGTAGAAGCAGAAGAGAATGGGTAAACAGTAGAAGTACACGTGAAGACGCTAAATGTACAACAAAAATAAATGGATGGATCAAAGAATTATTATAATGCTACAATAATGCTACAATAACGGTGGTATACGGAGAAGGAAAAGTGTTGAAATGGGAATAGCTTTCGGACACAGGATCAGCACAGGTAGCAGAATTAGTAGCATTGGCAGTGGCCTTCAAGATGGAAAATTGAAAGAGGGTGAATATATTTACCGACAGAACATATGCCATTGAGGGGTGGAGGATTGCAACCTTCACGTGGTCCGCCCTGTTTCGACTAATGCAATCATCTCGACGTGCACACAAAGAAGATCAAAATGGACAAGCTGTCCTAAAACTGTAGGCTGTGCATGCCACACGAAAGAAGAATATGCCGTTGAGCTTCTACGTGAATATATGATGACATAGCACGAAGGGGACATGTCACCTCTTTTGAAGGACAAATACACACGAGGAATGTGTTAAAGTCCTGAAAGCAGCAGCTTGCCTTCCACTGGAGGCGGGCGTGATAAAGGCTCAGAAGAATAATCAGACCACAACATAAAGGACACGATTCTACGGATAAAGCAGTTTGAGGATTAATGGCAGAAAATGGGAATGGATAGAGGACTTAAGTCTTGCATTTTAGTCTTGGTATCAGAAAGTATGAAGAATGGGGAGCAGAGATATGGGGAGAAGGCAGGCACCGGTTATTGATTGGGGACGATCAGCTATGATCGCAATGAATTGGTTGGCAGACAGGATACAAAATGTAGGTTTCATGGGTCGTTTTCAGAATGGTAGGCAGTGACTAGTGGGGTACCGCAAGGCTCGGTGCCGGGACCTCAGCTATTTACAATCTATATATATATACTTATTAAACTCTCATCTTGTCCTCTTCCGATTTGCGTTGTTTTTAAATATGCCCAAAACGGTACGCGATAGCGCTACGATTTTTCGCCACCTTACTCGCCATTCCCCATTGCTGAAATATTACAAAGTTATTCGCCTGTCATTTGCCGGGACGGTAACGCCCCTTCCGGCACCCGCTGTCAAACACCGGCGGCGAGAATAAAGCTGAAGGATCGTAGTGCGCAGAGTGTGGCTGTGTTCGCGGCCGGGGGCTGTGTTCGCGGGCGGGGGCTGTGTTCGCGGGCGGAGGCTGTGTTCGCGGGCGGGGGCTGCCACGACGAGCCGGGAGCCAATGAATGCAGCAGGGGCTGGAAGCCGCTGAGTGCGACAGGCGTCGCGGACGGGAGCCGTTGAGTGAGTCCGGAGCACAGCCCGTGCCCGCGAACACAGCCCGTGCCCGCGAACACAGCGTCCGCCCGCGATGAGTGCGGTCGGAGCTGGGGCCGGGAGCCGATGAACTCACACACCCAATCCCCCTCCCACAGCCCCCTCCCAAACACCAGATCACCCCCATCTCACATAACCCCCCTTAACCCCCTCCCACGCCCCCCTCTCATCCCCTCTCCCACACTCATCCCCTCCCACACATTCCCTCCCAATACCACACCCTCCCCCACATACAGATCCTCCCCTACCCCCACACCACCCGACTCCACCACACCCCCTCCACAACAAACCCCTCTCCTCCACACCCCCTCCCCACATAACTCCCCTCCCCACACACCCTTCCTCCCCAACACAACACACCCCCTCACCCACATCCGCACACCCCCCACTCCCCCACACCCCTCTCTCCCCCCACCACCCCTCCCCCACCCACTGTTTATGATTGATCCACACAATCACACATGGTCAAATATCAATCTTTATTCCATAAGCAAACAGGAACATTTAAACTGCAAGCCTTTCTTATCCAACTCTGCGTGGCTTGTGAGAGAGGGAGAGCGTGAGCAAGCTGAACTTTCTAGTGTAAAGCTATGTAGTACCGTCATGATTAGGAAAGGGAAAATAGATTATGAAAGGAAACTGGCAGGGAACATAAAAACTGACTGCAAAAGTTGTTATAGATATGTGAAGAGAAAGAGATTAGTTAAAACAAATGTAGGTCCCTTGCAGTCAGAAACAGGTGAATTGATCATGGGGAACAAGGATATGGCGGACCAATTGAATAACTACTTTGGTTCCGTCTTCACTGAGGAAGACATAAATAATCTGCCGGAAATAGCAGAGGGCCGCAGGTCAAAGGAGATGGAGGAACTGAGTGAAATCCAGGTTAGTCGGGAAGTGGTGTTGGTTAAATTGAATGGATTAAAGGCCGATAAATCACCAGGGCCAGATAGGCTGCATCCCAGAGTACTTAAGGAAGTTGCTCCAGAAATAGTGGATGCATTAGTGATAATTTTTCAAAACTCTTTAGATTCTGGAGTAGTTCCTGAGGATTGGAGGGTAGCAAACGTAACCACACTTTTTAAGAAGGTAGGGAGAGAGAAAACGGGGAATTACAGACCAGTTAGTCTAACATCGGTAGTGGGGAAACTGCTAGAGTCAGTTATTAAAGATGGGATAGCAGCACATTTGGAAAGTGGTGAAATCATTGGACAAAGTCAGCATGGATTTACGAAAGGTAAATCGTGTCTGACGAATCTTATAGACTTTTTCGAGGATGTAACTAGTAGAGTGGATAGGGGAGAACCAGTGGATGTGTTGTATCTGGACTGTCAGAAGGCTTTCGACAAGGTACCACATAAGAGATTAGTATACAAACTTAAAGCACACGGTATTGGGGGTTCAGTATTGATGTGGATAGAGAACTGGCTGGCAAACAGGAAGCAAAGAGTAGGAGTAAACGGGCCCTTTTCACAATGGCAGGCAGTGACTAGTGGGGTACCGCAAGGCTCAGTGCTGGGACCCCAGCTATTTACAATTTATATTAATGAGCTGGATGAGGGGATTGAAGGCAACATCTCCAAGTTTGCGGATGACACTAAGCTGGGGGGCAGTGTTAGCTGTGAGGAGGATGCTAGGAGACTGCAAGGTAACTTGGATAGGCTGGGTGAGTGGGCAAATGTTTGGCAGATGCAGTATAATGTGGATAAATGTGAGGTTATCCACTTTGGTGGCAAAACCAGGAAAACAGACTATTATCTAAATGGTGGCCGATTAGGAAATGGAGAGATGCAGCGAGACCTGGGTGTCATGGTACACCAGTCATTGAAAGTAGGCATGCAGGTGCAGCAGGCAGTGAAGAAAGCGAATGGTATGTTAGGTTTCATAGCAAAAGGATTTGAGTATAGGAGCAGGGAGGGTCTACTGCAGTTGTACAGGGTCTTGCTGAGACCACATCTGGAGTATTGCGTACAGTTTTGGTCTCCAAATCTGAGGAAGGACATTATAGCCATAGAGGGAGTGCAGAGAAGGTTCACCAGACTGATTCCTGGGATGTCAGGACTTTCATATGAAGAAAGACTGGATAGACTTGGCTTATGCTCGCTAGAATTTAGGAGATTGAGAGGGGATCTTATAGAAACGTACACAATTCTTATGGGGTTGGACAGGCTAGATGCAGGAAGATTGTTTCCGTTGTTGGGGAAGTCCAGGGCAAGGGGTCACAGCTTAAGGATAAGGGGGAAATCCTTTAAGACCGAGATGAGGAAAACGTTTTTCACACAGAGAGTGGTGAATCTCTGGAACTCTCTGCCACAGAGGGTAGTTGAGGCCAGTTCATTGGCTATATTTAAGAGGGAGTTAGATGTGGCCTTTGTGGCTAAGGGGATCAGGGGGTATGGAGAGAAGGCAGGTACGGGATACTTAGTTGGATGATCAGCCATGATCATATTGAATGGCGGTGCAGGCTCGAAGGGCCGAATGGCCTACTCCTGCACCCATTTTCTATGTATCTATGTATCTAATACCATGTAAAGTGTGGCATGCACATATGTGCAGTGGAGATTATAAATGGCATGGATTAATAACGGTTAATCTACATCCTTCCTCTTAAAGAAGCAAAGCAGTTAGTGGAGCATATTGAAAAGCGCCAGTATAAAATGTGAGCATTTATTATTTTACTGCGCAGTCACGTGAGTGACTACGTGAAGAAGACCGTCCCCACGCATGCGCGTCAATACGTCTGTCGCGTTGCGCAACGACCGACTGGTGGGCGCGTTGCTGCTTTCCAGCGGTAAGTTTAAACCTAAAGGTAAGTTTAAAACTTAATTTCTCGGGTTTGTGTTTTGTGTTGCAGGAAGCTCCTTGCAGATCTTGCCTGCTGGATTCGGGGCGAAGTCCAGACGGGCCGCGGGGGAACCTTTCAGACCGCGGGGAGCCCAGTCACGGACGGCCGGGAATCCCGGCACGACATCGGGAAAGCCCGGCCACGGACCGTGGGGAACCCGCTATGGATACCGCGGATGTTCCGGTAGCGGGCGGCGGTCGAAATTCGCCTTTTTTTGAGTCACTGGCGGAAGAGCCAGCGGCTACAGACTTGGTGCCGGCAGTGAGCACTTTGGCTACCCCACAGGGGAGAAACGCCACTAAACGTCTGTCAGGGCCCTGGATTCCGAGGAGTCGGGCCAGGAGGACTCTCCTCCTTCCAAGGGCACTGTGATTGGAAAACTGACCCATCTGGAGTACCTATTGGAGAGGCTGCTCCAACGAGATATGTTCCAAAAACAAAGGGAGCTATCTGAGCCCGGGTATTATGGAGAACCCGCAGGCAGCAGCACCTGTGTCAGGGCTGCTTGATATCTCTCTCTCTGAGGAGGGGAGCGTAAGAGGCCAGTTTTATACTGAGTCAGATGCCGGTATCCTCAGAGGTCTGCGGCAGCACCTGTTCTCAGGGCTGCCTACGAATCTCCCTCTCTGTGGAGGGGAGTGCGAATGGTCAGTATGTAACTGACTTCAAATTCAAAGTATGTCCGTGGAACATACTGGAGCACATGCATATGGCTCTAAGGAAATACTCGCAAACGAAAGGGTTACTGCTGTGGGCAGAAAGCCCGGAAGGGGCCATTGTATCCCCTCACTCTACAATGCCGGCAGTGAACAGCGCTATCAGGGGTGACATTGCAGGAAATGAAACCAGCCGCTAAATCTTGTCTTCAGGTAAGACTTATCCAACAGGTATACCTGGATGAGGAAGCTAAAGCTGTCGGGCTGATCAAGGTACCAACAACGAACAAAGCTTCATCGTATCAGCGACGACACACCCCACGCCTCATCGGCAGTAAGCAGTTCACAAAAGCTGCTGGCAGCTTGAAAGCTGCGGCACAGGCCAAAGTCCAAGCCGGTCTCAGGAAATGGAATCCACATACACTACCATTCCTACTCTCCAATCAAGGACGGGAATAGAACTCACATCAGGGGCCGTTGGGCTTACCATAGACCACCGGTAACCATGGAGGTAGGTGGGTCTGGTTCTTCCGAAACATGGGGTAAGTAGACCATTTACATGTTGGTAATATTACAATTGGTTTTGTACAAATGATAATGTAGGTATGTTACAATACTTACCTTCAGTGGCGCTGTAATTCTGTCACTGGCCGTGTGCGCGATTTTGGCGCCTTTAAGGGGGGGGGGCGGGTTTAAAACGCGGCTCACTCCTACCTTGTCCTGGATTATATTTCGTTGGAGTACAAGCGTTTGCTGAAAAATCGTTCCTAGGGGCGTTTTGTGTATATTTTATTTTTATTAAATCGACAATGTCAGCGCTGGAGTCATTTTAACATCAGCTTCTGAAGCCGTCAACGCCAACAGCGGGGACGAATTTCACACACGGGACAGGTAAACGAAAGTGGTTTATTTTAATGTATAAAAGTGCTTCTTAAGAAGCCTTTAATTCATATTTTTTCATGCGAAACGGTGATTTTATACCCCGAACTAACGGCAGAATTTTTCATGCCGATACGGGGTTAAATTCACCGCAAATCAACGTTCCAAATGATCGCGTTCCAGAAAACCTCACTCGCAAGATGAATTAAATGCCGATTAATTTGCAGGTATTAAGCATTCAATTCCTTCCATTTGGCCTGTAAATTCATGACAATGAGATTTAAAAATTATGTTATATTGTGAATTCTTGTGCGAATGTTATTTGGACACTTAGGCTTTTCAAAAATGTTAATCTATTCTTAAGAAATTGATAGATGTTTAGATCTAGTAATTGAATTTTGTAATTAGCTACAATTAGGTAACTAACTAATTATATGCTTTAATTTCATGTCTTCTAAGTAAGATTGTTTCATATTTGTTTCAGAATGCTTCAATCTATAATAACTGAACATTTCTTTCAGTTCTCTTAATTTTTAAGAAAGTTATGGGGTTTTGACTGTCCTCGATCACAGCTTTTGTGTTGAGTCAATGGAAAAGCAATAGGCAACAAGATGCTAATTTCCGAGCATGAAATTGGCCATAACCTTTTTAATACTGAAGATATGAAAGTGAATTAGGTGTCAAATTAAACTTATTTTTATGCTTTATCTGATGGGATAAATTGAAGACTTTATTTTTTTAATCTCAAAATTTTGTAACATGCTAGATAATGATAGTATGAGATTGGGGTGTTATTGCACAGTACAAGGGTTCCAAGCTTGGCTGGGTTTTGCGGCCAGAGTTGTCTTTCGAGGCAGGCTCAGTGTTATGGCCAGGATTGCCTTATGGAACAAGCTCGGAATTATGGCGAGAGTTGTCTTTCGAGGCAGGCTCAGTATTACGGCCAGGATTGCCTTCCGAGACAAGCTCGGGAATTGGCCAGAGTTGTTTTCGACGCAGGCTCAGAATTATGGCCGGAGTAGCCTTTCAAGGCAGGCCCAGTATTATGGCCAGAGTTGTCTTTCAAGGCAGCCTCAGTATTATGGTCAGGATCACCTGTCGAGACAGGCTCGGGAATCTGGCCAGAGCTGTGATTCAAGGCAGGCACGGAATTATGGCACGCGTTGCCTGTTTCATTGTAAAAGATGGAGGATGTCGGTTCATAGTTGATTTAAACTCACATTTGCAACATAGATTTTCAGTATATGGTACTTCGTTACTGTCTAAAAAACTGATTTCTTTAAAGGTCTTTATGGCATGCATCGATTTCAAAGGTGCATACTATTTCAGGTCCCATTCACAGGGATCCCAGGAGTTATTTGGAATGTATCTGGATGGGGCATGATAACAATTAATGCGTTGTAAATGGGCTAATTTCAGCTCCCAGCTCATCTACCAATTTACAAAACCGGTGCTGGGACTGCTCAGAGCTAAAAAACACTTGTTATGGCTTAACATGGATGAGATTCTTAATGCTGTGTTTTGCTAAAATCAACTGTTTTCAGCCGCAACTATATTTGAGAGATGGAGGTTCTCATCCATCGAGTTAAATTTAAGTTGATACCAACTACACCTATTGTTTTCGGTTGTACCTTTAAATATTATTTATCTGTGACTTCGCACTGGGGCAAGAGATTGTAATCAAGGTTTGAGCATGCAGATCATGCATATCCGTACAACAAACCTGGACAGGATGGTTATACCTTCTTATATAATATTTCATGTTTACGATTTATTTACGCAGGGTAGCCCAGGGGTGTCAGGTATCAAACTAGTTCTCATGGCATACCCCATGCACCTTCGGTTATGTGTGGTCACACGTTTACAACATTACGTCAAGGTCACCAAGAGCCTTAGAGGCTCTAATACTACCAATGTAGTAAGTTATTAATAACCTCATAAGAAGGTATCAGTTTAGACCACCTCCAGGTGGTTAAAACGGGGTTCTGGCTAAAAAAAAAAAAAAAAAAAAAGGGGTAAGGGAAAGAACAGTCAGCCATGGCTCAGTAAAACTATAAAGGATAGTATTCGGCTGAAGGCAAGGGCATATAAGGTAGCCAGAGATAGTGGGAGGGTAGAGGATTGGGAAGCATTTAAAGGTCAGCAAAAAATAACTAAGAGATTAATTAAGACGGGGAAAATAGACTATGAAAGGAATTTAGCGAACAACATAAAAACTAATAGTAAGAGTTTTTATAGCTATATAAAAAGAAAAAGGGTGGCTAAGGTGAACGTTGGTCCATTGGAGGGTGAGACTGGAGAGTTGTTGGTGGGGAACATGGAAATGGCAAAGGCATTAAACGAGTATTTTGTATCAGTCTTCACCATAGAAGACACAAAATATATTCCAACGCTGGATAAACAGGGGGCGGTAGGAATGGAGGAGCTAAATACTATTAAGATCACCAAGGAGGTGGTATTAGGGAAATTAATGAGACTGAAGGAGGATAAATCCCCTGGGCCTGATGGATTACATCCAAGGGTCTTGAGGGAGATAGCGGTGGGGATTGTGGATGCATTGGTGATAATTTTCCAAAACTCCCTGGAGGCAGGAACGGTCCCAGTGGATTGGAAAATGGCCAATGTAACACCTATATTTAAAAAAGGAAGTAAACAGAAGGCGGGTAACTATAGACCGGTTAGTCTAACATCGGTGGTGGGTAAAATGTTAGAGACAATTATTAAAGAAACACTAACGGGGCACTTGGATAAACATGACTTCGTCGGACAGAAGCAGCATGGTTTTGTGAAGGGGAAGTCCTGTTTAACGAATCTGCTCGAATTCTTTGAGGAAGTAACAACCCGGGTGGATAAAGGGGAACCGGTGGATGTGGTATACTTGGACTTCCAAAAGGCTTTTGACAAGGTGCCACATAAGAGACTATTGCTAAAAATAAAAAATTATGGGATTGGGGGTAATATATTAGCATGGGTAGAGGATTGGCTAACAAATAGGAAGCAGAGAGTGGGGATAAATGGTTCATACTCGGGATGGCAACCGGTAACTAGCGGGGTTCCGCAAGGGTCGGTGCTGGGACCCCAGTTGTTCACAATTGATATAAATGATTTGGAGGAGGGAACCAAGTGTAATATATCAAAATTTGCGGACGATACAAAAATGGGAGGAAAAGTAGGGGATGAGGAGGATAGGAAGAGTCTGCAAAAGGATATAGATAAGCTAGGTGAGAGGGCAACAACTTGGCAGATGAAATTTAATACTAATAAATGTGAAGTCATTCACTTTGGGAAAAAAAATGATAGGGCAAGTTATTTTCTAAATGAGGTGGAGCTGCGTTGTAATGCAACGCAAAGGGATCTAGGGGTAGTAGTACATGAATCACTAAAAGTTAGTATGCAGGTGCAGCAAGCAATCAGGAAGGCCAATGGAGTTTTGCCTTTATTGCTTGGGGGGATTGAGTATAAAAACACGGAGGTCTTGCTGCAGCTGTACACAGTATTAGTGAGACCACATTTGGAATACTGTGTACAGTTCTGGGGTCCATACTTAAGAAAGGATGTACTGGCCCTGGAGGCAGTGCAGCGAAGGTTTACAAGATTAATTCCTGCAATGAGGGGATTGACATATGAGGAAAGGTTAAGTAGGCTGGAACTCTACTCTTTGGAGTTTAGAAGAATGAGAGGCGATCTCATTGAAACATATAAGATCGTGAGGGGCCTTGATCGGGTGGATGCACCGAGGATGTTCCCAATGATCGGGGAAACTAGAACTAGGGGACATAGTTGTAGAATAAGAGGGGGCTCTTTTAAAACTGAGATGAGGAAGAACTTCTTCACCCAGAGGGTGGTTAATTTATGGAATTCACTGCCCCAGGGAGCAGTGGAAGCAGAAACATTAAATATATTTAAGTCTAAAATAGATGTTTTTTTAGCTGCCAAGGGGATAAGGGGCTACGGGGAGAGGGCAGGGATATGGACCTAGGTATGGTTAGTATAGTAAGACCTGAGTGATCTCCTGGACAAGTGTCGATCGCCTGGATTGGGGTCGGAGAGGAATTTCCCGGATTTTTTTCCCGAATTGGACCTGGGTTTTTATCCGGTTTTTTGCCTCCCCCAGGAGATCACGCGGTTCTTGGGGTGGAGAGGGGTGATAGCGATATAAAGGGGAGGGTAGTGTCTTGTGTTCTGTGTCTTGTGTCTACTGTTTGTGGGTAAGGGTGTCTGTTTAGTGTTCAGCCATGAGCGAATGGCGGTGCGGGCTCGATGGGCCTGGTGGTCTACTCTCGCACCTACTTTCTATGTCTATGTCTATGTTTACAGCAGTAGCTACTAATTTTCTAATCTCACTCCACCAGGGCTGCTACTACATCAGCAGCAAGGGTTATACACGGTCCTCACGATCACATCCTGCCGACTGCAGGATGGTCTAACGTACGAAAAACATTTACAAGTTGGCGGCGCTGGCTTAACAGCTGCGGCCCGCCTGCAGTCGGTCAGTTTTTTTGTTTGTTTTTGTTTTTTTGTTCCCTTGTCCTGTTTTTAGTTAATTTTGCTTTATTAGGTTGTGCATGTGTGTGGGTGGGGTGGGAGAAACATGTTTTTGTCTCTTCCTCGGGGGGGGGGGTGCGACTTTTTCTGGCGTATTCCCCGTCTCCGTCTGCGCCGAGCCTAATGGCGGAGCTGGCGGCCTCGGAGCTGTGGCAGTGTTCCAGCGGCAGCGGCAGCAGCGACCCGACTCGGTCTTGGAGCTGTGGCGGCGGCAGCAGCAGCAGCAGGGCGACCCTACTCGGCTCGGAGCTGTGGCAGTGCTCCGGCGGCAGCGCCAGCGGCGAACCGACTCAGTCTTGGAGCTGTGGCGGCGGCAGCAGCAGCAGCGGCAGCGGCAGCGGTAGCGGCGACCCGACTCGGAGCTGTGGCGGCGGCAGCGGTAGGGACGACCCGACTCGGCCTCGGTGCTGTGGCGGCGGCAGCGGCGACCCGACTCGGCCTTGGAGCTGTAGCTGTGGCGGCGGCAGCGGCAGCGGCAGCGGACTACCTCGGAGGCTCGGCCGCTGGCCCGGCGGACTCGGCCGCGGGCCCAGTGGACGACATCGTCGGGAGCTCGCGAATCACAGGTTGGTGACCTGTTTTTCCGGAGCTCCCGCAACAACAGCTTCGGCCGCTGGTCTGGAGGGCGGCAGCTCGGGCAGCTTCGACCAGCCCGGGTCAAGTGTTTGAACCGGCCCGTTCGCGGAGCACGGTTGAGTCGCGGGACTGACTTACTTACCAACACCCGGTGGGGTCACAACATCTGAAGCCTGGATCGCCTCGGCGCTGAGGGAGAACAAAGAGGAACAGACAGAGACTTTATGATTTTGGCTTCTATCACAGTGAGGAGGTGCCTGGTGAACTCACTGTGGTGGATGTTAAATTTGTGTTTATTGTGTGGTTTTTGTCTTTTTTATTATATGTATGACTGCAGGCAACGAAATTGCGTTCAGACCGAAAGGTCTGAATGACAAAAATAAAATTCAATTCAATTCAATTCAATTCAGCGAGGTTTCCAGACATTTTATTTTAACCCATTGCCAGACCAGGAGTATTTGCCAACTCTATTTTAGGTTCTATTTCATAGTTTTTCCCCTCGGATGAGAGGGGTTACTTGTATTATTATTATTTGTTCATTTATCAGCTTCAGCATGTTTTTAATCTATGTCATGTCTGTATGCATTCTGAATGTTTCCTTTATCTGTGGTCAACTGATGCAATTGTGCTTGTGTGGAATCGTTTTTCCACGGCATGAAATGACAGAGCTTCAAAATCTTCACTTTGTCACACGTGACTCCGAAGTAAAATAGTAAGATTAAACGAGAACTTACCCGTTTGAAGTTTGATCGTTATTTTATGAGGATTTACGATGAGGGATTACGTGCCCTCGGCTCCGGGCCCTCGTAACATAACGATCTTCCTTTAAATTCTAGTCAACTCTAATCTGACTATGTTAGTTCAATACTGTTATCTGTGATTTCACACCGCTGCTTTGAAAATTGACGCGCACGCATGGGGACGGCCTTCTTCACGTAATCCCTCATCGTAACTCCTCATAAAATAACGATCAAACTTCAAACTGGTAAATTCTCGTTTAATCTTACTATTTTACGTGTACATGCTTGTGCATATGTGAGCACATACACCGAGACGGGTCATGCACAGTTCAAGTATAGCCTGTGAATTTTCCAATCAGCGGGTTTGTCTTGCAGGCACGACCTGCACGTGTACGGTAGTACCCCTCGTGCACCTCATCCTTCCCTGATGGAGCAAGTCCATTCTCGGGTGAACGCGGAGGAGAAGACACCGGTGGAGATGGGGGTCCGGGGAAGGCAGGGATGGTGCTGGCACAGGCAGAGGAATCCCTGGATTGGCTTTCGCGGAACGTGAGGGAAAACCGGCAGGCTGGTCCGCGTAAGGAAGTGGAAGTGCCGGTTCATTAACCGGGAAGAGGTGTTGGCGTGTTCGCCGATAGATGCCGTTGTAAATACTGACCAGGTACGAGTGTGAGTCTGCGGTTGACCCCAGAATGACTCCAAGGCGTGGTATCCTCGGAGTGACCGTAAGCGGACGGCCTGTCCCTTGTTGAGCTGTTGAAGCGGAGAACGGGTTTTATCGTAGTATTTCCTTGTTATGTCGCGGCCACGTTGGAGCTGGCGTTGGATCACTGGCGGTGTACGAACTTGTGGTTCTAGTAGTTGTTTGGCCAGAGGTTGCCGGAGGTTGTTGTGCATGTTGGCACGAATGATATAGGTCGCAAGAGGGAGGTACTGCAACAAAATTGTATGGAATTGGTCAGAAGACTGAAAAACAGGACCTGCAGTGTCGTAATGTCAGGATTGTTTCCAGTGCCTCGAGCTAGTGCAGGTAAGAATAGGAAGGTAGAGGATGTGAATGTATGTCTGGGGAGTTGGTGCACGGGGAAGGGATTCGAATTTCCCGATCATTGAGGTGGAGCGGGTTGTACCATGAGTCGTTCGGCCGAAGATCCCAGGAGAGGGTCGCGGACGATAGATTGAGTAGGTCGAGATAGACATCGGAGCCGGCCCTGTTTGAGAGGTCCCTTAGTTCTTTTGCACTTCTTACCGCGCGCTCGGCCAGGCCGTTGGACTGCGGGTATACGGGGTTGTTGGTGGTGTGGTGAAAGTCCCAGCGTTTCGGGAAATCCATGAAGAGCTGACTGGATAATTGAGTTCCATTGTTTGAGAGTAGCTTTAGGGGTGTTCCGTGGACAGAGAAGTGGCGAGTAGTTTTATGAATGACCATGGCTGTGGTCGGGCTACTGAGCGGGTCGATTTTTAACCATGACGTCAGGGCCAACCGGGAAATTGCGGAGGGTCCTGAGGTCATCCAACTGCTGCTCTTGTTCCCCAAAAGGAGTGGGTCGTGGAGTGCAGGAGACGTTAGTGTCTGTACCTACTGAAAGCAGGTACAATGTTTTGGAAGCGGACGACACGACAAGATTGAGTGGTAGCCAGGGCTGTGATTCCAACCCTGGTGCTGCGGCTCAACGGGGAAGAGTGACGTCACGCAGAGCCGCAGTAGTGGGAGACTCCATCGTCTGAGGTGCGGACAGGAAATTCTTCGGCAACAGGCGAGACTCCAGGATGGTGTATGCCTCATTGGTGCCAGGATCCAGGACGTCTCGGAGCACCTGCACGACATCCTCAAGAGTGACGGGGAGCAGCCGGAGGTTGTTGTGCATGTTGGCACGAATGATATAGGTCGGAAGAGGGAGGTACTGCAACACAATTGTATGGAATTGGTCAGAATACTGAAAAACAGGACCTGCAGTGTCGTAATGTCAGGATTGTTTCCAGTGCCTCGAGCTAGTGCAGGTAAGAATAGGAAGGTAGAGGATGTGAATGTATGTCTGGGGAGTTGGTGCACGGGGAAGGGATTCGAATTTCCGGATCATTGAGATCTCTTCTGGGGCAGGGATGACCTGTATAAAAGAGACGGATCGCACCTTAACTGGAGGGGGGCCAACATTCTAGTGGGAATGTTTGTTAATACTGCACGGGAGGGTTTAAACTAGATTTGCAGCGGGGATCGGGGAGGGGGGGCGGGGGGGTCTCGTGCAGGTCAGATGCACAGGAGAGGTTTGAAGTTGGTATGGGAGTTGGCGTGGGAAGGGTTAATGGACAGAAGAGGCAAAAAGCCGGAGAAGGAGGAAGGAGGGTTGTTTAAACTGCACGTATTTAAATTCAAGGGGCTTGACGGGTAAGGCAGATGAGCTTAGGGCGTGGATAGGTACGAGCGACTGAGATGTTGTAGCCATGACTGAAACTAGGTTAATGAGGGGCAAGACTGGCACCTCGTTATTGCAGGGTACATGAACTTCAGGGGAGACAGGGGTGAGGGAAAAAGAGGAGGGGGAGTTGCTTTGTTGGTTAAGGAAGATGTCACTGCTGTGTTCAGAAGTGACATTACGGACGGTTCCTGTAGTGAGGCTATATGGGTGGAGCCGTGGAACAAGAAAGGGATGATCACCTTGTTGGGGGTGTGCTACAGACACCTAAAGAGTCACCGGGAAGTAGAAGAGCAAATGTGCCGGGAGTATGCAGACAGCTCCTGGTCAAATATGGTTGTGTAAGTAGGGGACTTCAACTTTCCCAAATATAGACTGGGAAAATCATAGCGTGAATAATTTAGATGGGGTGCAATTCCTTAAATGAATTCAGGAGAGTTTTCTTAAACAATATGTGGAGGCAACCACACGTGAGAGGGCAACGCTGGATTCAGTATTGGGAAATTGGGAAGGGCAAGTTAATGAAGTGTGTGTGGAGGAGCCTTTTGGGACAAGTGACCACAGTTCGATTAGGTATAAGATAGTTACGGATCGCGACGGAGAGTGTCCACGTGTTGAAATGATCAACTGGGTTAAGGCAAAGTTTGAGGGTATGAGAGAAGGTCTAGCTCAAGTAGACTTGAGCAGGTTATTTGAGGGGAAAGGAACATCGGCCAAGTGAGATGTGTTTAAAAGAGTACTGAACAGAGCTCAGGAAGTGTACGTCCCCATTAGAGCCAAAGGTAAAGCAGGCAACGTGAGGAAGCTTGGCTGACGAGGGAAAATGAGACGTTAGTCAAAAACAAGAAGGATGCATGTGACAGGGATATGCAGCTGAGATCAAGTGCATCCCAGGAGGAGTTTCGGGAGCTTATGATCAAACTAAAACAGGATATCAGAAGGGCAAAAAGGGGCCATGGGATAGCTTGGGCGGGTAGATTAAAAAACGGGCAAAAAATATTTAATGAATACATAAGGGGGAAATAGTAACTAGAGAAAGAGTGGAATCTCTCAGGAATAAAATAGGGAGACGTGGAGCCACGGGAGATCGGCAAGGTCCTCAATGAGTATTTCTCCTGTCTATTTACCAAGGAGAAAGACAGTAGGACGGTTGGAGGAAATTGGTTAGTCACTGGAAGTGTCATGAGAGCACTCAGGGTTACCGTCGAGGAAGTACTGAAGGTACTGTCGTATTTGGAGGAAGACAAATCTCCAGGGCCAGATCAGATATATTCGTGGACATTGCGGGAAACTAGATAGGAAATTGCGAGAGCCCTGATTGAAATTTACGAGTCGTCCTTAAATACAGGAGAGATGCCAGAGGATTGGAGGGCGGCAAATGTTGTGCCTCTTTTCAAGAAGGGCTGCAGGGATAATGCAGGGAACTATAGGCCGATCCGCTTAACACCTCTAGTTGGTAATTTACTGAGGGATAGGCTATACAGGCATTTGGATGGGCAAGGGCTGATTAGGGATAGTCAACATAGTTTTGTACGTGGGAGGTCCTGTCTCACAAATCTGATTGATTTTTTGAAGACGTGAGCAAAAAGGTTGATGTGGGAAGAGCTGTAGATCTTGTGTACATGGACCTTAGTAAGGCGGTCGACAAGGTGTCGCATGGTAGGCAGCTCGGGAAGGTTAGATCTCATGGGATCCAAGGGGAGATAACTGAATGGATAGCAAATTGGCTCAATGGAACGTAGCAGAAGGTGATTGTGGAAGGTTTCTTCTCAGAATGGAGGCATGTGACTAGTGGTGTGTCACACTATTCGGTGCCGGCTCAGTTACTGTTTGCCATCCGCATCAAGTATTTGGATGAGAACATTCACAGCAAGATTAGCAATTTTGCTGACGATTCAAAAGTTAGCGGTTTTGCAGATAGTGAAGAAGGTTGTGAACGTTTGCAACAGGATGTGGATTGATTGGCCGGGTGGGCGGAGGATTGATTGATGAGATTTAATACGGATAGGCTGCGAGCTGAACATCCAGGGATATTCAATATTCATGAGGGATAGAGAGAAAGGAAAATGAGGTTGGGTAGCGTTGCTGGTTAGAGAGGAGATTAACACAGTGGAAAGGAAGGACATTAGTTTGGAGGATGTGGAATCGGTATGGGTAGAGCTGCGAAACACTAAGGGGCAGAAAACGCTGGTGGGTGTTGTGTACAGGCCTCCTAGCAGTAGTAGTGAAGTTGGGGATGGCATCAAACAGGAAATTAGAAATGCGTGCAACAAAGGCAAAACAGTTAGAATGGGTGACTTCAATCTACATATAGATTGGGTGAATCAAATTGGCAGGGGTGCTGAGGAAGAGGATTTCTTGGAATGTATGCGGGATAGTTATCTAAACCAACATGTAGAGGAACCAACGAGAGAGCAGGCTATTCTAGACTGGGTATTGAGTAATGAGGAAGGGTTAGTTAGCAGTCTTGTTGTGCGTGCCCCCTTGGGCAAGAGTGACCATAATATGGTTGAGTTCTTCATTAGGATGGAGAGTGACATTGTTAATTCAGAAACAACGGTTCTGAACTTAAATAAAGGTAACTTTGAGGGTATGAGAAGTGAATTGGCCAAGATTGACTGGCAATTAGTTCTAAAAGGGTTGACGGTGGATATGCAATGGAATGCCTTTAAAGACTGCATGGATGAACTTCAAAAATTGTTCATCCAAGTTTGGCAAAAGAATGAATCAGGGAAGGTAGTGCATCCGTGGATAACAAGGGAAATCAGGGATAGTATCAAAGCAAAAGATGATGCGTACAAATTAGCCAGAAAAGGGAGATGGAGGAACTGAGTGAAATCCAGGTTAGTCGGGAAGTGGTGTTGGGTAAATTGAATGGATTAAAGGCCGATAAATCACCAGGGCCAGATAGGCTGCATCCCAGAGTACTTAAGGAAGTAGCTCCAGAAATAGTGGAAGCATTAGTGATAATTTTTCAAAACTCTTTAGATTCTGGAGTAGTTCCTGAGGATTGGAGGGTAGCAAACGTAACCCCACTTTTTAAGAAGGCAGGGAGAGAGAAAACGTGGAATTACAGACCAGTTAGTCTAAAATCGGTAGTGGGAAAACTGCTAGAGTCAGTTATTAAAGATGGGATAGCAGCACATTTGGAAAGTGGTGAAATCATTGGACAAAGTCAGTATGGATTTACGAAAGGTAAATCGTGTCTGACGAATCTTATAGAATGTTTCGAGGATGTAACTAGTAGAGTGGATAGGGGAGAACCAGTGGATGTGTTGTATCTGGACTTTCAGAAGGTTTTCGACAAGGTACCACATAAGAGATTAGTATACAAACTTAAAGCACACGGTATTGGGGGTTCAGTATTGATGTGGATAGAGAACTGGCTGGCAAACAGGAAGCAAAGAGTAGGAGTAAACGGGTCCTTTTCACAATGGCAGGCAGCGACTAGTGGGATACCGCAAGGCTCAGTGCTGGGACCCCAGCTATTTACAATTTATATTAATGAGCTGGATGAGGGAATTGAAGGCAACATCTCCAAGTTTGCGGATGACACTAAGCTGGGGGGGGCAGTGTTAGCTGTGAGGAGGATGCTAGGAGACTGCAAGGTGACTTGGATAGGCTGGGTGAGTGGGCAAATGTTTGGCTGATGCAGTATAATGTGGAAAAATGTGAGGTTATCCACTTTGGTGGCAAAAACAGGAAAGCAGACTATTATCTAAATGGTGGCCGATTAGGAAATGGGGAGATGCAGCGAGATCTCGGTGTCATGGTACACCAGTCATTGAAAGTAGGCATGCAGGTGCAGCAGGCAGTGAAGAAAGAGAATGGTATGTTAGCTTTCATAGCAAAAGGATTTGAGTATAGGAGCAGGGAGGTTCTACTGCAGTTGTACAGGATCTTGGTGAGACCACACCTGGAGTATTGCGTACAGTTTTGGTCTCCAAGTCTGAGGAAGGACATTATAGCCTTAGAGGGAGTGCAGAGAAGGTTCACCAGATTGATACCTGGGATGTCAGGACTTTCATATGAAGAAAGACTGGATAGACTTGGCTTATACTCGCTAGAAATTAGGAGATTGAGAGGTGATATTATAGAAACGTACAACATTCTTATGGGGTTGGACAGGCTAGATGCAGGAAGATTGTTCCCGATGTTGGGGAAGTCGAGGACAAGGGGTCACAGCTTGAGGATAAGGGGGAAATCCTTTAAGACCGAGATGAGGAAAAACTTTTTCACACAGAGAGTGGTGAATCTCTGGAACTCTCTGCCACAGAGGGTAGTTGAGGCCAGTTCATTGGCTATATTTAAGAGGGAGTTAGATGTGGCCCTTGTGGCTAAAGGGATCAGGGGGTATGGAGAGAAGGCAGGTACGGGAAACTGAGTTGGATGATCAGCCATGATCATATTGAATGGCGGTGCAGGCTCGAAGGGCCGAATGGCCTACTCCTGCACCTATTTTCTATGTATCTATAGTGTGAGGTGTTGCATTATGGGACGTCGAACAAGGGCAGGACCTACACAGTAAATGGTAGACCTTTGGGCAGTGTGGTAGAGCAGAGGGATCCAGTAGTGCAAGTGTATGGTTCCTTGAAGGTCGAGCCGCAGTAGATTAGTTGGACAAAAAGGCTTTTGGCACTTTGGCCTTCATCAGTCAATACTTTGTATATAAGTTGGGAGGTCATGTTGCAGTTGTAAGAGACGTTGGCGAGACCTCATTTAGAACATTGTTTTAGTTCTGGGAGCCATGTTGTAGGAAGGATATTGTCAACTTGAATGAGCACAGAAAAGATTTACGATGATGTTGCCAGGCTAGAGATTGTGAGTTATCGGGAGAGGTTACGAAGGTTGGACTCTATTCCATGGAGCGCAGGATGATAAGGGGAGATCTTATAGAGGTATACAAAATCATCAGAGGAATAGATCGGGTTTTGCCCAGAATGGGGGAATCGTGGACATAGGTTCACGTTGAAGGGGAAAAGATTGAAGAGGAATCCAACGGGTAACCTTTTCACACAGAAGGGGTGGGCGTATGGATCAAGCTGCCAGAGTAGGTAGTTGAGACTGGGACTATACAATCGTTTAAGAAACAGTTGAACAGGTAATTGGATAGGACAGGTTTGGAGGGTTATGGACCAAGCGCAGGCAAGTGGGGCTCGGGTAGCTGCGCCACTGTTGGCCGGTGTGGGCGAGTTGGCCGAAGGGCCAGTTTCCACACCCGGAAAGATGCGCTGGTTTGTAGTTTAATTGTCCTCTGTAGATTGTTCCTAGTGTATAGCAGATAGAAAAGAGGGACAGCAGATGACTTATGTGAATGGGTAATCCGTGGTCGATTTCATCTAGGGAGGCCCAGTAGCCTGTTCCATTTTATATCCTACCTAAACTCGTGAAAAATGGCTCTGCCGAAAGACACAAAAGCTAACAAGATACAAGAGATACAAGATACATTTATTTGTCACATGTACCAATTGGTACAGTGAAACGTGTGGTCGCCATACAGCCATACGAATAATAAAGAGCACAGAACACAATAGTTTTTTAACACAGACATCCCCACACAGTGGGATCACAGTTTCCCACTGTGAGGGAAGGCTCCAACATTCAGTCATCCTCCTCTGTCCTCCCGTGGTCGGGGGGCTCCCGAGCCCCCGCTTTCGCCACTACGGGCAGCCCGATGTTCAAGCCCGCTCGGCGGGGTGGTGGAAGTCCGACGTCGGGACTGGAGGACATCCTCCACAGCTTGGACATCCGAAACGGCCACCTCCTACCAGAGTCCGTGGCTCCCGAAGTCCACAGGCCACGCCGGGCGGAGATTCAATGCTGGTGGCCCTCGGCAAATGGCCCCAGGTCTCCGCAATTTTGAAGACAGCGCCGGCCGCGCTGGAAGCTCTGCAGCTCCGATGTAGATGCAGCAGGCCCAACACTCCAGAGACTCCTCGGCGATCCCAGGTACGGCATCGCCCGCTCCGCTGTGAATCCAACGCTGCGCCGCCACTGCTGGAGCTCTGGTCCGGTCCCCGGCAGGAAAGGCTGCTCCAATCCAGGTGGTAGGCCGCGAGGAGGGGGGCGAGGACGCGACTCGGAGAATAGTCGCCTCCTCGCCAGGAAGTGACTGGGAAACGGTTTCCCCCTTACCCTACCCCCCGTCCGCCACATAGAAAAGTTAGAGAAACTAAAGACACATACTTTTAAAACTAACTAAAAGTTAAAAAAAGATAGAAAAACAAACAGACTGTAGGCAGAGGCTGCCTTAAATGCGGCGCACCTAGTTGATATAACGACGAGGATGGGATTCGAAGTTCTGTCTGCAAATTACAATGGGCTAGCAGTCCATCGGCGTAAACTCTGGGCAACCTGGTTCAATTTCTGGTATGTATGGAATTTCGTACCGACTCTAACAGATTGCTTTTAACTTGCGTACATTTAATGTTGTGTTCTCTCTTCATTTTCCACTGACAGTTACTTTTGTAGCTTTCTAAAACGCTCCAAATCCCGAAGCCTCTTGTCTTGTTTTGGAAACATCCAAGTGTTTCTAATTACTTTAACATGCCGAATGCTCGCACAGGTAAACAATATGTATACAAATTTTCCTCCTGCTTTGTGGTTTGATGGAAAGTATATGATTTACAATATTCAAATTGAATATCCCATTGCGGAATGAGACCTTTACCCGATTGTTGTCGTATGTGGTAATGCATCTTGCTCACCTACTGCAACCAAACTACCATTCCTTCATGTATGGTTTCCATTATTTGGATAGATCTCTAAGGATTCACTCTGAACCAAACCGTCTAAAGTCCATCATATCACATTCAATCTTTCAGAGAGAAATGTTGTCACTGGAGTATTCTTGTCCGGCGAAAATGGACACTAAATATTTTGTTCACAGATGCATAGATACATGGGCAATAGGCGCAGTAGTAGGTCATTCGGCCCGTCGAACCCGCACCGCCATTCAATGTGATCATGGCTGATCATCCAGAATCAGTACCCGGTTCCCGCCTTCTACCCATATCCCTTGATTCTGAAAGCCATAAGAGATCTATCGAACTCACTTTTGAATGCATTGGCCGACACAGCCTTCTGAGTCAGAGAATTCTACAGACTCACAACTATATGGGTGAAAAAGCTTTTCCTCGTCTCAGTTTTGAATGGCCTACCCCTTAATCTTAAACTGTGACCCCTAGTTCTGGACTCCGCCGACATCTGGAATATTTTTCCTGCAACCTACCTGTTCAATCCATTAAAATTGTATTTGTTTCTATAAGGTCCCAACTCATTCTTCTAAATTTCAGTGAATACAAGCCCAGTCGACCATTTCTTTCATTATATGTCGGTTCCGCCATCCCGCCATCCCGCGAATTAACCTGGGGCACGTACACTGCACTCTATCAAAACGACTAATATTCTTACTCAAATTAGCAGACACAAATTGCACACAATACCCCAGTTGCGGTTCACCAGGGCCCTGCACAACTGCAGTAGGACTTCTTTGTGTAGAGCCGTGCATGTCCCTTTAACATAATGACCTCACCACTACTAACCACTCCCCATTATCTTCAGTATAATTGTAACCTTCCCACCCCTAGCTCGCTCTCTAGCTCCGGTAATGGACCACGAACAGCTAGGGCAATATGTGTGTATACGACTACAATGTATGCAATGAACTAAGAGTGAAGACTACGTGTTTGACAAGTCTTTACATGATGTCAGGAATGGAATGACCTTCACTGCCAAAGTAGACACGGGGGCGTTTGCGAACGTAATGTCGTTAAGCCTCTTTCAGCAGATAAGATCTGGTGAGAACATTACTGCTGATGACTCCCGCCTCCATGCATATGGGGGGAGCATGCTATTCCCGGTCGGCAAGGCCACCCTTATCTGCACAGTTCTGAAGGCCTCTCGGCCCCTCTCTTTCCTCCTGCTGGAATCTGAGAATGTTACTCTGTTGGGCGCCAGTGCGTGCCAGGACCTCGGTTTGGTTTCCTTCCACCGCGATATCCACCTGGTGCAGACCCCCATGGACCCCATGTGCGAATACCCCGACCGTTTTGACGATGTATTGGGCAAACTACCCTGCAAGTACGAAATCGAGGTGGACCCGGAGGTCCACCCGGTAGTCCGCCCGGCTCACCGCGTCTCCTTTGCCATGAAGGACAGTGTGGAGTCGACTCTGCGTCAGATGGTGGCCATGGGCATCATCAAGGAGGTGAGTGATGCCACCCGGTGTGTCTCCACCATGGTCGTTGCTGCTAAGAAGGACAAGAGTGAGATTCGGATCTGTATAAACCCCAAGGACCTAAACCTTGCCATCAAGCGCCCGCACTACCCCATGCGAACGGTGGAGGATGTCGCTGCAAAGGTTGGCCCAGCCACCGTATTCTCTGTCCTCGATGCCAAGAGCTCTTTCTGGCAGATTCCGCTGGTTGAACGTTCATCTCTCTTGACCACGTTTGGTACACCTTTCGGCAGGTACCGTTTCCTCCGCATGCCTTTCGGGATCAATTCTGCCAGCGAGGTTTTCCAGCGCACCATGGAGCAGTTATTTGCAGGTCTGCCGTGTGCTATCATCGTCGATGACATCTTGGTGTACGGGAGGGACGTCGCTGAGCACGACCTCCACCTCCGCCAAGTCCTGGATCGGGCTCGGGAGATCAACCTCAAACTGAACCCCAAGAAGTGCCGCTTCCGCGTCCCGGAGGTCACATACGTGGGCCACGTTTTTACGGCTGAGGGTCTGAAACCAGACCCGCAGAAGACAGCTGCGGTCTCTGGGATGCCAGCTCCGGTCAACGTGCCCAGCCTGCAGCGCTTCTTGGGCATGGCGAACTACCTGGGGAAATTCATTCCCGACCTCAGCGAGCTGAGTGCGCCCCTGAGGGAACTGACCAAGAAGGACACTGTCTGAGTTTGGTACCCGCTGCATCAGGCAGCCTTCGATGACTTGAAATCCCGGCTGGTTCGCACCCCCACTCTCAAGTTCTTCGACTTAAAGCGCCCCATCGTCCTCACCTGCGATGCCTCAAGTTTCGGTCTCGGTGCCGCCTGCCTGCAAATCCACGACCGCCTGCAACTACCTGTCTCCTACGCCTCCCGCACTATGACTCCTACCGAGCAACGCTACGCTCAGATCGAGAAGGAGCTCCTTGCCGTGGTGTTTGCCTGCTCGAAGTTCAAGGACTACATTCTGGGTAACACTTTCACTATTGAAACCGACCACCAGCCGCTGGTCACTATCTTGAACAAACCGATCCACGTGGCTTCTTCCCGTTTGCAGCGTATGATGCTGCAACTCCAGCGCTTAACGTTTCAAATCGTGTGCCGAAAGGGCAAGGACATGTTTGTAGCCGACACGCTGTCCCGCGCACCGCTGGCTTCTACTGCCCGCCACCCATCCGAGTCATCCGACCTGATGGTGCTAAACGTCAACTTCGTGCCTTCCCAGCAGATGCAGTCCCTGATTCACCACACTGCCAATGATCCTGCCCTGCAACAGCTTATAGGCATCATCCGTCGTGGCTGGCCTGACCGTCGTTCATCCTTGCCGGCTGCTGCTGCGCCCTACTTCCTAGTCCGGGATGAACTTGTGCTGCATGCCGGCGTGGTGGTGAAGGGCCACAAGGTTGTGGTGCCTGCTGCGCTGCGGGACCACTATTTCCAAACCGCCCACAGCGGCCATCCCGGTGCCGATGCCACCCTGTCCC
Source organism: Malacoraja senta (assembly GCA_038087875.1). Taxonomy (NCBI): domain Eukaryota; kingdom Metazoa; phylum Chordata; class Chondrichthyes; order Rajiformes; family Rajidae; genus Malacoraja; species Malacoraja senta. The sequence goes on along the minus strand of CM075981.1, from coordinate 7,720,875 downwards.
AGGCCCAGAGCCAATTTTATTGGCCCGGCATGGCACAGGACATCCGGGAGAGGGTCTCTGCCTGCTCAACCTGCAATACCCTCTCTCCACACCAGCAACGCCAGCCACTCCTGCAACAGCCTGCCCCCGCCCTGGCGTGGATGGCGGTCGCTACGGACATATTTGAGTGGCGTGGCAAACATTTCCTGGTCCTTGTCGACTCCTACTCCAGCTGGTTCGAGATTGAGCGTCTGCGCTCCCTCACTTCTGCTGCGGTCATTGGAAAGCTTCAACGCCTCTTTGCGACCTTTGGCATTCCTGTGACTGTGCAGTCTGACAACGGGGGCCAGTTCACGAGTGCTGAGTTCCGCGCCTTCGCCGCCGCCTACAACTTTCGCCACATCACCAGCAGCCCTGAATACCCACAGAGCAACGGCCTTGCTGAGCGCGCTGTCCGCAGTGCCAAGGAGCTGTTGGAACATTGTAGACTTTCGCATTCTGATTTATATCTGGCTCTACTGAATCTCCGAAATATTTGTCGCGACCCTGCCATGGGCTCACCCGCTCAACGGCTCATGTCCCGCACCACTCGCCCTCCCATCCCTGTCTCCCAGCGATCCCTACAGCCCGCAGTCCGCAGCCCTGCTGCTGTCCAGGAGCGCATTACCCAGAAACAGGTCGTCCAGAAGCGCTCCCACGACAAATCGTGCCGTCCCCTTCAGCCCCTCTTCAAGGGCCTGGTCGTCCGGATGCAGTCCCCCTCCGGACACCGCCGCTTGGCTGTTGTCATCGACTTTGCGGGCTCTCCGCGCTCTTACCTGGTTCACTACGAGGGCACCATCTACCGCCGGTCCCGCCAGCATTTGCTGCCGGTCAACGAGCCCGCTCCGCCTCCCGCAGCCCCTTTTGCACCCGCGGTTGCCACCTCGTTGCCTACCGCTCCTCCCATGCCCAGGACTCTGCCCTCGCGACCCTTGGTGCCCCGTTTTCCCGCTGCTCCTCCTGGTCCCCCCCATCAGACCTCTCCCGCTCGCGTGCCCGTTGCGGGGCACGTTTCTCCTCCCCGGTCTCCTCGTCCTCCCTCTCCTGCTCACTCTCCTCTCGGATCCCCTATCGTCACTCCTGCTCCGGCTCCTGCTCTTCCTTCGGAGGGGGTGAAGGCGGGCTGCGTACCCGCTCCGGGCGTCTGGTCAAGCCGCCTGAACGTTACGGGGAGTTTGCTTGAATGGTTCAAGTTTTTCCTGACGATGTACGCGCGGGTTTGTGTCTAGCGTATGAGTCGTGGTCTCGCTGTCATCATTGTAATGTTTCCCTTTTCAAGGGGAAGGATGTAGAGCCGTGCATGTTCCTTTAACATAATGACCTCACCACTACTAACCACTCCCCATTATCTTCAGTATAATTGTAACCTTCCCACCCCTAGCTCGCTCTCTAGCTCCGGTAATGGACCACGAACAGCTAGGGCAATATGTGTGTATACGACTACAATGTATGCAATAAACTAAGAGTGAAGACTACGTGTTTGACAAGTCTTTACAGTTTGCTCTTAAACGCACATCCTCTCTTAATGAGGGCCAACATGGCATTCGCTTTCTTCACTGACTACTATGCCTGCATGCTTACTTTCATCGCAGGCGTGAAACTTTATAAACCACATTGGAGGAAGTACACACGAATCTCTACATTTTCTGAAACGGCTGTTTCAAGGCGTGGTTAATGGTGAAGCAGATGGTGAAAGGGCAAGCGTTGGACCTCATGCCAGTTGGATGGAAATATCCAGCGGACGGGTTGAAGTGGGTTTGAGCCGATTACAGCACTGGGGAATCATGGAGAAGGCGGTCTCTGCTGCAACCAGATACGGGTGTGGGACAGGCCGTTGCGTAGCGTGTATATCTTGGATCGTTGTGTTGCATTTGTCCAATTAAACATTATTTCTTCCGCCTATGAGTTCATTTAGCACCGCCATCATTAAATGGCGAGACAAAAAAAAGGAAATTACCGATATGACGGGTCAGTTCCATGGTTAAAGTTGAGCTGTGCGTCTTGTTTTGGGAGATAAGTACGTGGAAGTGTTCAGGAAAGACGATATATCATGCAAAAATGAAGTGAGAGGAGTTTGATCGTTTTGAAGGACGAAGTGTTTGAAACGTTCGGTGGAATGAGACGGCAAGGCAAACATGGCAGCGAATAGAAGTCAAGAAAGCCAGCAGAAGGAGAACTGTGACAAAATGTAACATTTTCAGGAGTGAAATCCGAACCCACGCCTCCTGTGGAGACTGCGACCTGAACCGCTCGGTCATCCTGACCACCTATTATGCGGACACTCTTACACATCCACACTGTTCTGCCGTCCATCACCAGACAAAATATTAGAATGCAAATTGTTCGCATCTATACGATATTACGTCAGTTAGGATGGGATGGTTAACTTTACAATTATCTCCTCCGCCGTGATGTCATAGTCATGCTGCTCCACTACGCAATCGGATCGCGTTTGATCAACTCTGTGCTTCATGTCCACCCTGTTGGATATCCCTGGAGAAGCAAATACCCATCTTTGAAAACGTATCTCCCATTAAATACTTCTAATAACCACAAGTCTCCAGAATGAAAAAAAACAGTATTTGCTGTGCTCTTCTGAGATGTGTGTAATTCTAACAAGGAAACAGACTGCTGTCAACTGGAACCAAACGAATGCTCAAATAAATAAGACCCTTGGTTTTACAAGACCGACCTCTTACTTTGTGACAGTATCTCTTCGTCGGAATGTTTCTCTTGGTGAGCACATCTCCGCGTCTACCTCTTCACAACCTTCAGGTTTTTACGGCTTTAGTAGGATTACCCAGTTATACCACGAACATTCAAAGAAAATCTGACTGAACTTGTGTAGGCTCTCGTAATATAACTTCACAAACAGAACGAGGAACACAGAACATAGAACATTCAGCACAGTGATCTGTCATTGGGCCCTGAATGCCGGTCAAGAAGCCAAGATAATCTATTATCGGCCCACAAGTGGTCCGTGTCCCTATATTATCTACATATCCATCTGCTGGTTGAAAACCCGCTTAAACGCCACTATGATAACTGCCTCTACCACCAGTGTGTTCCAAGGACCCAAGACTTATCCTTGTAAAACCCTTGCCCCACACGTGTTTTGATATTTCAACACTGAAATAAAAGGTTACGTCTCTCCACCCTGTCCACGTCGGAGAAAGAATGCAGCACGGATATTCATCCCATCATTGTCGTAATTAATTGCTTTCTTCTGCGAACAAATGTGGCGAGACTTTTCAAATGTTACCTAATGTTTGCCGGGTCAATAGGCAGACTGGTCAGTGCGACTTGCTTGACGATGATAGGTTCATATTTCGTTATCGTTTAATTACTTTGTGATTTAATCAATGTGGTATCCTCCGGTTTCCTCGCACATCCGAAAGACGCGTGGGTTTGTAGTTTAATTGCCCTCTGTAAATTGTTCCTAGTGTGTAGGGGATAGGAAAGTGGGACAGCAGATAGCTTGTGTGAACTGGTAATCGATGGCAGGCTTCAACTCGGTTGGTCGTGTGACCTGTTCCATGCTGTATCTCCATTAAATTGTCAACAATAGCTCTGCCGAATGTCACAACAGATAACGACGATGAAGGGATTCGAATTTCCGCGTGCAAATCACAATGGGCTAGCAGTCCATCGCCGTAACCTCTCGGCCAACTGGACCCATTTCTGGTATGTTTGGAATTTCGTTCCGATTCTTACAGATTGCTTTTTAACTTGCGTACATTTAATATTGTGTTCTTTCTTCATTTTCCACTGACAGTTACTATTGTCGATCTTTTGTAGATTTTTAAAACGCTCCCAATCCCGAGGCTTATTGTCTTGTTTTACGAACATCATGGATCTTTGCCATTGATTTAACGTGCAGATTGCTCGAACGGGCATACAAGATGTACGCCCATTTCCCTCGAGCTTTGTAGCGTGATGGAAAATAAGTGATGTAGAAGATTCAAATTGAATATCCCATTGCGGAATGAGACCTTTTCCCGATTATTGTCGTGTGTGGCAATGCATCTTACTCAAATACTGCAAGCAAACTGACACTCCTTCATGTATGGTTTCCATTATTTGGATGAATCTCCATGGATTCACTCTGAACGAAAGCGTTTCAAGTCAATGCTATCACATTCAATCTTTCGGAGATACATTTTGCCAATGGAGGATTCTAGTCCGGCGCAAATGTTCACTAAACATTCGGCTCATAGATACATAGATCAATAGACAATAGGTGCAGCACAGCCATTCATTGTGATCATGGCTGATCATCCTCAATCAGTACCCCATTGATGCCTTCTCCCCATATCCCTGAATTCCGCTAGCCCCAAGAGCTCTATCAAACTCTGTTTTGAATGCATCGGCCTCCATTGCCTCCTAACGCATAACATTCCACAAATTCACAACTCTCTGGGTGGAAAAGCTTGTTCTCTTCTCAGTTCTAAATGGCCTACCCCTTATTTTTAATCAGTGGCCCTTGGTTTTCGACTCCCCCGACATCGGGAATATGTTTGTTGCACCTAGCGTGTCCAATCCCTTAATAATGTTATATGTTTCTATATGATACCCTCTCATCCTTCCAAACGCCAATGAACATAAGCCCAGTCGCTCCATTCTTTTATCATATGACTGTTTCGCCATTCCGTTAATTAACCTCGTGAGAATATGTCCTCAAATTAGGAGACTAAAATTCCACACAATACTCCAGGTGTTATATCACCAGGGGACTTTACAACTGCAGAATAACCTCTTTGCTCCTATACTCAACTCCTCTCGTTATGATGGCCAACATGCCAACAGCTTTCTTGACAGCCAGCTTAACCTGTATGCTTATTTTGAGTGACCTATGTACAAGGACACCCAGGTCTCGTTGCACTTCCCCTTTTTCCAATCATACAACATTCAGATAATAATCTACCTTTTTGTTCTTGCCACGAAAGTGGATAACCTCATATTTATCCACATTATAATGCATCAGCCATGCGTCTGCCCATTCGCCCAAATTATTCAAGTCACCCTGTATCCTCATTGTATGTTCTTCACAGGTCACACTGCCACCCAGCGTTGTGTCATCTGCAAATTTGCAAATGTTAGTTTTAATTCCTTCATCTAAATCCTTAATGTAAATTGTAAATAGCTTCCGTCCCATCACCGAAAATTGCGGCAGCCCACCAGTTACTGTCTGCCATTCTGAAAGGAAACTCTTCGTTTCCTGTCTGCCAAGCAAAGCAAATGTCTATCCATGTTATTCCTCTAACCCCACTACCATATACAGTAATTTTGCCCAAAAATCTCATGTGTGGGGCCTTGTCAAAAGCTTTCTGAAAGTCTAGGGGCACTACACCCACTGCCTGTCCCTTGTCCATTTTATTTGTTGCATCTTTAAAACATTCCAGATTAGTCAAGCATTATTTACCCTTCGTAAATCCATGCTGACTCGGACGGATCCTGTTACTACTATCCAAATGCTCCGCATCTTCACCACCACAGATGTTAGGCTAACTGGTCTATAAGTCCATGCTTTTTCTCTCCCTCTTTTTTTTTAAAGTGGGATAACATTCGTTACCCTCGAATTCACATGAACTAATCCAAAAGCTATAGAACATTGGAAAGTGATCACCAATGCGTCCACGATGTCTGGAGCCACCTCTTTCAGTTCTCTGGAACGCAGAACGTCGGGCCCTGGGGATTCATCAGCCTTCAGTCCCATCGATCTAAGCAACGCAATTTCCTGACTAATGTGTACCTCTTTGCATGTTCTCACAGTTCACTGCCACGTCGCTTTGCGTCATCTGTAAATTTACTCATGTTACTTTTAATTCATTCATCTAAATAATTAATGTATATTGTAAATAGCTGCGGTCCCACAAACCGAGACTTGCGGCAGCCCACCACTCACTGCCTGTCATTCTGAAAGGGAACCGTTAATCCCAACTCTTCGTTTCAGACCCTGGGGATATATCAGACTTCAGTCCCATCAGTCGACGTAACACCGTTTCCTGACTAATGTGAATATCCTTCAGTTCTTTGTCACCATATATCCTCTATCCCCTAGTACTTCTGGCTGATTGTTTATGACTTCCTTGGTGAAGACAGTTCCAAAGTACCTGTTCAACTTGTCTGTCATTTCATTGTTCCCCTTAATACATTCCCCTGTCTCTGTCTTCAATGGACTCACGTTTGTCTGCACTAATCTTTTCTTCTTCGCATACATAAAGACGCTTTTAGTATCCTCCTTTATATTCTTCGCTAGCTTTCCTTCGTACTTCATCTTTTCTCCCCGTATTGCCTTTGTAGTTACCTTTTGTTGTTCTTCAAAAGTTACCCAATCCTCTGGTGCGCCGCTCATTTTTGCTTTGTCATATGTCTTCTCTTTTATTTTTATAATATCCTTCACTCCCCTTGTCAACACGGTCGCCACCAAGTCCCCTTAGAATCTTTCCTTCGCTTTGGAACTGAAGTTTCACAGAATGATCCAGAAACATTCTAGAACATAATCCTTTGTACTATCGGTAATAAAGCGATCAGACTAGTTTCTATGGGTGTGTGGCGGGAAACCACGGGCAGCCACTAAATATGTATCCGCTGGCAAAGCAGACATCGAAATCGGACTCTTCACTCTGTCTTCTATACTTACATAATTTTTCATCAGTTCCAAAAAAACACTTTTCCTCCATATGATCCAGTGGAATAGCTGGCGTTGAATCTCCGATGTACACGGTGAAAATGCTGTCGCATCGACATTATATTCTGCATTGAACAAAAGTTCCTAACGGATAAACAAAGTTCATTGTATTGTATTGTATTGTATTGTATCCTGATTTCTCTTCCGAATGAATATTTTCAACGCGATCTCTAAATTTGTCCAGTGAATAACGTGTTTTTTGCTTCATCTGCACCCTCTGTTGCACGAGAGCAACGAATATGTGTCATTTCAAACACAGGAGGCTGGCGGGTGAAGATTTGAAAGCTGAGGGCTTGACATATCAACAGCCACACTTTGTATAACGGAGCTCCGAGCATCACTGTAAATATAGTACTTCTCGGATACCGCGAACTTCAATTAAATCCCACTCAGATAGTCTAACTAACACCACAATGAGACATGACGCACCTCATACTTATCTGCATTGAACTACATTCGCCATTCTTCAGCCCATGTGGGCAGCTTTTGCATGTGGAGCACTAAATCCCTGCCACCTGCACCAATTCCTCAGCCACACATACACCGGTGCTATCTTCATGTTCCTACTCTCTCTTGCAAGAAGCACCGGGATCGTTCCGGTAATCACAATCCTCGAGGTCCAGCACTTTAACATGCTCCTAACGCCAAGTATAAACTCGATAGGATTTCCTACCTTTGACTATCTATGTCATGCGTGACAACGTGCGCAACGACTTCCGACTGCTAACACACCCGGGGTGCATGTTTCACAGGTGCTGTGAGATATCCTTAACCCTCACCCAGGCGGAAAACACACCATCTTCTAGTTTCATAGTGATAGTGATAGGAGGATATTCCGTGGCAGCACACGACAGATCGCATTGTCTGTCTTCACATTCCACCCGTGTGCATCAGAGCCAGTCTTGATGGCGCAGTCTTGACTGCTGTTCTCCCCCGACTGATCATACTCATCAACGGTATCCAAATGGGCATACCTGTTGTCGAGTGGAATGTCCGCAAGGGACACCAGCACCTGGCACCTACTCTATTTCATGGTAATCATCCATCTACTTGCTTCCCTTTCCGAGCCGTAACCACTTCACAGTAAATTCCATCTTTGCGCGTTTCCGTTTCCTCGGATGATCCTGAGGTTTTTCTGCAGCCGATCCAGTTCCCCAACGCGGACAGTAAGGCGCTACAGCTGGACGCAACTCCTACAGGTGTAGTGCTCGTGGAGAATCGAAGTCTCCCTGACATCAATTTCGGGCAGGGGTAGCACACAACTGCCCGCTCTGTCATCTTTACAGCACCAGACCAAAGGAAGTTTATGACAGTAAACAAACGCCTTATCGCGCCACGACCATCTCTGCCGAAGTCTCTCAGCCAAAAAACATGCACTTACCCTCCGTACAGCTTCTCACCCCGAAGCCTCAAACATACCCTACATACAGCGGCTCAAGCCAAAGCCTCGCCCTCACCGTGCACATACTTCACGCCCACAGGGCCATTGCAAACACAGCCGTTTCACTTGTATCTAAATGATTTTGTACACGTACATGGAGCATGCATCCCAGGATGATAGCTGCGTTCAGCTTGTGCTAATTACCCTCACTTCAGCTCGTTTACTGTGGAACCTCGGTATTTTTCCGGCCAGGATTGCGACTCTGCCCGAAATAGATGCCAGGGAGACTTCGAGTATCTATGAGGACTACAAATGTGGGAGTTGCGTCCAGCTGTACCTCCTGAGAACCGCGTTCGGGAACTGAATCGTGTGGTAAACCTCAGGATCATCCGTGAAACGGAGACGCTCATACAGTGAATACCATTGTTGCGTGCTAACCAGTCAGCCGAAAGAAACACATGATTACAATCGGAAAGGGTAGAAAGAAAACTATACGATTTGATCGATTAAACGCCCAATTTCACGATATGACCAGTTTGCTCATGAGATTAACAAATGCCAGGAATCAGATCACTGTCCAGAAGACATGTTGCCAGCTACAATTTCAATAATTTATGGTCACGTGTACGGAGGTACAGTGAAAAGCATTTGTTACGTGCTAACCAGTCAGCCGAAAGAAACACATGATTACAATTAAACCATCCACAGTGCACAGATAGATGTTAACGTTTAGCGGAAGATAAAACCAGTAAAGTGCGAAAAAAGATAATCCTAGGGTTTGCAGTGAGGTAGAAAGTAATTCATGACAGCTCTCTAGTTGTGCTAGGATGGTTTAGTTGCCTGATAACAGCTGCGAAGAAAGTTACCTTGAATCTGCAAAAATGTCCGTAACTGAGCTTGTTGCACTTGATCTCGCTCTGCTGGGTCCCAGTGCTTCCACTTCCAACCGTGAACATCAGTAATGCACGAATTGTTCGTGTTGCCTTCCGACTGTACCAATCATGTTATTTCTACTACTGCTCATTCCTAGACAACCCTAATATCCCCCTTCTCTCTGAACACCCATTACCCTCACATGGCACCTCCCCGGAGTCTCTCTCCATCCTTTTGCAACCCTCTGTGCCAGGGTCCGTTCCCAGCCGCTACTCTTGACGGTTTGTCACCACCTAATCTCCCGCTATCTTTGCACCCGATAAACAATAGCAGATTCTGACAGACAAAAATGTAATTCGGCCCAACTGGTACATGCCATCCAAAATACCCGTCTACGCTAGTGACATGTGTCAATATTTGACGTATGCCACCTTATCCTTCCTTGCCCATGTACCAATCCGCATGTCTTTTAAATGTTGCTTTTGTACCTGACAAAATTACCTAATTTAGCAGATCGGTCAAAGTGTCCACCATCATGTGTGAACATTTGCCCCACAAATCTACAGCTATATTAATAGCAAAAGGATAACGACGGATAAAATTGGTCCATTAGAGAGTCAGAGTGGACAGCTATCTGCAGAGCCATAATAGATGGGGGAGATATTGAACAATTTCTCTTCTTCTGTATTCACCAAGGAGAAGGATATTGAATTATGTGAGGTAAGGGAAACAAGTAGAGTAGCTATGGAAACTATGAGATTCAAAGAAGAGGAAGTACTGACACTTTTGAGAAATATAAAAGTGGATAAGTCTCCAGGTCCGGACAGGATATTCCCTAGGACATTGAGGGAAGTTAGTGTAGAAATAGCAGGGGCTATGACAGAAATATTTCAAATGTCATTGGAAACGGCAATAGTGCCGGAGGATTGGCGTACTGCGCATGTGGTTCCATTGTTTAAAAAGGGGTCTGAGTGTAAACCTAGCAATTATAGACCTGTAAGTTTGACGTCAGTGGTGGGCAAATTAATGGAAAGGATACTTAGAGATAATATATATAAGCATCTGGATAAACAGGGGCTGATTAGGAACAGTCAACATGGATTTGTGCCTGGAAGGTCTTGTTTGACTAATCTTCTTGAATTGTTTGAAGAGGTTACTCGGGAAATTGATGAGGGTAAAGCCGTGGATGTTGTATATATGGACTTCAATAAGGCCTTTGACAAGGTTCCTCACGGAAGGTTGGTTAAGAAGGTTCAATGATTGGGTATTAATGGTGGAGTAGCAAGATGGATTCAACAGTGGCTGAATGGGAGATGCCAGATAGTAATGGTGGATGGTTGTTTGTCAGGTTGGAGGCCAGTGACTAGTGGGGTGCCACAGGGATCTGTGTTGGGTCCACTGTTGTTTGTCATGTACATCAATGACCTGGATGATGGTGTGGTAAATTGGATTAGTAAGTATGCAGAAGATACTAAGATAGGTGGGGCTGTGGATAATGAAGTAGATTTTCAAAGTCTACAGAGAGATTTATGCCGGTTGGAAGAGTGGGCTGAAAGATGGCAGATGGATTTTAATGCTGATAAGTGTGAGGTGCTACATCTTGGCAGGACAAATCAAAATAGGACGTACATGGTAAATGGTAGGGAATTGAAGAATGCAGGTGAACAGAGGGATCTTGGAATAACTGTGCACAGTTCGCTGAAAGTGGAATCTCACCCGGTCACCGGTTACTTACCTTCACCCGGTGGGGTCACAACATCAGAAGCCTTGATCACCTCAGCGGAGAGGGAGAACAAGGAGGGAAGAGACAGAGACTTTAAGACTTTTGCCTCCATCGCAGTGAGGAGGTGCCTGGGGAACTCACTGTGGTGGATGTTAATTTGTGTTTATTGTGTGTTTTGTTATTTATTATTATATGTATGACTGCAGGCAACGAAATTTCGTTCAGACCGAAAGGTCTGACTGACAAATAAAGGAATCTCTCTAATCTCTAATCTCTAATCTCATGTAGATAGGGTGGTAAAGAAAACGTTTGGTGTGCTGGCTTTTATAAATCAGAGCATTGAGTATAGAAGTTGGGATGTAATGTTAAAATTGTACAACGCATTGGTGAGGCCAATTCTGGAGTATGGTGTGCAATTTTGGTCGCCTAATTATAGGAAGGATGTCAACAAAATAGAGAGAGTACAGAGGAGATCTACTGGAATGTTGCCTGGGATTCAGCATCAAAGTTACAGAGAAAGGTTGAACAAGTTAGGGCTTTATTCTTTGGAGCGCAGTAGGTTAAGGGGGGACTTGATAGAGGTCTTTAAAATGATCAGAGGGATAGACAGAGTTGACGTGGATAAGCTTTTCCCACTGAGAGTAGGGAAGATTCAAACAAGGGGACATGACTTAAGAATTAAGGGACAGAAGTTTAGGGGTAACATGAGGGGGAACTTCTTTACTCAGAGAGTAGTGGCGGTGTGGAATGAGCTTCCAGTGAAGGTGGTGGAGGCAGGTTCGTTTTTATCATTTAAAAATAAATTGGATAGTCATATGGACGGGAAAGGAATGGAGGGTTATGGTCTGAGCGCAGGTATGTGGGACTAGGGGAGAATACGTGTTCGGCACGGACTAGAAGGGTCGAGATGGCCTGTTTCCGTGCTGTAATTGTTATATGGTTATATGGTTATAAATCTCTATTACATTTTCCCTCTCTCACATTAAGCCTTGTCATTTGTGTATTCATCCTATCTATTCCCCTCATGATTTTATACACTTCCAGATAATCACTCCTCAGTCTCATGTGCACTCGGAAATCAATAATTTCTATAACTCTGGAAGACATTGCAGGTTTTAATACGTGTATCATTATCGGGCTAAGAATTAAAAACACACATGTGAAAGGATTTCCCATTTTTTACCCTGGAACACGTCGCGTGGGAGATAACTTTAGCTGGGAAACCGACCGGAAAGACTGAGGTACAAAACGTGTTCGCTTAAAGAGCAGTGAATAACAAGGTCAATACGGACTGTGGTTAACCCAATCAAATGTTAGCGAAGCGGGTGCATTATCATTCAAACCGAGAGGTTCCGGGATGCAGGGTTCGCAACCCGAAAGATGAGTCGAAATATTTATTTTAGTTATAAATATGTATGCAGTGTGGTCAGGCAAAACATTGGGATCTGGGAACTGGCATTCAGATATTCAGGCTTGGTCTCGTTGATCCAAATATGATATTTTGTATTACTCGATGATTCAACATTTACTTTGAGTCATTTCGACAATTGTAGCCCAATCGAAAATCAGGACTCCTAATATCAAGAGCAGTATTGTCAACCTTTCACCTCGCTCAATCAGAATGATCCCGTGCTCTGTCCTTTATGTTCAGTTTTCGAGCATTACGCGGTTACAGGTGTTTCATAAAATATGACTTCAGGAATGCATGTCCTCAGGATCTTCAGGTGTTCCCCATCAAATGGTCCCACGAATCGCAATGTCCATGCCGAACATGATGCGACGCTAAACTCATCACCTCTACCCGTACGCGATGCGTATTCTTCCATACCCTTCATATTCCTTTCAAAAATCTATAGGACTCATAAATGCCACTATTGTATCTGCTTCCACCACCAGCGCTGGTTGCATGTTCCAGACACACATCACTCTTGTGTAAAGGAAATTAACCGCATAACTCCTTTAAACCATCTTGTCACTTGAAAGCTATTTCCTCGAGTCTTTAACATATCCACCCTGCGAAAAGAAACGCAAACCCTTTCTTTATGTAGTCCACCATGTCTCCGGTCAACCTCCGACGTTCCTGAAAAAAACCCAAGCCAATTTTGTCCAATCTCTCCTCATATGTAATGTGCTCTAATTCCCGCACCATTCGGGAAAAACACGGAATCCTCTGCAATGCACCCACATCATTCATATCACGGGGCGACAGAATAGGCTGGACATAATAATCCTAATACAGTCCAAGGCAAGTCTTGTAAACCTGCGTCTTTACCTGTGGGTTTTTTACGAATCTATTAACCTGTCGTTAATTTCGGGAGCTATGGACTTGGACCCCAAGATCTCACTGCACATGAATGCTGCCGAGGACATTGTTATTAACTGTATACACTCCACTTAATTACGACCTCGCAAGAGACCACCTTTCAATTGTTCCGATCAAACTCCATCTGACCCAATTTGCGTACATAATCTACATCTCGTTGAAGAGTCTTCGATCACACCACCCGGTTCAGAAGATATTGATTCCTTCCATTAATTGTCGCCAAATTCTCTCGGGCAGCGGGAATTCAATGGGAACTGCGGGGATCACCGCTCGTTCTTATTAATAGTGGAAATAACTCATGTCGGCCACACAGACACGCACTCACACGCACACATAAACGCACTCACACACACACACAGACACTCACTCTCACACATACAGACACTCACTCACAGACACAGACCTTCACTCACACACACAAACACTCACTCACACACACATACACTCACACACACAGACACTCACACACACAGTCACACACAGACAGTCACACAGACACTCACATACACCCACACACACAGACACTCACACATACACAAACACACAGACACTCACACTCAGACTCTAAAACAGACTCACACATACTCACATACAGACTCACAAACACTCACACACGGATTCACACATAGACTCACACACATACTCACATACACTCACATACAGACTCACATACATATACACTCACACACATATACACTCACACACGTATACACTCTCACACCCACACTCATACACACTCACAGTCGCACACACAACTCACTCACAAACACACACACAAACACACACACACACTTACAAACACATACACGCACACACACTTACAAACCCACAAACATAGACACTCACACACACAGAGACACTCACACACACACATACACTCACACACACAGACACACGCATACGCAGACACTCTCTCACACACACATACACCCACCCACCCACACACACAGGCACTCACACACACAGGCACACACACACATACACTCACACACACACACATGCACTAACACACACACACAGACGCTCACACACACTCACATACGAAGCCACTCACTCACACACACATACACCCACTCACACACACAGACACTCACACTCACACACAGACACTCACACACAGACACACACACACTCACATGCAGACACTCACACACACACACTCACACACAGGCACACACGCACTCACACACACACAGCTACTGTCACACACACAGAAGCACTCACACACACACGGACACACACACAGACACTCACACACGCAGACACTCTCACACATACATACACTCACACACACACACAGGCACTCACACACAAATACACGCACACACACAGACACTCGCACACACACAGGCACTCACACATACACTCTCAAACACACACACACAGCCACTCAAACACATCAACACACTCACAAACACATAAACACACTCACACACACATACAGACACATACACTCAACACCCACACATACACTCACACAGGCACTCAGACACTCAGACACTCACACACTCACAAACACACACACACAGACACTCACACACCCTCACAAACACATACACACACAGACACGGACACACATACACACAGACACTCACACACCAACAAAGACACCCACACACTCACAAACACATACACACTTACAAACACACACTCACAAACACAAACGCACACAAACACGCATACACTCACACACACAGACACACTCACACGCTCACACACACTCATACACACACTCACAAACACATAAACACATACGCAGTCACTCACACACATACACTCACTCACAGACACTCACACACATACAGAAACTCCCACACACACAGACACACACAGAGACACACGCACAGACAAAGACACACTCACACACACAGAAACACACTCACACACAAACACACACACTCACAAACACACACTCACATACACTGACACTCAGAGACTCTCACATATACTCACACACACGCACGCACACTCAAACTCACAAACACACAAATTCAAACACAAACACACACATACAAAGATACTCACAGAAACTCAGACCCACAGACACTCACACACACAGCCACTCACACACACACATACACACACACACACACACACACTCGCACACGCAGTCACGCACTCCCACACATACACTCACTCACACACACAGACACTCTCACACACACACAAACACTCACACACACACATACACTCACACACAGACACACACACACACACACACACACACACACACACACACACACACACAGGCACTCACACACAGACACTCACGCACATACACACACACAGACACTCACACACATGCACTCACCCGCAGACACTCACAAACAGACACGCACAGACAGACACACACACTCACACCCAGACACTCACACTCACACTCACACTCACACACTTACAAACACAGACACTCACACACACATCCACTCACTCACGCACCCCCCAGACACTCACTCACACACACAGACACTTGCTCACACTCACTGACACTCACTCACACACACACTGACGCTCACACACACACACACACACTCTCACACACACGCATACACTCACTCACACACACACAGACACTCACTCACACACAGGCACTCACACACACTGACTGACTCACACACACAGACCCTCACTCACACACACAGACACTCACACACACTCACTCACACACACAGGCACTCACTCACTGACAGACAATCACTCACACACACACAAACACTCACTCACACACACAGACACACACACACACACACACAGACATTCACACACACAGTCACACACAGACAGTCACACAGACACAAAGACACTCACACACACAGTCACACACAGACAGTCACACAGACACACAGACACTCACACACACAGATACTCACACATATACAAGCACACAGGCACTCACACTCAGACTCACACACACTCACGCACACTCACACACACTCACACACACTCACAAACAGACTCACACGCACTCACACACGGACTCACACATAGACTCACACACAGACTCACACACACTCACACACGTATACACTCACACACATATACACTCACACACATATACACTCATACACACACACTCATACACACTCACACACACACTCGCACACATAACTTGGACACATAACTCACTCACAAACACACACACATAAACATACACACACACTTACAAACACATACACGCACACACACACTTACAAACACACACACATAGACACTCACACACACATACACTCACACACACAGACACTCACGCATGCAGACACTCACACACACAGCCACTCACACACACACATACACTCACATACACAGACACTCACATACGCAGACACTCGCTCACACACACATACACCCACTCACACACACAGACACTCACACACACACACACAGACACACACATGCACTCACATACACACACACATATACACTCACACACTCACAGACACTCACACACAGACACTCACATACGCAGACACTCACTCACACACACACGCGCCCACTCACACACACATACACTCACACACACAAACACTCACACACATACACACACACACTCACACACAGACACTCACACACACACTCACACACAGGCAGACACACCCACACACACACACACTGCCACACACACATACACTCACACACACAGACATTCACACACAGACACTCACACACACACACACACACACACACACACACACACCTACACAGTCACGCATACGCACATACATACACTCACACACACACACATACACACACACACAGACACTCACACACACACAGACAATCACACACACAGACACTCACACACGCAGACACACACACAGACACTCACATACAGACACTCACACACACATACTCTCACACACGCAGACACTCACTCACACACACATACACTCACTCACACACACATACACTCACACACACAGACACTCACACAAACACTCACACACACACAGACACTCACACATACACACAGGCCTCACACACATACAGGTAAACAAAAATTAACAGACACAAAATGGAAGAGTAACTCAGCCCGACCGGCATAATCTGTGGAGAACATGGATTGTTGACGTTTTGGGATGGGAACACTTCTCATACAGATTGTGGTTGAGGGGATGGAGGAACTGAAAGAAAAGGAGTGTCTCCCATCTCCCAGCTTTGTTCCTCGCATACCGCATCAATCCATCTGAAGAAGCGTTCCAACTAAAAACGTCACATATTGAAGTTCTCTAGAGATAGTGCCTGAAATCTAAAGTTACTCCAGCAGATTGCGCCAATTTTTTTCCTCAAATAACTTCGCAGGTTCGACAAAATCTATCGGACAGGCGACATTCGGGTCGAGTAGTTCTTCAGACTGGGGGAGTAGTGGGGATAAGGTTGGGAAAGAAAGATGCGGACGGGGCAATGCCTTACAAGAGATAGATGTATATAGGGACAGAGGGATACTGCCAGATTTGTGAGATTGTGACAAAGGCTTGAAGTGAAATGGCGGGTGTTATGTGGTGGAAGGTGAAAGAGCGAAAATAAAAGGGAATCGGAGCTCGGAGTAGGAAAGGGCGGGAGATTGGCGGGAGGAGGGGAAAGGAACAGGATAAATGTGCGCACAGGCGTGGATGATGTGTAGCGGGTCGGAGATTATAGCTTGGAAGTGGAGAACTCAAAGTTCTTGCCGTCATGTCGCAGGCTACCCAAGCGGAATATGTTGTTTTGATCTTCCAGTTAATTCGCGGCTTCCATCTGGTAATAGCGGAGGCAAAGGGTAAAAAGTCGGTATGTGAATGAGAAGGCTAAATAAAATGATCAGCAGCCTGGATCATTAGCTGTCCTTTTTGGAAGAGGTGAAGTGTTTTGTGTAAGGAGCGTCTAGTCTACTCTTAGTGTAAGCGAAGAAGTAGAGGCCATATGAAGATCACAGATGCAATAAAGGGGATTGGAAGAGATCTGTCAAGCCCTGTCTCATCTGAAAGGTTAGTACGTTTCTTGAATAAAAGTAACATTAGCAGTTGGCCAAGTATTTCACACCCTGCGGTTGAATAGCAATTGCTTGTGGAAGGATGAGCAAACCAAATGATTACGGATCGAAGGGTCGTTAGAGAAAGCGGAATGAGGTAGGTACGGCAAGGTGAGATCGGTGGAGGGGTCACGTTGGTGAATATATTTCAGAAGGGTGTAGGTAGATTGCTAGGTACAAAATGAAACAAAATAGTACTTGTGGGAGAAAAAAATATGGCGTTTAGATTATTAGTCCGGTGGCACTTCGATCGGCGAAGAAACCTCGAATTGCCGAGTGATGCTTTTTTGCTTTCGGCGTCTCTGCATTTCTCACTGTGATCAATTGCGATGGCCATCACTCAGCATGGATATCTACTTTTCGTCGTCGTTCATGCAGAGGGTCAGTGATAATCCACTATTCAACTCATCCTGTTACCATATAACCATATAACCATATAACCATCACAGCACGGAAACAGGCCATCTCGGCCCTTCAAGTCCGTGCCGAACATTTTTTTTTAATTAAAAAAAAAAAAAAAAAACTTCCCCCTAGTCGCATCTACCTGCACTCAGACCATAACCCTCCATTCCTTTCCCTTCCATATCCATCCAATCTATTTTTAAAGGATAAAATCGAACCAGCCTCCACCACTTCCACTGGAAGCTCATTCCACACAGCTACCACTCTCTGAGTAAAGAAGTTCCCCCTAATGTTACCCCTAAACTTCTGTCCCTTAATTCTCAAGTCATGTCCCCTTGTTTGAATCTTCCCTACTCTCAATGGAAAAAGCTTATCCACGTCAACTCTGTCTAACCCGCTCATAATTTTAAAGATCTCTATCAAGTCCCCTCTTAACCTTCTGCGCTCCAAAGATTAAAGACCTAACTTGTTCAACCTTTCTCTGTAACCTAGTTGCTGAAACCCAGGCAACATTCTAGTAAATCTCCTCTGTACTCTCTCTATTTTGTTGACATCCTTCCTATAATTAGGCGACCAAAATTGTACTCCATACTCCAGAATTGGCCTCACCAATGCCTTGTACAATTTTAACATTACATCCCTACTTCTATATTCAATGCTCTGATTTATAAAGGTCAGCACCCCAAAAGCTTTCTTTACCAGCCTATCTACATGAGATTCCACCTTCAGGGAACTATGCACAGTTAATCCTAGATCCCTCTGTTCAACTGCATTCCTCTATTCTCTACCATTTACCATGTACGTCCTATTTTGATTTGTCCTGCCGAGATGTAGTACCTCACATTTATCAGCATTAAATTCCATCTGCCATCTTTCAGCCCACTCTTCCAAATGGCCTAAATCTCTCTGTAGACTTTGAAAATCGACTTCAGTTTCCACCACACCACCTATCTTAGTATCATCTGCATACTTACTCATCCAATTTTCCACACCATCATCCAGATCATTGATGTACATGACAAACAACAGTGGACCCAACACCGACCCCTGAGGCACCCCACTAGTCACCGGCCTCCAACCTGACAAACAGCCATCCACCATTACTCTCTGGCATCTCCCATTCAGCCACTGTTGAATCCATCTTGCTACTCCACCATTAATACACAACAATTGAATCTTCCTAACCAACCTTCCATGAGTAACCTTGTCAAAGGCCTTACTGATGTCCATATAGACAACATCCACTGCTTTACCCTCATCAATTTCCCTAGTAACCTCTTCGAAAAATTCTAGAAGATTAGTCAAACATGACCTTCCAGGCACAAATCAATGTTGACTGTTCCTAATCAGACCCTGCTTATCCAGATGCTTATATGTATTATTCCTAAGTATCCTTTCCATTAATTTGCCCACCACTGACGTCAAACTAGCAGGTCTATAATTGCTAGGTTTACTCTTAGAACTTTTTTTAAACAACGGAACAACATGCGCAGTACGCCAATCCTCCGGCACTATTCCCGTTTCTTATGACATTTGAAATATTTCTGTCATAGCCCCTGCTATTTCTACACTAACTTCCCTCAATGTCCTCGGGAACACCCTGTTACGACCTGGAGACTTATCCGTTTTCATATTTTTCAAAAGTGTCCGCACCTCCTCTTCTTTGAATCTCATAGTTTCCATTGCTACTCTGCTTGTTTCCCTTACCTCACATAATTCCATATCCTTCTCCTTGGTGAATACCGAAGAAAATAAATTGTTCAGTATCTCCCCCATCTCTTTTGGCTCTGCAGATAGCTTTCCACTCTGACTCTCTAATGGACCAATTTTATTCCTTGTTATCCTTTTGCTATTAATATAGCTGTAGAAACCCTTTGGATTTACTTTCACCTTACTTGCCAAAGCAACCTCATATCTTATTTTAGCTTTTCTAATTTCTTTCTTAATATTCTTTTTACATTCTTTATACTCCTCAAGCACCTCATTTAATCCATGCTGCCTATAATTATTGTAGATACCTCTCTTGTTCCGAACCAAGTGTCCAATTTCCCTTGAAAACCATGGCTCTTTCCAATGTTTACTATTTCCTTTCAACCGAACAGTTACATAGAGATTCTGTACTCTTAAAATTTCATCTTTAAATGTCCTCCATTTCTCTTCTACATCCTTCCCATAAAACAACATGTCCCAATTCACTCCTTTTATATCCTTTAGCATCTCCTCAAAGTTAGCCTTTCTCCAATCAAAAATCTCAACCCTAGGTCCAGTTCTGACCCTCTCCATAATTATATTGAAAATAATGGTATTGTGATCACTGGACCCGAAGTGCTCCCCAACGCTTACCTCCGCCACATGCCCGGTCTCATTTCCTAACAGGAGGTCCAGTACTGCCCCTTCTCTAGTAGGCACCACTATGTATTGCTGCAAAAAACTATCCTGCACACATTTTACAAACTCCAAACCATCCAGCCCTTTTACAGAATGTGTTTCCCAGTCTATGTGTGGAAAATTGAAATCTCCCACAATCACTACCTTGTGCTTACTACTTATATCTGCTATCTCCTTACATATTTGCTCTTCCAATTCTCGCTCACCATTTGACGTTCTATCATACACCCCTATAAGTGTTGCTACACCTTTCCCATTTCTCAGCTCCACCCAAATAGCCTCCCTAGACGAGCCCTCTAATATATCCTGCCAAAGCACTGCTGTAATATCTTCCTTGACAAGCAATACAACACCCCCACCTCTTGCCCCTCCAATTCTATCGCCCCTGAAGCAACGAAATCCTGGAATATTTAGTTTCCAATCACAGCCCTCCTGCAACCATGTTTCACTGATCGCCACAACATCACACTTCCAGGCGTCAATCCAGACTCTAAGCGCATCCACCTATCTTACAATGCTCCTAGCATTAAAATATACACATTTAAGAAACCCACACCCACTTATTCTCTGTTTATTATCTTTTTCTTCTTTCTCCCCTACATTTTGGGTCCGAGTGCTTCCCTTCTCTGCCTCATGCCTCCCACATTTTCTACCATCTTTCTCTATTTGAGTCCCTCCCCCCCAACCGTTCTAGTTTAAAGTCTCCCCAGTTACACCATGTGTTAAAGAAGGAACTGCAGATGCTGGAAAATCGAAGGTACACAAAAATGCTGGATAAACTCAGCGGGTGCAGCAGCATCTATGGAGCGAAGGAAATAGGCAACGTTTTGGGCCGAAACCCTTCTTCAGATTGATAGGGGGTGGGGAGAAGAAAGGAAAAAAGGAAAAAAAGGCGGAGGAGGAGCCCGAGGGCTGGGGGATGGGAGGAGACAACCAGAGGGCTGATGAAGGGGAGGGGACAGCAAGGGCTAGCAGAATTGGGAGAATTCAATGTTCAAGCCCCCAGGTTGTAGACTGCCCAAGCGGAATATGAGGTGCATTTCCTCCAATTTCTGGTGTTGCTCGCTGTGGCCATGGAGGAGACCCAGGACAGAGAGGTCAGAAACGGAATGGGAGGGGGGGGGTTGAAGTGCTGAGCCACCGAGAGGTCAGGTTGGTTATTGCGGACCGACCGGAGGTGTTCGGCGAAACGATCGCCAAGCCTCCGCTTGGTCTGATCGATGTAGATCAGCTGGCATCTAGAGCAGCGGATGCAATAGATGAGGTTGGAGGAAATACAGGTGAACCTCTGTCGCAACTGGAACGACTGCTTAGGGCCTTGAATGGAGTCGAGGGGGGAGGTGACGGGACAAGTGTTGCATCTCTTGCGGTAGCAAAGGAAAGTACCCGGGGAAGGGGTGGTACGGGAGAGAAGGGAATAATTGACAAGGGATTTACGGAGGGAGCGGTCTTTGCGGAAGTCAGACATGGGGGGGGGATGGGAAGATGTGGCGAGTGGTGGGGTCACGTTGGAGGTGGCGAAACTGACGGAGGATCACTTGTTGTATGTGACGGCTGGTGGGGTGAAAGGTGAGGACTAGGGGAACTCTGCCCTTGTTGTGAGTGGGGGGATGGGGAGAGAGAGCAGTGTTGCGGGGTATGGCAGAGACCCTGGTGCCAGCCTCATCTATGGTGGAGGAGGGGAACCCCCGTTCCCTGAAGAATGAGGACATTTCGGATGCCCTGGTTTGGAACGCCTTATCCTGGGAGCAGATGCGGCGTAGACGGAGGAATTGGGAGTGGGGGCTGGAGTCCTTACAGGAAGCAGGGTGGGAAGAAGTGTAATCCAGATAGCCATGGGAGTCGGTAGGTTTGTAGTGGATGTCGGTAAGAAGCCTATCACCTGCGATGGAGATAGTGAGGTCAAGGAATGGTAGGGAAGTGGCGGAAATGGTCCAGGTGTATTTGAGTGCCGGATGGAAGTTGTTGGTGAAGCGGTTGAAGTCAGTCAGTTGTGTGTGGGTGCAGGAGGTGGCACCAAATCAGTCGTCGATGTAGCGGAGGTAGAGGTCGGGGATGGGGACCTGGTACGTATTGAACAAGGATTGTTCTACGTACCCGACAACGAGGCAGGCGTAGCTGGGGCACATGCGTGTGCCCATAGCTACGCCTTGTGTTTGGAGGAAATGGGAGGAGTCAAATGGGAAGTTATTGAGGGTGAGGACCAGCTCCGCTAGGCGGAGGATGGTGTCAGTGGCCGGGTATAGGTTGCTTCTTCGGTCGAGGAAAAACCGGAGGGCTTCGAGACCATCCTGGTGGGGGATGGAGGTGTACAATGACTGGACGTCCATGGGGAAGATGAAGGGGTGAGGGCCTATAGAGTGGAATGCGCGGAGACGACGGAGAGTGTCTGAAGTGTCTTGAACATAGGTAGGGGGGGATTTAACCAAGGGGGATAGGATGGAGTCGAGGTAGGTGGAGCTGAGTTCGGTGGGGCACGAACAGGCAGAGACAATGGATCTACCGGGACAGTCAGGTTTGTGGATTTTGGGGAGAAGGTAAAATCGGGCCGTGCGGGGCTGGGGAACGATGAGGTTGGAGGCTCGGTCGGGCAGGGCGTGGGAGTGGATGAAGTCGGTGATGGTGCTGGAGATGGTGGCCTGGTGCTCGTCAGTGCGGTCATGGTCCAGGGGTAAGTAGCAGGAGGTATCCGAGAGTTGGCGCGTGGCCTCAGCTTTGTAGAGATCGACGCGCCAGACTACCAGGGCACCTCCCTTGTCGGCGGGTTTGATAACCCAATCTAGGTTGTTGCGGAGTGAGTAGATGGCTGTGCGTTCAGGGGGGAGAGGTTGGAGTGAGACAGGGGAGTGAAGAAGTTGAGGCGGTTGATGTCACGGCGGCAGTTTTTGATGAAGAGTTCTAAAGCCGGAAGGCTACGAGGGGCGTTCCACGAGGAGGGGGTGCGTTGGAGACGGGAAAAGGGGTCATCAGTGGGGGGCGAGGACTCCTTCCCATGGAAGTGAGCTGTGAGGCGGAGGCGACGGTAGAAGCGTTCCAAGTCATGGAGGGCGCGGAACTCATTGAGGTGGGGACGGAGTGGGACAAAGGTAAGAGCTCTGCTGAGGACAGACCGTTCGATGTCGGAGAGGGGGAGGTCGGGGGAATGGTGAACACCCGGCAGGGATGGGGGTTGGGGCCGGAGGAAGGCAGGTGTGTGGAATGGGGACGAGGCGATGTGTGGTGGGGGGGGGTGGTGGTGGGCGGTGGGGGGTGGTGGGTGGTCAGGGGGTGGGGCGGTGAGAGGGCTGTAGTGTGGGTGGGGAAGAGAAGGGGTCCCATAGTTGGAGAAGGATAGGGAAGAATCAATGGAACTAACACTGAGGTAACCAGGGCTAGGCAGACTGGCACTAGGACCCAGTGGAGTCAGACCCAGGAGAGTGGGAGTGAGCAGCGTGGAGGCTTCAGGCCCAGTACAGCGACCAGTCTGCAGGTGAGGCGACGGCTGCGGGCTGCTGGAGGGAGGTGCAGTGGCGAGGGTCGGCGGACCCGACGGTAGGACCAACATTGAACCAATGCCCGTGAACCAACATTGACTCTCTACTTTCAAGTAAATGCTGCTTTCCTTCCCCTCACACCTCTTTCCACCCCACTCCTCCCCACCCTCGGCCCAGCCAAGCCGTCCTGCTAGTTCCACTGTTCGCTTCCTTGTATCCGTGGCGTAAGCACATCTTCCCCAGCCAAAATTTAGCCATTATGGGCTCCAATCTTTCTGGGGTCGTCAGTTGCACGCCCTGTTTTGATATAGCCTATTCTCGCTCCAGTTTCTCCCCACCTCTATATTGTGGTCTGATTAAAAGTTCCGATTCGAAACGTCACGTATACCTTTTCTCCAGATGTGCTGCCTGATCCGCGGATTTATTCCAGCAACATCTGAGTCAACCTTTGTTTAACACTCGTATTCGGTGCCATCAACAGCACCTTTAGGTTGGAACAAATATAATGAAGTATGAATAAACTATGAAACAGGTAACGAACAAGATCCAATCATACATAATACTGAAGTCACAATATTCTCCGGGTTTATTAACACCGTATATCCTTTTCGGTCCCTGCATCCTCTATAAAGTTCATAACCCACCACGATCCGACGCTCTTAAATGGAAAGGAATGCGTTTATATCACTGCGAGCTCAGTGAAATGTCGAAAGGAGATTACTGATCGGCAACCACAATTGCCACAGGAAAACTCTCGATAATTGAAAGTTGCAAGTAGAGCGCAAAGTGCAGCAGAGGTAGAATTGATGCCTTGAGCGTGTGGTTTCCCCCGTTTGCTCCGGCTTACTGATTGGCACATTCCTGACTTGCAGGTTTGCCAGTTAATTGATTGAAGTAAATTGTCCCTGGTGTTTAGGATACAACTAGTGTACGGATGATCGTTGGTCGGCGCACTCAGCCAGCGAAGAACGTGCGTTTTTGATATGCAACTCGTGTACATCTCGTGGAAGTTTATCTGTGATGGAGTTATATAACAACAAGGAAACAGGCCGTTCAGCCCAACTATTGGGCACGAACAAAGTGCCCATCCTAGTTCATCCTATGGGCCTGCGTTTGGGCCTCGCCACACAATTCAACTATTTCAATTCATGACACTCATCAAAGGTCTTTTAAATGTTGTGTTTCTTCCCCAACTCAGCTCGCAGGCCACTCCACGTACACCCACCATCTATATGTAAACGATGCCCATCGGATCCTTAGCAAAGTCATTCTTCTTAAATCGTTACCCAGCGGATATTGAATACCCTACGATTGTAATAAATCATTGTAATCGTACACCTTGTCTATGTATTTCCTAGTTTTATAAAGCTCCACGAGATCGCCCGCTGACGTCGTACTTACCGGAGAAAATATCACCAGCCTCTTTTTCTCGACATACCTCAAACAATATATTTCCGGACAGATTAGATCTGCATCCTCTCGCACTTTTGCAATAGTATGCTGATCGCAACGTTATGCAATACTTCAAGGGTAGTTTTACGAACATGTTGTACAAATGTACATCATGACCCAAATCCAGTCCTGAATTACTTACTGATGAAGAGAAGAGTACCGATTGATGTCCTTACCACCCTGTCTCTCGGGCTCACCATTTCCAGGGAGCAATGTACTGTTAACCCTTTGTCCCACCATTTCATGACATTGTCCAAGACACTGCGATTTATTACTAAAAAAATGCAAAATCTTCCATTTGTGATTATTTGGCCCATTTCCTGGATAGAAACATAGAAACATAGAATGACCTATATTCGATAGATGCCCTATATTCCGTTGCAGTATTAAATAACCTTCTTCATTTTTTGTGCACTCTAACAGCAATGTTGGGGGATTCTCAAAAATGTAAGCTTGCCAATTAAATTATCAACAAAGTCACTCAAGAAGGTCAGACATTTGTGGACCCACCTGCGGCATTAAGCTGTATATTGTCATCCAACTTGAACAATACCCTGCTCTCATTTTTACACCGAGTAATTTTTTAATCATTGGGTAAATCGCAATAGATCCCACGTGATCTAACCTTCCATACCATCATACAGGTTGGTCAAGTCGATTTTTTTGTCACGTATTTAATTACGGTGAGCTCTTCGAACATTGCAAGTCTTGCCTGCCGCCACCTCACGGCCACAATTTCTCACACAGCACACGGTAACAAATTATAAGTAATGCATTCATAACGTACATACATACCATCCCCTGCAACCGCAGGAGATGCAACACCTGCCCCCTATTTCCACTTCCCAACCCGCCCCCACCTCCACTCTGTCCAAGGATCCCGACAGTTTTTCAGGTGAGGCAGAGGTTCACTTGCACCTCCTCCAACCTCGTCCACTGCATTCTCTGTTTCTGGTGTGGACTCCTGTATATCCGCAAGACCGAGCGCAGAGATCGATTCGCAGAACATCTCCACTCAGTCCGCTTAAACCTACCTGATCTCCCGGTTGATAAACACTTTAAACCCCCCCTCCCTTTACCAAACTGACTTTTCTGTTCGGGGCCTCCTCCATTGTCAGACTGAGGCCCAGCGAAACTGGAGGGATAGCCACCTCATATTTCGACTGGGAAGCTTACACCTCAGAGGTATAAATATTGACTTCTCTAACTTCAAGTAACCTTAGCTTTCCTTCTCACTCCATCCTTCCCAGTATTCCGACCAGTCTTAGTGTATCAGAGTACAATTTATTTCTGTTTCCTTTATTATTCCTTTCTTCGAGCTCACAATGATCTTTTTTACATTTTTCCTTGATCTCATTCCATGTGTCCTATTTTCAATCCGTACACGTCCTTATCTATGTATTTCTCTGTCCCCTGACATCAGTCTGAAGAAGTGTTTCGACCCCAAAAAATCAACCATTCCTTCTCTCCAAAGATGTTTCCTGTCCTGCTGACTTACTCCAGAATGTTGTGTCTATCTTCTTTTTAAACCAGCTTCTGCAGTTCCCTCCGATGCATATCGTACGTACATTTCGGTACCTCAAGGACTAGTCAACGGCTTCTCTCGTCAATCATCTTTGTCACTAATTTAAAAAACGCAATCAACTTTCCGATGCATAATTTACCACGCACAAAGCTATGATGTATATTCCTGATCAGCCGTAGACTCAAAATGCTCGAATAACTCAGCGGATGAGGCAGCATCTATGGAGAGATGGAATAGGCGAGGTTTCGGGTCGAGTCCTTTCTTCAGACTCATCAGTCGTTCCCTTTTCCAAATGCACTTACCTCATGTCACTCAGAATTCACTTCAGTTAAAGGGCTAGTAATATCTCATATTTTCCTTGCAGTCTTTATTGTTCAAAACACTGTCCGTCTCCATCCAGAAAAAGTTTAGCCTCGTGGTTGAAGAAATGTCTTCGTGTCCCCGTAACCGCATGGCCCTTATTCGCAGACTGTGCAGTTTCCCCACAGACAGATCTGTGCATTAAAGTGCACTGCCTCTGTCGGAAAGCGCCCGATGGATTGTACAGTGGCCTTTGTATACTTTAAGGTCATACTGTACGGGGACTGCTATGTTTGACGAGAAGCCGCAAAAGCAGTGTAATGGATCTAATCGTAGATGATGGAGAAACAAAAACTGCATATACTGGATTATACCAAAGATAGACACGCACATCCGGAATAAATTAACGGGTTAGGCATCATCTCTGCAGAAATATGATGGGTGACGTTTAGGGTCGATACTGTTCTTCAGAGTGGAGAAGTCTGAAGAAGGGTCCGGACCGGAAATGTCACCAATGTTTTTCTCCAGAGATGCTGTTCCATCCGCTAAATTAGACCAGCACGCTGTGCTTAGCACATTCCTAACGACATGACTTCACATAATAATTTTTTCGAAGAGACGTATCACACAGAAATACTATTTTGCCATCTTGTCCGTTCCTGCGGCCACTCGAAACGAGTATGACTATCCTCTCCTCTCCATAGTGGCGTCTAGTTGTGAGTCTGCAGAGGTCTGTAGAGGCCGAACCGCGATCACTACACCTTGGTGCAATGTGGGCAGTTATGACTGGGGCTGGTTGGTAGTTGTCGACCCCCCTTCTCTCTCTCATTACGGTGTTGTTGCTTTGTCTCTGCGACACGGCGTAGTTCCAATTCGCGAAGTGCAGCTCCTTCCTGCACGGATTTCCTCCAGGAGTGCATGTCCAGTGCAATGTGCTCCCAGTTGTTCGATGTGATGTGGGATTTCTTCAGACTGATGTTGATGTTGTCCATGAAACGTTTCTTTGGCCCGCCGGCATCTCGCCAACCTTCCTTCAATTGAGAGTACGTGATTTGTTTAGCGAGACTTGTGTTGGACATACGGATGACATGGCCGGTACATCGAAGTTGGTGCTACATTATTGTGGTGGTGATGCTGGTCATGTTGGCTTCCTCCAAAACGCTGATGTTGGTGTGTTTGTCCTCACTGCTGATCCTCAGAATCTTTCTTAAGGTTGTTTGATAGTTTTGTTCCAGGGCTCTCAGGTCCATGACTTGGAACCATAGAACACGGTGGAGCGGACAACGGCTCTGTGGACCAGCAGTTTTGTTTGAGTCTTTAGGTCTCGGTGTTCAAAGACTAATTTCCTGATCTGACATAGGCTCCACTGGCACAACTCAGGCGCTGGTTGACCTCAGAGTCGATGTCAGTTTTTGAGGATAGAATGCTGCCAAGGTAGGGGAAGTGGTCAAAGTTTTCAAGCGTGGTGTCGTCCACATTTATACTGGGCTGGGTAGACGGCTGGTTGAGTAGAGTTTGATGTAAGACCTGGGTGTTCTTGATATTTAAGGCTATGCCTATGGCTATGTATGTCTTGGCATTCAGGATGCCCTGGAGGTATTCTGCAGAATGTTCTGCAATGGCGCAGTCGTCCGCGTACTGCAGCTCCATCATGGTGGTGTTACTCACTTTGCTCTTGGCCTTCACCCGATTAAGGTTGAAGAGCCCATCGTCAGTTCTGTAGAGGATTGGGATCCCCTGTGGCAGCTCTTCGCCAATGAGGTGAAGTATGGCAGCAATGAAGACGACAAACAAGGTGGGTGCGATGATGAATCCCTCTTTGACCCCCGTTTCCACAGTGAATAGTTCGGATTCAGAGCGGCAGTTGTTGAGCACTGTGACCGACATGCCATAACGTAGAAGCCTCAATACCCTGATGTACTTGTCTTGACAACCGTATCTTTATAGTATGCTCTAAAAAGAGCCTAGCGGTCTACCGAGCAAAAAGCCTTTGTCATGACTATGAAGGCCACGTACAGAGGCTGCCTTTGTTCACGGCATTTTTCCTGGAGTTGGCGTGCTGTGAATATCATGTCTGCTGTACCTCTGGATGGGCGGAAGCCACACTGTGATTCTGGGAGTACCTCCCCTGACAGTATAGAAGTCGGTTTGCGAGGTCACGAGCAATGACTTTGCCTGTTGTTGACAGGAGTGCGATGCCACTGTGGTCTCCACATTCAGCCTTGTCCCCCTTCTTGAAAATGGTCACTATCAGAGTATTCCTGAGTACAGGGACGTTTTTCTTTTTCACAGACCTTGAAGAGTAGGACGTGAATGTGGTAGGGAGCTCCGGTCCACCTTCCTTTAAGATCTCAGTTGGGATCCCATCTGGACCGGTGGCCATGTTGTACGTAAGGCACTTGACGGCATCTTGAACCTCTGTCATTGTGGGAGGTTCTTGAATGTCTTCTCTGATGGGACTCTGGGGAATACGGTGGGTAATGTCTGTTCAGTTGTTCTGTCACGGTTGAGGAGTTCCTGGAAGTGTTCTTTCCATCGAGCGTTAATGGACTCATTTCTTACAGCAGTTCTTGTCCGTCTTTTGAGCGCATGGGATTTAAGCCGCGGTAGCTTGGACGATAGTTGGCCTTGGTAGCGCTGAAGAAGCCTCTGGTGTAACCCGAGTCTGCCAGTCTCTGCATTATCAGGGCCTTTTCTGTCCACCAAGGGTTCTGACGCTCCCTCAACCAGCTCTGGACGTCCGCCTTGGCTTTGGAGTGGGCCAATATTTTGGCCTTGCAGGTTACATCATTTTGCCAGGCACAAAGGGCTTTCCTTTTCTTGGAGATGAGCTGTTCTGTCTCTGTGTCGTTCTCGTCAAACTAGTGCTGGTGTATTCTGGACTTGCACCCAAGGATGTTTTTGCAGGTATCAAGGATGACGGCTCCAATGCCCTTCAATGTCATCAGGTTATTTCTGTTGGAGGCTTTCCCCATGAGAACCCTAAAGTCGCTGCTGGGTGACAGTTTCTTCCAGGCTTTCAAGGTACAGCCTTGGCCGGATGTGCTTCGTTTGCTTTGAATCCTCCTCTTCCTCTTGATTTTGATGGAAATCATGGAGCAGACGATGCGACGATCTGTCCAGCAGTTATATGCATAGATCATTGCCCTTGTGATGATCACGTCACGGCGGTCACTGGCTCGTACTATGAAATAGTAAATGAGATGCCACTGTTTGGAGCGTGTGTGTCTCCAAGATGCCCAAAGTTTTTTTTTTCTGGCGAAACTGAGTGTTAGTGATGATGAGGTCGTGCTGAGCACATTTGCTGAGAAGCAGAGCTCCATTGGAGTTGGTTCCAGATGCCTTCCTTTCCTATGGTCCCCTTCAAGAGGTGTTGGTTCCGGCCGACCGTGGCGTTGAAGTCTCCAAGGAGAACAATCTTATCCCCCCTGGGGATTTTAGACAGTGTCTCGTCCAAGCAGGATTTTAGACAGTGTCTCTTTTGCTTCCTCTTCAGAGTCTAAGCTAGGGACATAGGGAGTCACAACTTTTGCCATCTGGTTGTTGGCAACCACCAGACGGATGGTCATGGGACGCTCACTGATTCCCACAGGAAGTTCAGAGAGGTGGCCGATGAGCTGGTTCCTGATGGCAAACCCAACACCACGGATCCTGGGCTCGTCAGCAGCTTTTCCTGTCCAGACGAAGTGTAGCCACCCTTCTCCTCCTTCAGTTTCATTCCTCTGCCCGCCGGGTTTCAGAAAGGGCAGCTATGTCAATCCGGCATATTCTCAGGTCTCTTGCGATGATCGCGGTTCGCCTCTCTAGTATGTACCTGGTTGCACTATCAATTAATGTTCGCACATTCCATGCTGCAAAGTTAATATTCATATTTCTGTGTTTCTGTCCACGTGTGGTGATACCTCTGGACGCTGTAATCCAGTCATTAAATTTGAGAGGCTATTTTTAGGGCACCTTTTCTAGCCCTTTCCCCCAAGTGGGGTGAGCAGGGTGGATCCTAAAGAGTACTGCTCAGTCATGGGTGCAGCTGCCGAAGGGCTCTTCTGCCTCGTTCCAATAATCCAGCGACTGAATCTAGCACTCACCGTCTGATGTGCCAGCTCATGACTAGGGACTCCCAGATCTCCCAATCCTGCCCCCGTCGCCACTTGCTGGTCGCCATTGGACTTAATCCAGGGGGTTAAGGTGGATTCCCTACATGGAGGACGCCTGTGCGTGACTTTGTTTAACGTGGTGAGACTGGTGCACAGACAGCCACCATACCATCCTTGCCAGATCTGGGACAGGATCCAGTGACATGAAGTCCAAGACCTCCGGAGACCCTTTTCTGCTGCAGCCTTCATACGCATTCTCAGCCGTTGTGACGCTCCACTAAAGTGTGCCAGCATCCTGCGCCTCTTCCACCGTTGAGGTCTTGGTTGGATTGATCTTTCTCAGAGACCTCCCCCTTGATCTTACCGCCATGGGTGGCCCTACCAGGAGCATAGCTGCAGACGGCATTGCTCTCAGGATCTCAGGACCCCGCAAGTTCTCCAACAACGAAAAAGTGACAATCCACGGAGAAGCAAATGCCTACCTGTCCACGCCACATACTTGGCACGTAATTATCTCATTCTGCTCCTTGACCAGATCAAAGCTTCTGCAAATCACTAGCCACAATCGAAGGTAGACACAAAATGCTGGTGTAACTCATTCATCAGGCAACATCTCTGGAGTAAAGGAACCGGTGACGTTTCTGGTCGAGACCATTCTTCAGATTCACTAGACACAATGTCAGTCTCCTCAAATCATAAATGATGTAATCACACATCTTGTGTTTAACCTACGACCTGGTCAACTATATACATTTATTTTCATGATGTTCAGTGTGCCTGGATTTATTGAGCGCTTGTACGACTGTTTAGCCGCGACCTGAAACGTCATAATAAGGTGCTCTGCCGTGGCGTCAGGCTAGCTGGACACTTGGTCTGTTGATTAACCGGCCTATGGAAAGTCGCGAGATTCCGCTGTTGGAGATCCGTCAACAGACGAGTAACATTTTTCATCCGATTGCGTTGGCCTTGGTTCCCCATGGCCACAGATAATTCCCTGACTATTTAATAGTGGTATTTAGGGTGGCTGGCAGTCCTGTGTAACCTGTCTGTAAAATGACTTGGTTCCTACACAGAGTCTTTTACTGATGGTTTATTATATCACCAACACACACTATGCAATAGCTGTCCGTGGTCATCACAGGAGCTAGAGAGCGCGCTGGAGGTGGAAACCTTACAATTATACGAGAGACAATGGGGAGTGGTTAGTAGTGGTGAGGTCACTAAGTTATAGGAACATGCACTGATCTACATCCCTCCTCTTGGAAACAAAAACATGGCAATACACAGGGC
The DNA here is from genome assembly GCA_038087875.1 of Malacoraja senta. Lineage (NCBI taxonomy): Eukaryota > Metazoa > Chordata > Chondrichthyes > Rajiformes > Rajidae > Malacoraja > Malacoraja senta. The sequence continues at coordinate 7,687,931 of CM075981.1, read as the reverse complement.
GACCACGGCTCATACGCTAGGATTACAAACCGCGCTGGGAACAGTTAATCGTGTCATAACACAGCTAAGCGAGCTCCCCGTAACGGACAGGCGGTTTGACCAACCGGCCAGAGCGGGTGCGCAACCCGCATTCCCCCTCAACCGCAGGAGCAGAAGGGACAGAGTCAGGGAAAGAGGTGGGAGAGCCGGGCGGGGAACGAACCGGAGACGGAGGAGAACAGCGAGGCGAAACGGGCACGCTGGCAGGCAAGGCAGGGGAAAGAGGCTTGTGAGCGCGGGGCATGGGAGGGCAGTTTTCGCGACATGCGAGGAGTGACAGGGGCTGGCGGAGCCTCGGGCAGAATGGAAGGGATAGGTGGCTGAAACGGGTCCGCGGGAGGCGGAGGAGGCTCGTTGACGAGCAGGCGGTGCTGGCGTGACCGACGGTAGATAGCGCCCTCATAGTCGACGAGGTATGACCGGGGAGAGCCGGCATTACCAACCACTACGGCCAGCCTGTAGTGCCCGGAGGGGGACTGCATCCGAACCACCTGGCCCGGGAACAGGCAAGGAAGCGGCCGGGCCTACTTGTCAAAGGAGCGCTTCTGGATGGCTTTCTTCTCGATGATGCGCTCTGTGACAGCAGCAGGGTTCTGGACCGAGGGTTTGAGGGACTGTTGCGAGACATGGAGAGGTGGTCTAGTGGTGCGGGACATGAGCCGTTGGGCAGGTGATCCGAGCGCGGGGTCGCGGGAAATGTTGCGGAGGTTGTGGAGGGCAAGGTAGAAGTCGGAATGTGAAAGGCGGCAGTGTTCCAGCAGCTCCTTGGCACTGCGGACGGCGCGTTCCGCAAGGCCGTTGCTCTGCGGATACTCAGGGCTGCTCGTGATGTGACGAAAGTTCCAACGGGCAGCGAAGGCACGGAACTCGGCGCTGGAGAACTGGCTGCCGTTGTCCGATTGGAGGGTCACCGGGGGTCCGAATGTGCAAAAGTGGTGGCGAAGCTTCCCGATGACGGCGGCAGAGGTCATGGAAGGCAGCTGATCCACCTCAACCCAACTGGAGTATGAGTCCACCAGGACCAGGAAATGCTTGCCACGCCATTCGAAAAGGTCCGTGGCAATATACATCCACGGTAGCTCGGGGGCCGGCTGCTGCAGGAGGGGCTGGCGCTGCTGATGAGGCAGGAGACTGTTACAGGCAGCGCAAACGGAGACCCTGTCACGGATGTCCTGAGCCATACCTGGCCGGTAGAATTGGCTCTGGGCGTGGGACAAAGTGGCCTCCGCCCCGGGGTGGCCATTGTGTGCAGTTTGAAAATAGTGATCCCGCAGAGCGGCCGGCACCACGACCTTGTGACCCTTCACCACCACGCCGTCATGTAGCACTAGTTCATCACGAACCAGGAAGTAGGGCACGCCACCAGCCGGGAGGGAAGAGCGTCGGTCAGGCCAACCACGGCGGATAACGTCCGCAAGTTGTTGCAGGGCAGGATCATCAGCAGTGTGTTTGACCAGGGACTGCATCTGCTGGGATGGAACAATGTTAACATTCAGTACCATCGGGTCAGAGGATTCGTACGGGTGGCGGGCAACTGAAGGGAGCGGCGCACGGGACAATGTGTCGGCCACAAACATATCTTTGCCCTTGCGGTACACAATCCGGAACGTGAAACGCTGGAGCTGCAGCATCATCCGCTGCAACCGGGAAGAGGCGACATGGATAGGCTTGTTCAGAATAGTGACCAGTGGCTGGTGGTCCGTCTCAATGGTGAAGGTGTTGCCCAGAATGTAATCCCTAAACTTGGAGCAGGCGAACACCACGGCAAGTAGCTCCTTCTCGATCTGTGCATAACGTTGCTCGGCAGGGGTCATGGTGCGAGAAGCGTGGGAGACAGGTAGCTGCAGGCCGTCATAAAGCTGCAGACATGCGGCACCGAGACCGAACTTAGAGGCATCACAAGTGAGGACAATTGGTCTGTGCAAATCGAAGAATTTGAGAGTCGGTGTGTGTGTGAGCTTGGACTTCAGAGCCACGAACGCCGACTGGTGATGCGGGAGCCAGACCCATGCGGAGTCCTTCTTGATCAGCTCCCTCAGGGGAGCACTCGGTTCGCTGAGGTCAGGTACGAACTTCCCCAGGTAATTGACCAGGCCCAGGAAGCGCTGCAGGCCGGGAACGTCAGTAGGAGCGGGCATCTCGATGACTGCTGATGTTTTCTGGGGGTCAGGCTTTAAACCCCCTGCCGTGAAAACGTGACCAACGTAAGTGACTTTCGGGGCCCGGAACCGACACTTCTTGGGGTTGAGCTTGAGATTGATTTTACGAGCCCTGTCCAGGACTTTGCGGAGGTGCAGGTCGTGCTCAGCGACGTCCCTCCCGTACACCAGGATGTCATCCACGATGATAACGCACGGCAACCCAGCGAACAGCTGTTCCATGGTGCGTTGGAAAACCTCACTAGCCGAGTTGATCCCAAACGGCATACGGAGGAAACGGAACCTGCCGAAAGGTGTGATGAAGGTGGTCAGGAATGAGGAACGTTCATCTAAAGGGATCTGCCAAAATGAGCTTTTGGCGTCTAAGACAGAGAAGACAGTGGCAGGACCGACCTGTGCAGCGACGTCCTCCACCGTCCGCATGGGGTAGTGCGGGCGCTTGATGGCCAGGTTCAAGTCCTTTGGGTTAATGCAGATCCGGATCTCGCTCTTATCCTTCTTGGCAGCGACAACCATGTTTGAGACCCACCTGGTGGGAGCGCTCACCTCCTTGAGGATGCCCATGGTCACCATATCACGCAGAGTAGATTCCACGCGGCCCTTCATAGCAAAGGAGACGCGGTGGGCCGGTCGAACCACCGGGTCGACACTCGGGTCGACAACGATTTGATAGTCACAGGGCAATTTGCCCAAAATGTCATCAAAACGGTCGGGTATTCGCCCAGGGGGCCCATGGGGGCCTGCACCAGGTGAATTCCGCGGTGGAAAGAAACCAAGCCAAGTTCCTGGCACGCATGGGCGCCCAACAGGGTGACGTTGTCAGAATCCAGCAGGTGGAAGGTGAGGGGCCGAGAGGTCTCAAGGACTGTGCAGATAAGCGTGGCCTTCCCCACTGTAACTAGAACTCCTCCCCCATAGACATGAAGGCGGGTGTCATCGGTAGTAACTATCTCCCCAGATCTTATCCGCTTGAAAAGGCTGACAGACATAACATTTGCAAAGGCACCAGTATCGACCTTGGCAGAGAATGAATGACCATTCACAGTAACATGCACAGAGGGATCTGTTATCGTAGCAGGCGCACCCAAAAGCAAAAACACAGTTGAATCAGCATGGGAGGAGCTCCTATCAAAGTCCGACTGGTACTGATAACCAAGCGCGCTATCAGGGTCTGCAAGGTTGTTTAAATTCCTCCTTGGAGCAGGGACCGGCTTATCACGGGACCGACAAGCCGCCGAAAAGTGGTTCAGTTTGCCACAGGAATTACAAGTCTTACCCTGCGCGGGGCAAACGTTGAATTGGTGGAAAGAAAAATTACAATTGGGGCAACGGCGTGGGGTGACCTTAGCGGGCATTGCGGCGGGGTTTCGTCGTGGCGGACCAGCGTTCCGCCGGCGGCCAGCTGCACAGGTAAAGTTAATGTCCTGGGACACCGGTTGAGACACGGAGCTAACAGCAGAGGCCATACGAGCGGAATGCATAGCCTCCCTTAGTGTCAAATCAGATTTCATAAGGAGCTTGTCACGCAGCTTAGCGTTCAGGAGACCATTGACCAGGACATCCCTGATCAATTCGTCCGTGGAGATTGTTTCAAGGCGACAGCGCCGAGCCATATGACGCAAAGAGGCAATAAAAGCGTCAATATGCTCGCCGGGATTCTGCCGCCTCTGGAAGAATTTAAAGCGTTCAATAATGTTATTGGTAGGGATATCACAGAGGGTAGTGAATTTATCGATGAGACATACCGGGTCCCGACGGTCTTCTCCCGGGGGCGAAGTCGAATGAAGCATAGTGATCCATGGCCTCCGGGCCAGCGAGGTTGAGCAGCAGGTGAGACTGCACAGCAGGGGTGGCATTAGGATGAGCGATGGCTGTGTAATGTTCAAAGCCGCGCTGGAACACAGTCCAGCGGTGGACAATGTCCGTGTGAAAGACCAATATGTCGGGTCGACGACAGGAATTGGACATAATGAAAACGGGGGGGAGACGTGAACAACTGGGAGAAAGCAAAGAATAAAAAGAAAAACCGATAAACAGAGGACGCGAGTCTACCACTTCTGACACCATGTAAAATGACTTGGTTCCTACACAGAGTCTTTTACTGATGGTTTATTATATCACTAACACACACTATGGAATAGCTGTCCGTGGTCATCACTGGAGCTAGAGAGCGGGCTGGAGGTGTGAACCTTACAATTATACGAGAGACAATGGGGAGTGGTTAGTAGTGGTGAGGTTACTAAGTTAAAGGAACATGCACTGATCTACACTGTCCTCACTTGGTTTTTCCTCGTAGAAAAGGGGGAATTGTTGGGAATTAGTTAATAATTCACGTAAAACGTGTTGTTCGGTTTCGTCTAATATTTGAATCCAACGTGTTTTTAACACACTGTGTCTAGCCTCCGGCGCCCTCGCAATATACATTTGGCAATAAATTATCCAGAATCACGGCACATCTGTCTTCAGATACGGCCTAGTTTGGTGCCATGGGACACAAATGGGACTCCGTTGAAGAGCGCGATCGATGGCGGTGAATATTGGGAGACTCACCGCTAGAAATACAGCTCGCTACATATGTGAACAAAATATGTGCGACGGGAAGAACCACGTTCATAGGTTCATGCTTATCGCTGGACAACAACGACGCCCGTGTTGACGGACACGTCACTCTCCCAGAAACAACCGTTAAAATAGACAATACCTAGTTAGTAGTTGCTGTGGACAAATCTGCATTCGGGCAAAAACTCGAGAAGATCAGTTCCACAATAAGTAATTCTTTTTTTTTTTTAATTTTTATTTATTAGAAGTACATTACATTACAACCACATACATGAATACTCGTCATTTATATCTTCTTACAATTAATGTACTCCCTTTATTTATTTTTTTACACTAGAAAAAGAAAAGATTGAAAGAAAGAAGAAAGTGAAGGAAAAAGTGCAAGTGTAGAAAAGTGTAGAAAATGTAACAACAAAAAAGGACGAAGACCCTATAAGAGCGAAATTAAAAACAAAAAGAAAAAGAGTTAAGAAATAGGCCCTAAGAAAAGAAAAGAGAAAGAGAAAAAAAGAGAAACAAATGGGTTTTTTTTTAGCATCACGTAAATAGGACATACCAACTCTTCAACTATCATCCCCCCTTACCTGACCTCAGTTTTTTATTTTTTTAAAGTACTTTTGCACCCTATGTTTGTAATAATTCCATAAATGCAGACCACGTCAGGTGGAAGTGATCTGGTTTACCTGCTAGGAGGAGTCTTATCTCTTCTAGGTGTAATGTTTCAAACATATTTGAAATCCACATATTTGTAGTTGGTATTGGAGCCTTCTTCCAAAATTTTACAATTAGCTTTTTTCCAGTTATTAACCCATAGTCCATTAATTTCTTTTGAAACACATTTAGTTCTGGATCATCTTCCGTTATTCCGAAGATAATCCATTCTGCTTTGGGTATCAGTCTTGTTTTAAATAACTTTGTAAAGATTTCAAAAATTTAATTCCAAAATTTTTGAATTTTTGTACAGAAGACAAATGAGTGCGCTATAGTTGCTTCTTGGGATTGACATTTATCACAAATAGATGATACGTTTGGGAAAATTTTATGAATTTTAGTTTTCGAATAATATAATCTATGTAAAATTTTAAATTGTATTAAAGTGTGTCTTACATTAATCGAGCATTTATGCACGTTTAATAAGTATTCATTCCAACTTTCCTTTGAAATTTTAATAGCTAACTCTTGTTCCCAGTCTCTTCTGATACCCTCCGTAGGTGGTATTTATACATTTAAAATAATATTATACAAATATGATATTAAGTTTGCTGATTCCGCTTTTATCTGCATTGCCTCGTCCAATACATCTACTGGATTATTATAATGATCTTTTGTATATTTTTTCAAATAGTCGCATATTTGAAAGTATTTAAAATATTTTAATTATTTCCGAGTTTATATTTTATTTGTAATTGTTGAAATGAAAGTAATTTTCCAGTTTCATACAAGTCACCAAGCGTTTTAATTCCTAGTCTATCCCATTGCGTATAAGCTTTATCTGTAATAGAAGGACTAAACGAAGGGTTATTGACTATAGGTAATGAAAGTGATAAGTTTCTTAATTTTAAATTTTGTTTTATTTGTTTCCAAATACGGATTGTACTATGAATAATTGGGTTCTTATTATAGTTTATGTTATTCAGTTTCATTGGAGAGAGGAGGATCGCTCCAATGTTTCTAGAGGAGCAATCCTCTTTCTCCATTACAATCCAGTCTACTTGCTGGGCGGAGTTATCCATCAGTTGAATCATGTTTTTAATATTTACTGACCAATAATAATACATAAAATTAGGTAGTGCTAGACCCCCCAATACTTTAGGTTTATTCAGATGTGTTTTTTGTATTCTATGTGATTTATAGTCCCATATAAAATTAGTAATATCTGAGTCGAGTTTTTTAAAAAACTTCTTAGGTAAGTATATAGGAATTGATTGAAATAGGTATAAAATTTGTGGTAAAAAGATCATTTTTATTGCGTTTATTCGGCCTATTAAAGACATCGGGAGCGTTTTCCAGAATTTAATTAATGTATTCAGTTTATTAAGTAGGGGGTCAAAATTTGCCCCGAACATACCTTGATATGTTCTGGTAATTTCGATTCCCAAATATTTAAATTTTTCTGTAGCTATTTTAAAAGGGAATTTTAAAAGATGTGTTGAATCTTTCGGTTTTATTGACATAATTTCACTTTTATTCCAATTTATTCTATATCCAGAAAAAGATCCGAAGTCTTCAATTAAATTTAATATATTTGGTATAGTGATTTGAGGTTTTGTAATATACAATAATATATCATCCGCGTATAAAGATATTTTATTATATGAGTCTTTAGTATTATATCCATGAATATCAGGGTGTATTCTAATTTTTTCTGCTAGCGGTTCAATAATGAGAGCAAACAGCTGTGGTGATAATGAGCATCCTTGTCTATTTCCCCTTGATAGTTGAAATTTCGAGGATAATATGTTATTAGTAAGTATTCTAGCTGTAGGTTTGTTATATAGTAACTTAATCCATAAAATAAAATTCTCTCCCAGTTGAAATTTTTGTAATACTTTATCCATATAATTCCATTCTACTTGATCAAATGCTTTTTCAGCATCCAGCGAAATAATTGATAATTCTTGATCTTCAGATTTGTGTGAGTGCATTATGTTGAGTAGACGTCTCATATTATTAGAAGAGTATCTCTTAGGGATAAACCCTGTCTGATCTGGGTTTATTAATTTACTAATGTATTTACTTAATCTTCTAGCTAATGTTTTCGCTAATATTTTTTGATCTGTGTTTAACAATGCTATAGCTCTATATGAGCCAGGTTCTTCTAAATCTTTATTTTTCTTAGGTATTAATGTAATCGTTGATTCCGCTAATGTATCAGGTAGTATTCGTTTTTTTAAAAGCGTATTGGTACATTTTTTGTAATCTTGGTATTATTTTATCATAAAAGCTTTTATAAAATTCATTAGTAAATCCATCAGGGCCTGGTGTTTTACCATTTTTTAATGAGTTTATTGTATCTTCTAATTCCTTAATTGAGATTTGTGCACCCAGTTCCTCTTGTTCCTTCAGCTCTAACTTTGGAAGATTACAGGTATCCAAGAACTTTGTGATATTATTGGAATCAATTATCGTTTTAGATGTATACAAATTCTCGTAAAATTGCGCAAATCTTTTATTAATAACCTTCGGTGTTGTTAATAATTCCCCTTTATCTGATTTGATCTTTGGTATAGTATGTTCCTTTTCTCGTTTTTTTAGCTGGCGAGCCAAAAGTTTATGCGGTTTATCCCCAAATTCAAAGTGCTCTTGTTTTGTAATTTGAAAAAGTCTCATAGGTTTGGCAGATAATAATTTATTTAATTTAAATTTTAAAATTATTATTTTATTATGTTTATCTATTGATGGATCTTTAGCATTATCTATATCCATTTGTCTAATAAGTTCTTCTAACTGTCTTTGTTCATTCTTATTCTTTTTATTTTGAAAAGCTTGATATGAAATTATAATACCCCTAATGTATGCTTTAAAAGATTCCCAAAGTAAAGTAGGCGATATATCTGAAGTATCATTTGTTTGAAAAAAGACCTCCATTTGTTCTTTTAAATATACACTCGCTTGTGGATCTTTTAAAATTTGAGAGTTAAATCTCCAGAATGAATTATTCTTAGACAATCCTTCCAGTTTTAAAAAGAAAGTTAGTGGAGAATGGTCTGAAATTGAATTTGTATGGTATATTGCATTAGATGTTTGGGGGATTAATTTTGTATCCAGCAGAAAGTAGTCTATACGTGAGTATGTCTTATGTACCATTGAGTAAAACGAATATTCCCTGCCAGTTGGATTCACAATTCTCCAAACATCTGCTATATTAGTGTTATTTATATAGGTATTGAGGAGTTCCCCAGTTTTCGATTTCATATTCCCTCTCTGTTTTTGACTTGATTTATCTAAGTACGGATCTAAAACACAGTTAAAGTCTCCGCCTATTATAACATTTTGATAGTTTGACTCTGCAATTATATTGAAGATTTTATTGAAAAAGTAGGGGTTATCAAAGTTAGGGGCATATATATTTACCAAAGTAAGTGGAGTATCATGGATTTCTCCATTAACTATTAGGTATCTCCCTTCTATATCTGTTATAATATTCTTTGCTTTAAATGGTATACCTTTTCTTATGATAATTGACGTGCCTCTAGATTTTGAAGTGAATGAAGAGTGGTATGTTTGACCTATCCATTTCGCCCTCAGCCTAACTTGATCCTGAGGTTTTAGGTGTGTTTCTTGTAGGAAGGTAATGTCAGAATTATACATTTTAGCTGAGCTAATATCTTACCCCTTTTGATATGTTCGTTAATACCTCTTATATTCCAACTACAAAATGAGATTCCTCCTAGGTTCTTTTGTGTGGTGTCATGCATTTTGAATAATTATAGTACCTTTGAATCTTGTGGTGCGTCCATGTCCCAGGTCTTTAGGTATTGGGGGAGTTTTTGAATTATTAACTTTTGCTGGTATGTCCATTTTACTCTTATCACTAAACACAAAACACAAACAAGTGATTTTATGTGATAAAAAAAAAACTAAAAAAGTGAGGCTACAGTGTCTGATATAGTCGGCACTGTAGCGAGTGTCCCACCTGTAGGTGGGAAAAAACCTTGTTTTGACTTCCATTGCGTTGTTACTCAAATAGCTCCGCTCTCTTAGTTAATCATAACATATTAAAATATTAAAACGAGGCCTCACATTCAGATATATAATACAATTTTACCCTGATATTTCCTTACAACATATATATATATCAGAGTTTAATTATTAAACCAATATTTTTGATTTCAATAAGAATCAACTGTTGGTTGAAGGGGTTAACGAGACCTGCTCCTGGACATAAGCCAGGAGCTCGTTTCTCATCCCCTCCTCCCGCTTATAGACAAGGTTACAATTTATTAAAAATTCATATTAGTATGTTAGTTCATTATTTTTTTTGTTGTTGTTATTATTCTAATCTAACCTGCATAACTTTTTAAGTTGTTAATAGGATAAGTTCTTACAATTGGTTATAACATTTTAATCAATAAGCAATTATTTTCTGATTCATATTCCAACTGTTAAGTTGTTTACACGTTTTGAACAGAAAATGTCCTTGATTCAACATTCCAGAGATAACAGTGTAACTATCCCCAGACAAAACATAGCTGAGAATTATTCGGATCTGCCAAAGCTCCTTTTTATTTCTGTTTTTCAACGATCGTTTGGGCATATTTGAATGCGTCTTCAGGCTTAACAAATGACTTTTCAAGACCATTAAAGGAAATACGCATTTTCGCGGGATAAAAAACCCCAAATCTGACCCCTTCTCTCCCTCTTAAAAGATCTTTAACCTTATCAAATTTGTTTCTTTTTTGCACAATTTCATACGGGTAGTCCCTGAATATCTTAATAGTGTCCTTGTCCAGCCGCAATTGTACACCATATTTGATTTTACTCATAACATATTCCAGTTCTGCAGTATCTCGAAATTTCACTATAATATGTCGTGGATAAGCTTTTCCCGCACCAGATCTTTTTCCAAATCTTGGGACACGATGAGCCACTTCGATTTTCGGTTCCTTGGAAAGATTCAACAGTTGTTTCAACAAGCCCATGGCAAATTCACGTACCTGTTCCCCTTCTGCCCCCTCTGAAACACCAATAATTCTCAAATTCTGGCGTCTAGAGCGAGCTTCCAGGTCCAGGCATTTGACTGAGACTTTCTCTAATTGAGTCCCCATTTGTAGTGACGCTTGTTCGTTTTCTCGCCTCATTTGCTCATGTTCTTGCCTCAATTTCGCCATGTCTTTAACCAGTCGAGCCGTGTTTTTCTCCAATTCCGTAATTGTGTGCATACTTGCAGCTACTGTTTCAAGTACAGCCGTGAACTTATCCGTAGTAATTACATCCATCTTATCCATTTTCTCTGATAGTCCATCTTTCACCTCATCAATTCGTTTATTCATAATGTCCAGTAAATCCGTCATATTCTTCTGGTTACCAGCATTTAAATCCTTCATCATCTTCTCCATTCCTTACATCATTTTTGCCGAATTTTCCTTCATTTCCTTCTTATCTTCCACCCTATTATCCGAGATCTCATCTTTCAAATTTTTCATTGATTTCTTCAAGTCATCAAAGTCTTTCTTAGATCTTGTATCCATTTCTGCAGCCACTTCAGAGACTTCAGAGGTAACTTCTGCTTCAAACTTTTTCGACAGCTTATTCACTGTTCTCTGAGGGCTCACAGCTGGAGGCAATTTACTCATTTAAAGGGCTTCAAACCACCGTTTAAAACATCGCGTTTAACGATGACGTCATCAGCGCGGTAACCAGAAGCTCCGGTAAGGTTTTTAAAAACAATCCCGATTTTCGGACCCGTTTTACACGATAAATCGTGAAGTTTTTCGGGAGTGGAGCTGGGTGCACGTCCGTTAGTCCAACATGACGCCACCGGAAGTAATTCCACGCAGTTTTTGATGGCGATGTTATCGGCAGTAAAGAGGAAGGTGAAGGCGATATGTGAAGTTAATCATAATCCAAGCTTTATTGTTCTGAATCGAATCATATACGTTCACATTTCCCTTCGTTCTGAAGTTATGATACACGTATCACGCACCATTTCATCTTTTCCTTAATTTTATCATCCGAACTTGATCAGCCATGATCACATTGATCAGCCATGATCACATTGATCAGCCATGATCACATTGATCAGCCATGATCACATTGAATGGCGGTGCTGGCTCGAAGGGCCTACTCCTGCACCTATTGTCTATTGTCTATAAATATACATTTTCGTAATAGTAAAACACAGAAAGCGAAGACATTTGCGTGGAGGATGAGTATTTAAATATATGACCACGTGGCCGTAACCTCAGTCTGGTCAATATTTCAAACTGTGAAGCGGTGGCGGTGGTGAAGCCTGGCGGCGGCGGCGATGCCTCGTAGGTCGACCCGTGGTCGACGGCCGATGGAAGCGTGGAGAACCGCCGTGAGGGGGGAAGGGAAGACCAATGGAGAACCCGGTGTGGCGGACCGCCGTTTAAGGGGAGGGGAAGATTAATGGAGGACCCGGCGGTGCAGGCTCGAAGGGCCGAATGGCCTACTCCTGCACCTATTTTCTATGTTTCTATGTTTCAATGTCTTATAAATATTTTTTTATCGCTTTTCTAAAAATTTTGAAAATCTAAACTTTTGGTCAAAATTCTGTCGATGACAAATTAACTCAAAAGGATCATAGGTAACATTGTTAATATTGTGGTATTTCGTTATGTTTTAATAGCTTTCAAATTTCGCCACCCATGTCACAGGTTGGTCCCCGTATTTACGGAAACTCCCATACGGGGCGAAGACGTCGGGTGTTTGTACGTGGGGTAATGGTGCCGTCGAATCCAACTAAATCGGTGTCTCCGCCCTGCGGCAGGCCGGGAAGGTGGCGAAGACGCGTGCAGTCAGTGGCCCGTGTCCGCGTGTGATCGGGAAGCAAGTAAGACATGGAGAGTCAATGCCCCTGCCCAGGGAACATCGAACGAGAGGTGCGAACCGTCTGCGTCGGTGGCCCCAGCCTGCGAGTATTCATGGAGGCAATGAGCGGCAGCTAGTTTGGAGAGATATTAAGGCTCGGTGCAGGTCAAGGCAGCTGGAATCATGAGACATCTGCTGGGAATTGGATAATTGGGGGCGCGGAATGCCAAGATTCACTGGCCGGTGAACAGTGGAGACTGCCCACGCTCGGGCCAAATGCTCACTGGAGGGATGTGGTGGTTGGACCTATTTAAACAACCGGGACACAGCGGCAGCCCGGGGCAAAGCAGTGTAGCACGGCATCCGGAAATCGTATTCCTTTGAACAATACCGGCAGCTGCGCAGTCGGTTGGGTGTGGATGGCTGCACTCATCAATTGAGTACGGGACTATGAGGCAGACGCTCAGTCTGACGGATAAAGTGGGAACACTGACACAATATGATTCTTGCTGCCTCGCCCCGTCAATTAAATATACATTATCTCTCACTGCCGATTAAAATGCATTTCTTGTTTTTGTCCGACACACTCAGTATCGCCACTTCATTCCAATCCGAATCGACGGGACACCCACGACTAAGTGTTTTACATCCGTAACACAACATTGTACAACAGGATGGAATTATAATCGGACGATGATGAGAAACTATTTATCAACGGGCATTCACGTAGCTAAACACGCTTCAATGGAGCGAACATGTGAACAGACGCGACTTGGGCCAGTATCTGAGTTCACCCGACATTGTTTGTTTAATGAAGATCGTCTGCGGCATATGGCATTCAGACACGGCTGCTGCGAGGAACGGCAGCTCTACGCTGGCAGCGGCTGGTTCAGTGAGTGGAGATCGTATGTCATTGCCAAGACAATCCGGCTGCTTCTGTCTCTTACACCACGGGCCCGAAGAGCGAACAATGATAAATACCTAAACATCCCGCTTTTTCTCGAGCCTGTTAACCTGTCGATAAAGTTCATCACAAAATTCACCAAATAGTTGTGTATGCGAGAAAGAATGTTCCCAGCATAAAGCGGAAGTGACAGAGGAACTTCAATCGCTGACGGCTAACTGTGTTTCAGTAAATAGCCCGAGCAGCTGAAATGTTAATTTATAAAATACTGTTTGCCGAGACTCGGATTCGAACCGAGGTTGCTGCGGCCACAACGCAGAGTACTAACCACTATACGATCACGGCCACACACTTCAGCTGTGTGCTCAAAACGCCGCCAAAATCCCTACCATTGCTGTGACTCACCCAATGACGCTCCTGTAACCAACGATAAACCAGCGCTCTGGGTTATCAGGCAGCATCCTGTCCCGCTGAGTTACACCAGCATTTTATGTCTAAGAGGGAACTTTTGGACGTTAGTGGGGCAATAAATAGATTTATCATGGTATTTCCGTTCCACAGCATAGCCAGTTTAGTTAAAAACAACTTTGGAGGTTGCAGGATAATATAACGTACCAGAGAATGGTGGCCTATGTTTCGCACAGGCACAACGTACTCGTCACTCCCACAGAGTGCACATTCATTTACATCAGCGTTGTTCTCGTCATCGACTCTCGAAGAGCGCGTGACGACAAAAAACGAACAACCCGATCCATGGCTAAATTGTGGGTAGCCCTGGTGAACGACATGACGAGATTGGAACCCAGTGAAATGTTTTAACATTCACCACTGAGCAACAGAATTACTGGGCTGGTCAATGTATCATATGCATGTACACTGCGAGCCACAATCCAGGCTGGTTTCTACCGAAAATAGAACAAGCTGGAGTAATTCAGCAGGTAAGGCAGCATCACAAGAGAGACGGAATGGGTGACGTTTAGTACCGAGACCGTTCTTAAGACTTCTTAATGAGAACAGAATAACGCTAATCTGATGCGGGCTTCTGAATTTAATTAAGGCAGCCGAAGCACATTATAGATGGATATGATGGAGGGCCAGGACATTCCTCCAACACTATTGCACAGAGGGAGGTATGAGATGTATTCGTAGTATTAAAGTGGTTATATATCGCCAAGGCCAGTTTCCGATAGCTTACCTACTTCTTCGTCCTGGTGTTACCAACCTCTGAGTTATTTCCATTTATGTACTCACGATATGCCCCAGAAAGTCGGAATCCACGCACTGGCACTTAGTAACACATATTGCAAAGGAGTGACCCCAGCTCTGACCCCAAGCGTCTTCCGATCTACAAAGCTCCAACCTGGAATGCAAACCTTACATCCATCTCTCCGTCACTCTCTACAGATGCTTTTGACCATCCTTTTCTGCCTAATTCAAATTTCATGGAATAGTTATGTGCAGTTGCATTTAATCTGCACCTGTTTACTCGTTACGCACGTTGGTGCTCCTATGTATTAGTCAGAAACTCGGTTGGAAATAGATACGAGCTGTCATTTTATCTTCTTCTGTTAACTAATGCAAGTCGGAAACGAGGTAAACACCCATGATTATTATCAACGGATCGCTGTTCCATTGAACGGATTGTTGTTCCATTGAACGTAATGCTGTTCCATTGAGGACATCCGATTGTTCTCTTTCTTTAGTGAACAGGGTTTCCCTTCTCCCATCATAGATTCGGCCCCCACTCGTCTCTTCTCTGTACCCCGCAGCCCTGTCCTTGCTGCCCCTCCACTAGTGGCAACAGAGACAGAGTCCCTCTCGTCCATATATTTCACCCCATCAGCCTTCGCATAAAACACATACTCCTCCGATATTTTCGCCACCTCCATCGGGATCCCAACACAAATCACATCTTCCCATCTCCACCCCTTTCTGCCTTCCGCAGAGACCGTTCTCTTCGCAACTCCCTGTTTAACACGTCCCTTCACAGAGCTGACGTGGATTTTGAAGAAGCAGCAACAAGGAGCAGGAAGAAGCACTGGTTGGCTGGAGCCCGTGGAGGAGGAGAGGCAGGGGTGAGTCAGAGGGGGGAAACAGTTGAAAAAGCGCGGCAAAACGCAGACAGACTTAACACAGATCTGACGTGGATTATGAAGAAGCAGCACAAGGAGAAGCAGAAAGAAGCACTGATTGGCTGGAGCTCGTGGGGGAGGAGAGGACGTCACAAGGGACAAACAGTTTAAAACTGAGGAATTTGGTTTGTAAATTGGTAAATTGGTAAATTAGGCAATTTATCAGTGAATATAAACAAGGCTGCTCTGGGGCAGCGGCAGTGAGGAAGCGGCCTTGTGAGGGAAGTGTGAGTCTTTGGCTCGAGAGTCTTCGGCGAGGAGGCTGAGGGGAAGAGACTACGCAATACGCTGGAGAGGTAGAGACGAAAGGAAGAGATTCAGTGCGATGCTTGCAGTATGTGGGAGGTCAAGGACACAGCTGGTGCGTCTGGATGCTACAAGTGTGAGAAGTGCATCCAGGTACAGCTCCTGAAGGACCGTGTTGAGTAACTGGAGAAGCAAGTGGATGACCTCAGGTTCGTCCGAGAGGCTGAATCGTTCCTCGACGAGTCCGACAGCAAGATTGTTACACCGAACGTACTGGAAGAGGGAAGGTGGGTGACAGTGACAAACGGAAGTAAACATGGAATGCACAGGTCCCCGGGTGTTGTACCTCTTGTGAACAGGTTCACCCACTAAGAAGCTCTCGGGACAGAAGATGTTGAGGCACTGACCGGCGGACTGGCTTGCGATGCAAAAAGTGCTGTTGAGCCAAAACCAAGGAGGCCGACGTCAGGCAACGCAGTGGTGATCTAAGGGGGGTCGAGGAACTGAATGAATGTTTCATTAGGCGAAAAATATTATTGGGTAGGCCAATGGGACTGGAGAAAGATAAATCCCCGGGGCCTGATGGACTGCATCCCACGGTCCTCAGGGAGGTGGCTCTAGAAATAGTGGACGCATTGGTGATCTTTTTCCAATGTTCAATAGATTCAGAATCAGTTCCTGTGGATTGGAGGACAGCTAATGTTATCCCACTTTTCAAGAAAGGAGCGAGAGAGAAAACTGGGAATTACAGACCAGTTAACCTGACTTCGGTGGTGGGAAAGATGCTGGAGACAATTATTAAAGAGGTCATAATGGGGCATTTGGATAGCAGTAAAAGGATTAGTCCAAGTCAGCATGGATTTATGAAAGGAAAATCATGCTTGACTAATCTTTTGGAATTTTTTGAGGATGTAACAAGTAAAATGGACGAAGGGGAGCCAGTGGATGTAGCGTATCTAGACTTTCAGAAAGCCTTTGATAAGGTCACGCACGGGAGACTGGTGAATAAAATTAGAGCACATGGAATTGGGGGTGGGGTGTTGACTTGGATAGAAAATTGGTTGGCAGACAGGAAGCAAAGAGTAGGAGTGAACGGGTACTTTTCAGAATGGCAGGCAGTGGCGAGTGTGGTGCCGCAAGGCTCGGTGTTGGGGCCGCAACTGTTTACCATATATATTAATGATTTGGAAGATGGAATTAGGAGCAACACCAGCAAGTTTGCAAATGTCACAAAGTTGGGTGGCAGTGTGAACTGTGAAGAGGATGTTAGGAGGATGCAGGGTGACCTGGCAGGTTGAGTGAGTGGGCAGATTCGTGGCAGATGCAGTATAATATAGATAAATGTGAGGTTATCCACTTTGGCGGCAAAAACAAGGGGGCAGATTATTATCTCAATGGGGTTAGGTTAGGTAAGGGGGAGATACAGCGAGACCTGGGTGTCCTTGTACACCTGTTACTGAAAGTTGGCGTGCAGGTACAGCACGCAGTTAAGAAAGCTAATGGAATGTTGGCCTTCATAACAATAGGATTTTAGTATAGGTGTAGAGAGGTTCTTCTGCAGTTGTATAGGGCTCTGGTAAGACCACATCTGGAGTATTGTGTACAGTTTTGGTCTCATAATTTGAGGAAGGGCATCCTTGTGATTGAGGCTGTGCAGCGTAGGTTCACAATATTGATCCCTAGGATGGCGGGACTGTCATATGAGGAAAGATACACTGGAGTTTAGAAGGATGAGGGGGGCTCTTATAGAAACATATACAATTATAAAAGGACTTGCCAAGCTAGATGCAGGAAAAATGTTCCCAATGTTGGGCGAATCCAGAACCAGGGGCCACAGTCTTAGAATAAACGGGAGGCCATTTAAGACTGAGGTGAGAAAAAACGGTTTCACCCAGAGAGTTATGAATTTGTGGAATTCCCTGCCGAAGAAGGCAGTAGAGGCCAAATCACTGGATGGATTTAAGAGAGAGTCAGATAGAGCTCTAGGGGCTAGTCGAATCAACGGATATGGAGATGCGGCTGGCACGGGTTATTAATTGGGGACGATGAGCCATGATTGGCGGTGCTGGCTCGAAGGGCCGAATGGCCTCCTCCTCCTCTATTTTCTATGTTTCTATGTTTCCCACCCAAAGCACCCCATCCCCAGGTACCTTCTTCTGCAACCGCAGAAGATGCAGCACTTGTCCCTGTACATCCTCGCTCGACTGTATCCAGATACCTCCACAGTCATTTCTGGTTAGGCACAGGTTGATTTGCTCTTCCTCCAATCTCATCTACTTTATCATTTGGTCAAGATGTGGATTCTTATACATCGGCGATATCAAATGTAGACCGGGCGATCGTTTCCCTGAACACCTTCGCTCATTCCGCCCGAACTCCCGGATGCTAAACAGTTTCATTATCCCTCCAATTCCCTGATAGATATCTCTGTCCTCGGTCTGCGCCATTGTCAGAGTGAGGCTCGATGCAAATTCGAGGAACATCATCTCATATTTCTGTTGGATAGTTTGCAGCCAAGACGAATGAATATTGATTTCTCGAACTTCAAGATACCCTGACGTTCCCTCTCTCTCTATCCTTCCCACACCCAAGTAGCACCAGCTTCTCGTTTTCAATCAACAAGTACCTAACAATGGCCTGTTACCTTTATCATAGTTACTTTTTTGCATATATTTCTTTCTTTGATCTTTATCTCTCTACATCATCGTAAAAATCCCACGTTTCCCTTTACCCTAACTAGTCTGAAGAAGGGTCTCGACCCGAAACGTCACCCATTGCCTCTCTCCAAAGATGCTGCATGTCCGGCTATGTTACTCCAGATTTTGGTGTCCAGCTTCCATTGAACAGTACGTTTATCCGTTTCTTTGCACAGGGGGTCACGGTGGCAGATGTTCTCAGCTGAAGATGGTGATGTTTCAACTCGTTATATTTGCATTCATGGTACTCGTTGCTCAGGCAGCATTTTTGGAGATAACGGCGTGGTCAACCTTTCGGATTGAGATCACACATCAGGACCAGAGCGTTGAGAACGTAGCCTGTATATAGAACTGAGGTTAGGACGTAGATTGTAGTGGAAACGGGTAATGTGGATGCTATGTACACATAATGTGGATGCTAGGCAGACAAAACTAGGTTGGCGACGGACAAAGAAGGGTGCAGAGATAGGCCGCTAGCTGGTTGGTGCACCCTGACATATGAGGTGTATGTTGTAGATGACTGGTGGAGAGGGGATGGAAGTCGTCAACCAAGGAAGGAAAGTAACAGGCTGGTAGGCATGTTAGTGATTGATGTAAAAAAAGAGGCAGGGACGAACACGCGGCCTACTAACGGGTCAAAAGGGATTAGAAGGTGCAAGATAGGAGAGGAAGCCACGAGTGTGAGTTTCCAGAAATTGGATGATATTATTGATTCCACTGGATTGTAGGGTATCCCAAGGGAATATGAAGGATCTTCCTTTAGCAACAGCTTGGCATGAACGTATCGGTGGAGAATGCCCAGGGGAGACAAATGGGTCCGCGAATGGTACGAGTACCAATAACATGCAGACAAAAGCTCAAGATGGCCGGTACAAATGCCGTAATGAAAACGCGGGCAAGCGGTCGTCCGGTCAAAGCTTGATCTTGTCGATGGTCATGTCGGCAAAGCAACTCTTAACATAGAAAAAAATGGCGCAGGAGTACGCCATTCCGCACTTCAAAGCAGCACCGCCATTCAATATGATTATGACTGATCATTAAAAACCGTTCCTGTTTTTTCCCCATACACCTTGATTCCTATAGCCCTAAGAGCTAAATCTAACTCGCTCTTGAAAACATCCAGTGATATGTGGCAGAGAATTACACAGCTTCACGAATCTCTGGGTGAAAAGGTTTTTCCTTATCTCAGTTCTAAAGGGTCTACCTCTTATTCTTATACTGTAACCCCTGCTTCTGGACTCCCCCAACGTCGGTAACATTTTCCTGCATCTACCTTGTCCAACACTTTGAGAATTTTAAATGTTTCTATAAGATCCCCAATCATTCTTCTAAATTCCAGAGAATACATTCACAGTCGACCCTTTCTTTCATTATGTGTCTGTCCCGCCATCCCTGGAATTAACCTGGTGAACCTAAGCTACGCTCCCTCAATAGCAATAATAACTTCCTCAAACTAGGAGCCCAAAATTGCACACAATACTCCAGCTGCGGTCTAATCAGGGCCTTGTACAAATGGAGTTGGACCTCCTCGCTCCTTATCTGACATCAACTCGCAATGAAGGCCAACACCCCATTAGTTTCCTAGGCATCAACAAGATTTCCAATCCGCTCGTCCCTTTCGCTGTAATTCTAATGCTCAATGACCTGACAGTCCGCCAAATTTTAGTGGCTAGTCGAGTCCGTCAGGGATTGAGGGGTCTGAGCAAGGAGGAGAACCGCATTGACCCGGAGATGGAGAGCAGGAGAGTGTCTGTGGTTTTACTCTTCACCATCTCCGGCAGCTTCATCGTACTATGGCTGACGTTGGTTATATACTTCGTCTATAATAAATTCAGAGGAAATTCAAAAGTTCCGAATGTTTCTGCTCACATCGCTGACGACGTCGGGCATTTGCTGAGCAATCTCAGCTGCTGCACGAACACATTTATTCACGTGGCCACCCAGTCCAAGTTTAGAGAGCAGATGAAGGGAGCGGTGAAATATCCGTTCGCTTCAGTGGTCCGGCTCATTAATAAATACGCGCAATGAGAGCATCCTACAGGCGGATGCATTCTCTCTGGCCGTGCTCGTGATCCTGACATTCACACCAGATTTACCTGGTGTGAATGCTGGGCGGATGATCACATCGAGGGCCACGCTCCGTGACCTCAATCCCCTCACAATGAGAACTGCACATTTTCCCAGTCGTCCCGACTCCGTACACAGTGGGGACCGGTCTGGTGTAAACTCCGGCGAAGAGCAAATCCTCCCTTCATAGTCGAGACTACTCTGGTGTAAAGTCTGACCTAGTCCCAATCGTCCCATTCTCATCTTCAATGGGAACCGATCTGATTTCACTCCGCAGTGGGGACAGGTCTTGGGCAAACTCCGCCTTGCGACCAATAGTCCCATCTCCCTCCGCAGGCCCGATATGCTTCTTGAACGAGGTCCGTCTGAAATAAATATGCCCAGAATGATCCTTCAATCTCCCACATCTGAGCGTGCTCTTCCACCAAGGACCACCTTCCGATCTCCATGCTGAGCGTGGTTCATCTCTTGTAATCTCCCTCTGTGTTTGGGCGTCATTGACTCCCTACCCTAAGATCGGCCTCACCCACCCGACACTGACACTTCAGTAGACAGTAGGTCCTGTTTCATCCGTTTATTTCCAAAGTTAGATACGACTCACCTTCCACACTCCTTCATTGCCATGCCCAAGCGTCCAATAGTGCCTGCGGATGTCCGTGCTTATGCTGGTTAGAGTGGTAGAGACATGGCGTGGTAACAGGCCCTTCGGCCGAACCTGCCGACACCGACCGACATGTCCCAGCAATAAATATGTGGCACGAAGATCCAACTTTGTGACTTTTTGTAGATGTACATTTACCAAGATTTTGTGGCGGTTTATAAATTGAAAAGATGTTCTCAGCATCGTATATCACTCACCTGTGGGGAAGGGAGGGAGAGTGAGAGTTGCAGGGCCAAGATGGGGCTATGTGATGGATAGAAAGAGAGAGGAGAAGGAGGACAAACATCAAGCGGAGTAATTGCGTGAGAGAGAGGAGGGCAAAGGAAGGAGGGCAATAAATAGCTCGGAGGGGCGGAGATAGGGAATGGATACTTTCTTGGCATAAATGAGCTTCTCAGCAAATATGGCCCACTTTAGCAGCACATGTCAAACGCGTGCGAGAATCACAAGAAAGTCACAAGTGAACGCAAGGCCATTATCTCTCTACACGCATACAAAATGAATTTATTCAACTCTGGAGAATTTGTGCAAATGAAAATCCTTGATGAGATTTGAAATGCCTAATATTATTCAATCATTGTCGATGCCACTCCAGATTATTCACACAAGGAACAAATCACTATAATTATTCGGTATGCAAAGATTGTAGATAGTTCAACGTTTTCAATTGATGAAAGGTTCATTTTATTTGATAATTTCACAAAGAAAACTGGGATAGAAATTGCCACTCGAATACTGACCATTTTAGAAGGTTTTAAATTGGATTTTCAAGTCTGCATTGGACAAGCTTATGATAATGGATCAAATATGTCTGGAAGTTATAATGGTGTACAAGCAGTTCTACGAGAGCTTAATTCAAACTGCATTTTCTCCAGCTGTGGAAATCATACACTAAACCTTATGGGTAATGGCTGCTCCGAGTCATACAAGGAAGCAGCTACTTACTTTGGAACGATTCAACAAATGTACAATATGTTCAGCAGCAGTCCACAAAGGTGGAAAATTCGAAAGCTACATCTTCCCGTTTCTCTGCATGGAATGTCCAATACTAGATGGTTTGCGCGTATAGACGGTGTTAAACCCATTGCACAACATTTAGATTCGGTAAGAAAAGCTTTAACTGAGCTTGAACCATTAAATCTTACAGCACAATCTAAATGGTATTTTGAAGTACATGTCTAGATTTGATCGCGTTCTGTTGTCATCTTTATGGTTGAAGGTACTGACAATGATCCACCAAACAAATCTGGTAATTGAATCATGTAATTCTACACTTGATGTTGAGAAGCATAACAGTGAAAGTCTTATGAATGATATTCGACAAGTTCGAGAACAAAGGACTTCAATCCTGACAGAATCTAAATTAGTGGCAGAGAACATTGGAATTTCATCTGAATTCACCACTAGTCCACTATCCGAGAATGGGACACCCCCTCCTCCCCGCCGATTTGCAGTCTAAAGAACCTTCTCCACCCCTTTCCGCTTTCCGCAGAGGCCGTTCCCTGCACAACTCCCTGGTCCCATCTCCACCCCTTTGCGCAGAGAACGTTCTCTCCGCAACTCCCTGGTCAACTCGACGCTTCCCACCCAAACCTTCCCCTTCCCAGTTACAGAAGATGTAACACCTGTCCCAATATCCCCCCTCCCGACTCCGCCCAAGGAACCCGACAGTCTATTTCAGGTGCGGCAGAGGTTCCTCCAACTACATCCACTGTATCCGTCACCCATTCCTTCTCTCCAGAGATGCTCCAACGTTTTATTTTTAATTGTCTACTATATACTGTCGTGTTACTTGCGAACAAAGCAACAAGGCGAATTGCTTGTATGTATGCATACTTGGCTAATAAAATGTATTCAAATCAATTCATTTTGTGTCTATTTTCGGGGGTGCAACGGGTGATTCGCAGCCGGGAAAACAGTCTTGCTGATCGCCGTCACTCTTTAGCCGGCAGATTCCCTGGGTCCTACAGTACTCCGCTGTTGCACATTGTCACTGCCTGCTCTCGCCTTGTTGCTCCGGGGTTTACAGCAGCCGTTAGGTCGCCAAATGTGAAACCCGGTAGACAGGGTGTTTCGCACTTGAAGTGAACTTGTCAAGACACCGGATAAGTTCTGCAAACAGTCATCGTGATCTGCTGGCCCTTCAACACGGGATTGGCAAATTAATGCGAGATCTGGGGATTGGACAAAATAAACAGCCTGGTGTGGGTGAATCCTCGGATGCAGCTCAGTCGTTACCCGCTGCTTTTAGATTGAAGTGTGATCGGAAGATCGGCCCGAATGAATGTGGGAGAGACACAGAGCAAGATAAACAGAATATTCAGCAACAGGACTGCTGGAATAGGGTAATTTAAATAATTTAAAATTCATTGCGAAAACTTCTGGAACGGTGTATCCGACCGGGACAGACGGCACAGTCAAAACAACGGGATGGGGTAGAGAGTAAGAAATAAAGAAAGTAAGATGGGGGGGGGGGGGATGGCAGATATAATTGAGTACGCGAGAAAGGAAAGCAAAGCGGGCAAACGGTGTGAGGTAAGAGATGTAAACAATGAAATTAGCAAAAAGGAGCACCGACGTTAAGAATATTTCTATGTGAGCAGAGTGGCGCAGCGGAAGCGTGCTGGGCCCATAACCCAGAGGTCGATGGATCGAAACCATCCTCTGCTATTCTATCAAAGGATACTTTTCAGAAATTACCGTCCGTTCACACGCGTGCAAAACATATATTTCGTTTAATTCGGGGAAATTCCTATTTCAACAAAATCCTTCGCTTCATTGCATCATTTTATGGAGAGTCCGTGGGTGACACCATGGTCCCCGTTGTGCTCGGCCGTTGACCAATTAATTCATAATATTCTCTGCTGCTTGAAACTGCGTTCTGGTCATAAGTGATAGGAGTAGAATTAGGCCATTCGGCCCATCAAGTCTACTCCGACATTCAATCGCG
Source organism: Malacoraja senta (assembly GCA_038087875.1). Classification (NCBI taxonomy): domain Eukaryota; kingdom Metazoa; phylum Chordata; class Chondrichthyes; order Rajiformes; family Rajidae; genus Malacoraja; species Malacoraja senta. Next base: position 7,664,024 of record CM075981.1, on the reverse strand, counting down.
GCTGATCTATCTCTCCCTCCTAACCCCATTATCCTGCTTTCTCCTTATAACATCTCCCCATGGTATGGAACAGGAAATGGTGGAGCCAATGTTTCAGCTCCTGTGTTCTTCATTGCAACTTTGATACATGAGATAAACACGTTCATGTTCATTAGCAGAGAGAGTGGGGGGAGCTGGGAATGGGTAGAACAAGGGGGATATCTCTGATAATCACTGAAGGGTAGTAGTCTCAGGGACAGGTGGTGGGAAATGCGATGCGAGTAGATGAGCAATATCTGGTCGGCATGGAAATAGTGGGCCGAAGGTTTTCGTTCCGGAGGAGGTCCCTGTCGGAGTGGAGGAAAGTGAGGAGAGAGACTCCACGGGGTGAATAGACAGGTAGCTGGCGGCACTGGGTGTAAGAACTATAGATGCTGGTTTAAACCGAAGATAGACACAAAAAGCTGCAGTAACTCAGTGGGACAGGCAGTATCTCTGGATAGAAGGAATGGGTGACGTTTCGGGTCGAGACCCTTCTTCAGGCTTCCGCATTCAGTCACCCATTCATTCTCTCCAGAGATGCTGCCTGTCCCGCTGAGTTACTCCAGCTTTTAGTGTCTCTCCTCGGCACTCGGTGTAAACCAGACAGAAGGCAGGACACACTATTCCATCGGCGAGTGGGAAACGGAACCGTCTCCAGTGCAGTGTGACTCTGTGACTCGAGCACAGTCCCGCTGCTGCTTGTGACAGCAAATACAGAATTCGACTCGCAGTTCCGGTTACATGCGTCTGGAAAATGAAAACGCCTCATATTGAAAGAATTCAACACGAGCATGTACTTGAATAAGTGACCGGATCGCGGAAGAAGCACAAGTCAAAGAGTGGAAACTGAATGTCTGAACATTGCAGGTTTTTGGTCAAATTCTGCAACCTTATGTAACTAACCCACAAACAACACTTTCCCCCTCTTTCCTCTTCGACACGCTTCAATTTCTCCTTTCCCACTACCCTTCCACCTACGTACATTATATTGCTTGACAATGTATATTGCACAGTGGTTCCTCGTTAGTATAGTGGTTAGTATCCCCGCCTGTCACGCGGGAGACCGGGGTTCAATTCCCCGACGGGGAGAAGGTTTTCGTCGGTCTTAATTTAACTGGAAATGCAAGATGTATTTTACACATTTTGATTGATAAATGGTGACAGCAACAAATGTTTTGTTCGGTTCATGAATTGATCGGTTTATTGAATATTCCGAATTAACATAATACATACAGTACATGAGCACAGAAACAAGCCCTTCTGCCCACAATATCAATGTCTAACATAATTCCAAATTAATCTAATCTACTCTGAAGAAGGGTGTCAACCCGAAACGTCACCCATTCCTTCTCTCCAGAGATGCTGCCTGGCCCGTTTAGTTACTGCAGCTTTTTGTGCCTATCATCTTTAATCTAATCTACTTGCCGACCTGTGATCTCTATCGTATCTGCTTCAACCACCACTACCAGCAGCGCCTTCCAGGCACCCAGCTCTCCTCATCCCACACATTTTCAAACTTTACCGCTCTCACGTTAAAGCTATGGCATCGATTGAGATTTCTACCCTGGGATAAAGATTCTCTGTGTCTAAGGTACACAAAAATGCTGGAGAAACTCAGCGGGTGCAGCAGCATCTATGGAGCGAAGGAAATAGGCAACGTTTGATCCTGATACACTGGTGGGAAGTAACCAAGGAGGTCACCAGATGTAGAAGGGGTAACCAAGGAGGTCACCAGATGTAGAAGCGAAATATGAGGTGCTGTTCCTCCAATTTGCGCTGGGCGTCACCCTGGCAGTGGCGGAGGCCAAGGACCGAAAGGTCGGATTCTGAATGGGAGGGGATGTTAAAGTGCTGAGCCACCGAGAGATCAGGTTGGTGGGTTGGGCGCTCTCAGTCATTGTCGTTTTATTTCACGTTAAAGAAAACACATCTTGCAGATAATTGTCTCCAATAAATGTAACCAAAGGGTTTGAAAGGTATAAAATCTTTAGCTCCCCCAAAATGCAGAGTATTCCTGAACTATTCGCTGGCTAGACATATGTTTGCTATTGATAACGGTTAAATAGGAGTCCCCCAACGTGGGGCTCGAACCCACGACCCTGAGATTAAGAGTCTCATGCTCTACCGACTGAGCTAGCCGGGCATTGCTCACACGTATTGAGTGTCTAATGTCACGAGAACACACCGAGGCTCTACTTCTTGTAAGAATTTTTGTCTGCGGGTGTAGAAGATAATCACAAGCGAGACGTTAATCAAACTTTCGTTCGGCCCAAGTGCAACATCTCACTCTTTCTCCGTTTACATTTTATCGTCCATTCCTCTCCTATTTATGTAGCTGAGCTATATCGCGCCGTATACCATGCACGAAACAGCCCCGTTCTGAAGGGTGAGCTACATGGCCAATTTATTTTCCGACCGCATGTCTGTGGTATTTGAGTGGAAACCGTGGTACCTGCTGGAAATTCAATGCGTCAAATGCAGGCAGAAAGACCGTCAAGGAACACCAGAGGTTAACGATGAACCTTGATTGAGCGGCACTGACGGCTGCGTCACGAACAAAAGCGTTGGAATAAATCATACATCTACGGACGCTGATTTAAATTTTAAAGTCTTAAATACCATTGCCGAAACCCGGGATTGAACCCGGGACTAACGTTCTCCCAACTGAGCTATTTCGGCTACTTTACCACTGCTGAAGGAAACTCAGTTCAGTTCCAACTCATGAATCCGGGGATAGTTCACCTAATTCTGCCCCTATTTTATATAACGCACCGTGTTCATCAGATGTGGTAAACCCGCTGCTGAACATTTTTGTCATTTCCGAATACAAATCTCAACAGACAAGAGAAACAGAGAATTCGCGCCATCTTCCACCTCAGTCCTTGACCGACGAAGACTGGTCAGGTCACTGAACCACACGCCCTGTAAACGTTGCAACTTATGGGACAGAGGCGGAGCAAAGGAGGTTTTCCCATTGGTCTGATCGATACTCAAATCCCAGATCACAACTTGTTAAAACAGAACAGAAGTACAGTGACCGGAGGAGGTCTTTCGGCCCTCGAATATGTTCCGTCGAAAGTATGCATAATCATTGAATGTTACCTGTGACACCTTTCTAGCCCATCACTATCCCGCGCAACGTGGTCACAACAATGTATGTAGGAAAGTTCTGCAGATCTGAAGAATGGTCTCGACCCGAATTGTCACCCATTCCTTCTCTCCAGAGATGTGGCCTGTCCTGCTGAATTAGTCCAGCATTTTGTGTCTATCTTTGGTCACAAACAATATGTATATATCAGTTTAATTTAGCAAACATTAATTTACCATTACATCGTGCAGCGAAATGCAATGAAACACTGTATGTTACGTGCTGACCAGTCAGAGAAAGGACTTTACATGATTGTAATCAATCTGTCCACAGTGTGCAGATAAAGGATAAAGGTGACGTGCAGGAAGGAAATGCAGATGCTGGTTTGACCCGAAGAGAGCACAGAATGCTGGAGTAACTCAGCGGGACAGGCAGCATCTCTGGAGAGAAGGAATGGGCGACGTTTTGGGTCGTGACCCTCCTTCAGACTTAAATGAATAATATAATGTGGAGAAAAAACAAGAACGGGTTACTGATTTTAGATGATGAGTCATGATCAGATAGAATGACGTTACTGGCTCGAAGGGCCGAATGGCCTGCTCCAGAACCTATTTTCTATGTTTCTGCGTTTTTTATGATGGCTTCGTTTGGTCTCACCGATGTAAAGGAACATTAGGAACAGCGGATGCAGTTAATGTGGTTCGAGGAGGTACATGTGAGCCTTTGTCGTTTTATTTCACGATAAAGAAAACACATCTTCCAATTAATCATGGGGTAGACGGGGGGGGACACCTGTTTTGAGAGGTGGGGGCAACCGTCCCCCCCCTCCCACAATGTTTTGTGCCCTGGGCGCAACAACCAGTCCCAGGTGGGCTCGCCTGCCCCGGGACTGGCTGTCGCGCTCAGGTCGTCTGGCAGTTCTGGCTGTAGCGCCCAGGTCGCCTACGGGCCCCGGGACTGGTTGCTGTTCCCAGGACGGCTCGCTTGCCCCAAGTCTGGCGGTAGCGCCCAGGTCACCTCCGGGCCCCGGGACTGCCTGCAGTTCCCAGATCGCCTGCGTGCCCTGGGACTGGCTGCAGTTCCCATGTCACGAAAACGAATTGAAAAAACATACGTCTGCGTGCCGGATGATTTTGGGTTGCGGGCCGGATCCGGTTGCCCGGTTCGCCCGGGGAATGGCTGCACTTGCCAGGTCGCCTTCGTGTCCCGGGACTGGTTGCAGTTTCGAGATCGTCTGCGAGCCCCTGGAATGGCTGCAGTTCCCATCTCACGAAAACTAATTGAAAAAACATACGTCTACGGGCCGGATGATTTTGGGTTGCGGGCCGGATCCGGTCCGTGGGCCGTAGGTTGCCGACGCCTTTCCTTGACGTCAGGCCTCAAGCCAGGGGTCCCTGGATGGTGTCAAGAGAGGAGGTATAGAGACACGTGTTGCGTCACCTCCATTCCGGTTGTCCCGTAATCCGGTATCCCTCTCCACACCTGCCCTCTTTAGCCATAGTTTTCCCGAGGGGCACCTCCCGCAGCCGACCTCGAGGGCGCTGAATGTAAGACAACTCGGTTCCTCCCATCGACCTTGACGTGAGTGGGAAGAGATGAGTGAATTGTGGAGGGAGCAGTCCCGGGGAAGGCGGAATGGGGTGGAGATGAGAAGATGTGATTAGTGGTGACATCCCTCAGGAGGTGACGGTAATGTCGGAGGATAATGTGTTGGCTAGAGTCTGGTGGGGTGAAAAATGAGGATCAGGGGAACTGTCTGTTGCGACTGGGCGAACAGAAAGCAAGAGCAGAACTACGGGACACTGAGGTGTGAGGCTCTCCTCCATGAGAGAAGACGAAAACTCCCTGATTCCATCTCCACCCCTTTCTGCAGAGAACGTTCTTTCCGCAACTCCCTGGTCAACTCGACGCTTCCCACTGATATCTCCCCCTTCCCAGTTAAACCCCTGTCCCACGTTACGAGTTAATTCCAAGAGTACTCCCGAGTTTGCCCTGATTCGAACTCGGAGATTTACGGTAATGGCCACGCGTCGGTACTCGGGGCTCTCGTGGACATTTTCCATCATGGTGAAAAATCTTCACTAGTCTTCCCGTGCTTACCTGCCGTTAGCGAGTCTTCCCGAGTACCTGCCGTCAGCGCTAAGAGACGTCCCCGAGCTCCGACGTACCCGCCACGTTCATTCTCCGTGCTTACCACGAATTTGATTTTTTAAAAACTCGGGAGAGCTCTTGTGAACTCGCACCGTGGGACAGGGCTATACTTTCCCTGCATCAGCAGGAGATGCAACACCTGTCCCAATGCCCCAACCGTCACTCTTTAGCAGGCAGGTTCCCTGGGTCCTGCAGTACTCTGCTGCTGCACATTGTCACTACCTGCTCCCGACTTGTTGATCCGGAGTTTACAGCAGTCGCTAGGTCGCCAAGTGTGAAACCCGGAAGACAGGATGTTTTGAGTGGAAGTGAACTTGTGAACGCATCGGATAAATTTCGCAAAGAGTCAACGTGATCTGCTGGCCCTTCAACTGAAGGAATCTGATATTCAGTTAATCGCATTGACGGGATTGGGAAATTAATGGGATATGGGGATTGGACAAAATAAACAGCCTGGTGAATCCTCGGATGCAGCTCAGTCGGTGCCCGCTGCTTTTAGATTGAAGTGTGATCGGAAGATCGGCCCGAATGAATGTGGGAGAGACACAGAGCAAGATAAACAGAATATTCAGCAACAGGGCTACTGGAATAGGGTAATTTAAATAATTTAAAATCCATTGCGAAAACCTCTGGAACGGTGTATCCGAGCGGGACAGACGGCACAGTCATAATAACCGGATGGGGTAGAGAGTAAGTAATAATGAAAGTAAGATGGGGAAAAAATGTAAGATAGAAGTGGTTACGCGAGAAAAGAAAGCAAACCCTGCAAACGGTGTGAGGTAAGAGATGAAAACAACGAAATTAGTAAAAAGGAGCACGCACGCTAAGAATGTTTCTGTGAGAGCAGAGTGGCGCAGCGGAAGCGTGCTGGGCCCATAACCCAGAGGTCGATGGATCGAAACCATCCTCTGCTATTCTATCAATGGATACTTTTCAGAAAATACCGTCCGTTCACACGCGTGCACAACGTTTCATTCGTGGAAATTCCTATTTCAACAAACGCTTCGCCTCATTGCATCATTTTATGAGTTTTATTGGAGAATCCGTGGGAGACACCATGGTCCCCGTTGTGCTCGGCCGTTGACCAATTAATTCATAATATTCTCTGCTGCATGAAGCTGCGTTCTGGTCATAAGTGATAGGAATAGAATCAGGTCATTCGGCCCATCAAGTCTACTCCGACATTCAATCAAGGCTGATCTATCTCTCCCTCCTAAGCCCATTCTCCTGCATTCCCCTCATAACATCTCCCCATGGTGTCGAAAAGGAAATGGTGGAGCCAATGGTTCAGCTCCTGAGTTCTTCATTGCAACTTTGATTAAAAAAAAGATAAACACGTTCATGTTCAGTAGCAAAGAGAGTGGGGGAGCGGGGAATGGGTAGAACAAGGGGGATATCTCTGATAATCGCTGAAGGGTAGTAGTCTACGGGAAATGGGATGCGAGTTAATGAGCAATATCTGGTCGGCATGGAAATAGTGGGCCGAAAGGTTTTTCTTCTGGAGGAGGTCCATGTCGGAGTGGAGGGAGAGTGAGGAGAGAGACACCACGGGGTAAATAGACTGGTAGCTGACGGCACTGGGTGTAAGAAGGAACTGCAGATGCTGGTTTAAACCGAAGATAGACACAAAAAAGCTGCAGTAATTCAGAGGGCCAGGCGGTATCTCTGGATAGAAGGAATGGGTGACACTTCGGGTCGAGACACTTCTTCAGACTTCCCCATTCAGTCACCCATTCCTTCTCTCCAGAGATGCTGCCTGTCCCGCTGAGTTACTCCAGCTTTTTGTGTCGATCTTCGGAACACGGTGTAAACCGGACAGAAGGGAGGCCACACTATTCCACGGGCGAGTGGGGAACGGAACCGTCTCCAGTGCAGTGTGACTCTGTGACTCGACCACAGTCCCGCTGCTGCTTGTGACAGCAAATACAGAATTCGACTCGCAGTTCCGGTTACATGCGTTTGGAAAATGAAAGCGCCTCATTATGAAAGAATTCAACACGAGCATGTACTTGAATAAGTGACCGGATCGCGGAAGAAGCACAAATCAAAGAGTGGGAAGTGAATCTCTGAAAATTGCAGGTTTTTAGTCAAAGAAAATCTAATGCTATTAACATGAAATTCTGCAACGTTATGTAACTAACCTACAAACAACACTTTTCCCATCCTTCCTCTTCGACTCGCTTCCATATCTCATTTTCCCCCCTACACTTCCACCTACGTACATTATGCTGATTCACAATGAAAATTATACGGCGGTTCCTCGTTAGTATAGTGGTTAGTATCCCCGCCTGTCACGCGGGAGACCGGGGTTCAATTCCCCGACGGGGAGAAGGTTTTCGTCGTTCTAAATTTAACTGGAATTCCAAGATGTATTTTACACATTTTGATTTATAAATGGTGACAACAAATCTTTTGTTGCTGAATTGATCGGTTTATTGAATATTCCGAATTAACATAAGACACACAGTACAGGAGGTCAGAAACAGGCCCTTCGGCCCACCATATCACGAAAGGATTTAAAAGGAGTGAACTTGGGACATTTTGTTTTATGGGAACGATGTAGAAGAGAAATGGAGGACATTTAAAGGTGACATTTTAAGAGTACAGAATCTTTATGTCCCTGTTCGGTTGAAAGGAAATAGTAATAATTGGAAAGAGCCATGGTTTTCAAGGGAAATAGGACACTTGGTTCGGAAAAAGAGAGAGATCTACAATAATTATAGGCAGTATGGAGTAAATGAGGTGCTTGAGAAGTATAAAGAATGTAAAAAGAATCTTAAGAAAGAAATTAGAAAAGCTAAAAGAAGATATGAGGTTACTTTGGCAAGTAAGGTGACAGTAATTCCAAAGGGTTTCTACAGCTATATTAATTGCAAGAGGATAACGAGGGATACAATTGGTCCATTAGAGAGTCAGAGTGGACAGCTAATTGCAGAGCCAAAAGAGATGGGGGAGATACTGAACCATTTATTTTCTTCGGTATTTACCAAGGAGAAGGATATTGAATTATGTGAGGTAAGGGAAACAAGTAGAGTAGCTATGGAAACTATGAGATTCAAAGAAGAGGAAGTACTGACACTTTTGAAAGATATAAAAGTGGATAAGTCTCCAGGTCCTGACAGGATATTCCCTAGGACATTGAGGGAAGTTAGTATAGAATAGCAGGGGCAATGACAGAAATATTTCAAATGTCATTAGAAACGTGAATGGTGCCGGAGGATTGCCGTACTGCGCATGTTGTTCCATTGTTTAAAAAGGGTTCTAAGAGTAAACCTAGCAATTATAGACCTGTTAGTTTGACGTCAGTGGTGGGCAAATTAATGGAAAGGACACTTAGAGATAATATATATAAGCATCTGGATAAACAGGGTCTGATTAGGAACAGTCAACATGGATTTGTGCCTGGAAGGTCATGTTTGACTAAACTTCTTGAATTTTTTGAAGAGGTTACTAGGGAAATTGATGAGGGTAAAGCGGTGGATGTTGTCTATATGGACTTCAGAAAGGCCTTTGACAAGGTTCCACGTGGAAGGTTGGTTAAGAAGGTTCAATTGTTGGGTATTAATGGTGGAGTAGCAAGATGGATTCAGCAGTGGCTGAATGGGAGATGCCAGAGAGTAATGGTGGATGGCTGGTTTGTCAGGTTGGAGGCCGGTGACTAGTGGGGTGGCTCAGGGGTCTGTGTTGGGTCCACTGTTGTTTGTCATATACATCAATGAACTGGATGATGGTGTGGTAAATTGGATTAGTAAGTATGCAGATGGTACTAAGATAGGTGGTGTTGTGGATAATAAAGTAGATTTTCAAAGTCTACAGAGAGATTTAGGCCATTTGGAAGAGTGGGCTGAAAGATGGCAGATGGAGTTTAATGCTGATAAGTGTGAGGTGATACATCTTGGCAGGAAAAAACAAAATAGGACGGACATGGTAAATGGTAGCGAATTGAGGAATACAGTTGAACAGAAGGATCTAGGAATAACTGTGCATAGTTCCCTGAAGGTGGAATCTCATGTAGATAGGGTGGTAAAGAAAGCTTTTGGTGTGCAGGCCTTTATAAATCAGAGCATTGAGTATAGAAGTTGGGATGCAATGTTAAAATTGTACAAGGCATTGGTGAGGCCAATTCTGGAGTATGGTGTACAATTTTGGTCGACAAATTATAGGAAATATGTCACCAAACTAGAGAGAGTACAGAGGAGATTTACTAGAATGTTGCCTGGGTTTTCAGCAACTAAGTTACAGAGAAAGGTTGAACAAGTTAGGTCTTTATCCTTTGGAGCGCAGAAGGTTAAGGGGGGACTTGATAGAGGTCTTTAAAATGATGAGAGGGATAGACAGAGTTGACGTGGATAAGCTTTTTCCATTGAGAGTAGGGAAGATTCAAATAAGAGGACATGATTTGAGAATTAAGGGACAGAAGTTTAGCGGTAACATGAGGGGGAACTTCTTTTTTCAGAGAGTGGTAGCTGTGTGGAATGAGCTTTCAGTGGAAGTGGTGGAGGCAGGTTCGTTTTTATAATTTAAAAATAAATTGGATAGGTATGGACGGGAAAGGTCTGAGTGCAGGTACATGGGACTAGGGGAGAATATATTTTCGGCACGGACAATAAGAATAAGGGGAGAATAAGTGTTTGGCACGGACTAGAAGGGCCGAGATGGCCTGTTTACGTGCTGTAATTGTTATAGGTTATATCAGTGTCTAACATAATTCCAAATTAATCTAATCTACTCTGAAGAAGGGTGTCAACCCGAAACGTCACCCATTCCTTCTCTCCAGAGATGCTGCCTGTCCCGCTGAGTTACTCCAGCTTTTTGTGTCCATTATCTTTAATCTAATCTGCTTGCCTACCTGTCATCTCTATCCCCCGCATTCCCATTTTATGCAGTGCGTATTTGAAATATTCTTAAATGCCACTATCGTATCTGCTTCAACTACCATTCCTAGCAGCGCATTCCAGGCACCCACCTCTCTCCATCCCACACATCTCCTTTAAACTGTACCGCTCCCACGTTAAAGCTATGGCCTCAAGTGATTGAGATTTCCAACCTAGGATAAAGATTCTCAGTCTATTCTATCTATATCTCTCAAAACTTTATATACCTCTGGCCTCAATTTCTGATGAACCAGAGAAAACAATTCCAGTCAGTCAAGCCTCACTTTGTAGCTACTGGCCCCTATCCCAGGCATGGCAGACATGTTTTCCATTCTGCTAAACCTCTTCTGCACCCTCTCCAAAGCCCCCACACCCTTCCTGTAATAGGGAGAACAGAATTGAATGCAAGACTCCAAATGTAGATTGACAAAAGTCAGAGAGAGCTGCATCGTGATATCCTGGCTTGGAGAACCGCGGGGCCCCTCTGATCCTGATACAATTGTGGGAAGTAACCAAGGAGGTCAAAGATCTAGAGCGTGTTCCCAACCTGTGGTAAATTTACCCCAGGCGTAAATTTGATAATTGTGGAACCTAAAAGAATAATGTTTAAAACAGTATTTAAACTTTTCCCTTTTGTCGGTTGCTTTATTATGGTAGAAGTGGAAACTCAATTACTGAACAAATCAGGGTAAGGGTAAATTTACTTTCGAAAAGTTGCCAGGGGTGAACGGGACGAAAAAGATTGGGAACCCCTGCACTAATACATGAAACATCTTAAATAAATCTAAAGTAATTCCTAAGAACACAGCAAGTATGATAATTGATGTCTCTAATTCCAGGTAACCCTTGCATTCCCTCTCTCTCCCCCACCCCAGTGGTTTTGATAGTTTCATTGTTCTTATCCCTTCATTTTTACCTCTTCCTCAGCCCACAATGGACCTTTGTGGGCTCGTTGGTCATAAGAGTAATCTCTGCTTTGTCCCGTACCTTTTCATACCTCTAGTTACCCACTCCCTGGATCTCAGTCTGAAGAACGGTCTCGATCCGAAACGTGGCCTTTCTCCAGAGATGCTGCCAGGCCCGCTGAGTTACTCCAGCATTTTGTGTCTCTCTTCGGTGTAAACCAGCACCTGCTGTTCCATCCTACACACAATAATTGCTGTCATCTCTCTCAGCACCCCGGCTTTCAAATATCGATATGTCACGTTCACCACGGACCCCTTCTACATCTGGTGATTCCTTCCCAGCGCGCTATCCCCAGCACCCATAGGTAAGATTTACAGTGGCTTGCAAAAGTATTCATACCCCTTGAACTTTTCCACATTTTGTCACGTTACAACCACAAACGTAAATGTATTTTATTGGGATTTTATGTGATAGACCCTTTAGTGCCTGCACAACTTCGACTATCTTTAATCTCTTTTGATTTCAATGTAAAGAACCGCATACATTTGATTTGATTGATCCTGTACCTGCAAATGGCGTTGTAATCGTCAGTATGCAGAGACTTAAGATCACTGGCACAGAAACCTAATTGCCCGGTTTTCACAGAGTCTCCGAAGAAGGGAATTCTCCCCCGATAGCGTCTCTCACTGCCTCGCCATCAATCCCTTGCGGCCCGGGACCGGATTTCAATAAATGGCTCTTAACATCATCGCTCCCTCCCTTATCAGCACCAGTTTTAAAGCTTTGGATGCTTCGTAATTTCCTCGCACATCTCAGAACAGGCCCTCGACATTAGATTCAAATAAATGTAGAAACAACCATCTCAGCGAGGCGTAGTTGTGATCAGAATCCGTCCTTTGGATCTCTCTCGCTCTCTCACCCTCTCGCCTCGGCATTCCCGGAATCATTTGGCATTTTGCGGGGACGGCCTGTTGGGGGGTGGGGGGAACCCTGGGTCATGGCGGCTCGTGTGCCGTTCCCTCCGCAGGTGCCGACTGGCCCGCTGAGTTCCTCCAGCACTCTCTGTTTTTTGTGTTAAAGAAGGAACTGCAGATGCTGGAAAATCGAAGGTACACAAAAATGCTGGTGAAACTCAGCGGGTGCAGCAGCATCTATGGAGCGAAGGAAATAGGCAACGTTTCGGGCCGAAACCCTTCTTCAGACTGATAGGGGGTGTGGAGAAGAAAGGAAAAAATGCGGAGGAGGAGCCCGAGGGCTGGGGGATGGGAGGATACAACCAGAGGACTGATGAAGGGGAGGGGACAGCAAGGGCTAGCAGAGTTGTGAGAATTCAATGTTTATGCCCCCAGGGTGTAGACTGCCCAAGCGGAATATGAGGTGCATTTCCTCCAATTTCTGGTGTTCTGCCCAAGCGGAATATGAGGTGCATTGGAGGAAATGCACCTCATATTCCGCTTGGGCAGTCTACACCCTGGGGGCATGAACATTGAATTCTCCCAACTCTGCTAGCCCTTGTTGTCCCCACCCCTTCATCAGCCCTCTGATTGTCTCCTCCCATCCCCCAGCCCTCGGGCTCCTCCTCCGCCTTTTTTCCTTTCTTCTCCCCACCCCCTATCAGTCTGAAGACGGGTTTCGGCCCGAAACGTCGCCTATTTCCTTCGCTGCATAGATGCTGCGGCACCCGTTGAGTTTCTCCAGCATTTTTGTGTACCCTCTCTGTTTTTTGTTTGGCTCTGGAGTTGAAGGTGGACACGGGGGGAGGGGGCTGAGGGGGCTTTGCGGGACGGGCAGCGGCTCTGGGGAGTGGGTGGCGTTTCGGGTCGAGACCCTCCTGCAGACAATCACAAGTACTCTCACCGACGAGAGCTCAGTTGAGTCTGAAGAAGGGTCTTCTCTCCACAGTCACTGCCTGTCCCGCTGAGTTACTCCAGCTTTATGTTTATCTTCAATTTCAAGAGTTAAATAACAAAACAGAGTGCTGGAGGAACTCAGCGGGCTAGGCGGCATCTGTGGGGGGAATGGATTAGGAGTTGTTTCGGGCCAGGGTTCTTCTTCAATAGGAAGGAACTGCAGATCAAATATACTAGAGCGGATACTAGTATCTTTGCTGCAGATCAGGCATGATATTCTTCCGATTTAAATCGGAATTCCGATTTTGTTGTTTTCCTGTTTGTCAATTTTTTGTGCCCGATTATTTGGCGGCCAATCAACCGCTGTCTCTAAGGAGGTTGTGTCCAATCACCGACCAGCTTCCCTTAAAATTCCCGTCGAATCAGCCGCTGTCTCCAAGGACATTGTGTCAAATCACATAATGCGCTGGTCACTCGGCAGCCAATCAGACACAGTCTCCGGGGGGCCTTGTGATCAATCACCGACCTGCTTCCAACACACACACAGAGACAGAGAGAGAGAGAGAGAGATGCAAGAAAGCAGCCATGACATATAATACACAATAAACTATATTATAAATACAAAATAAACAAGTTATGCATTATTGTACTCTTACATGGGTATGACCGCACATAAAACATGTCCCCTCCCCCCCTTCCTTCCCAACCTCAGCCTCACGGACTTTAGAGCATCCCTGGTTCCTAAAACCCATTTCCATCACTGGTAGAGAGTAAGAAATAAAGAAAGTAAGATGGAGAAAAAAATGGAAGATAGAAGTGGGTACGTGAGAAAAGAAAGCAAAGCCTGCAAACGGTGTGCAGCAAGAGATGAAAACAATGACATTAGCAAAAAGGAGCACACCCCAAAATGTTGCCAGAAAGTCCGAGTTACTCCAGCATAGATGTTTTTTAGAGAACCAGCTTAGAAATAGGACTTTTGGCCCTCCGAGTCCACTCACCGTTCAGTCATTCACACTAGTTCTGTTTCCCCATATTCACAACCACTTCCTACACATTAAAATCATTTATTTTTACAGAGGCTAATTAACTTACAAAACTGTGCATCTTTGGAATGTGGGGAGAACTTAAAAAAACTTTTTTAAATTGGCAGGAAAAAGCAGAGCCTTTTTCTGACTGAATAGACGGGACATTTAAAGAAGCAGCTGTTTGCTTGGCTGAGGAAGAGACACAACAGCCAATAAAAGGAAGACAGTCAGTGGAGCTGCTGTGTTGGGAGAAAGGCCATGTTGAGGCCAAGTGCAAAATTGGGGCTTGGCTTGATAGGCTTCAGTGAGAAGGGATGAGGAAAGGAGTGCTGAGTCAGCAAGCGAGTCAGTTTCCAGCCTGGAGGCGAAGCAGCATCAGTGGGAAGTTTGAAAAGGAGCCGTTGGGAATAAATATAATGATGCACGGTTACATTATGTGATACAGATGCTTCATGTGGGAGCTAGTGGACCCCATTGTGGCTCCTGGTGATCACATCTGCAGTAAGTGCTGGTTGCTCGTAGAACTCAGACTAAAGATTGATGACCTCGAATTTGAGCTTCAAACACTGCGGCACATCAGGGATGGGGAGAATTCAGAGTCAAAAGTCAAGAGGTTTTTATTGTCATATGTCTTAAACAGAACAATAAAATTATTACTTGGAAATGTACAACAGAATAAGTAAACACACACACATAAAGTAAACAAACAAATAATAATAGTGCTAAAAGGCAAAACTAATGTCCCCAAGTCAATGTAGTTTAGAGCTTATTTGGTGGTTACATGGATAGATAGACAATCGGTGCAGGAATTGGCCATTCAGCCCTTCGAGCCTGCACCATCATTCAATGTGATCAAGGCTGATCATCCACAATCAGTACCCATTCCTGCCTTCTCCCCATACCCCTTGGTTCTGCTAGCCCTATATTTAACTCTCTCTTGAACGCATCCAGTGAATCCAGTGAATCGGCCTTCTGGGGCAGAGAATTTCACAAATTCACCCCTCTCTGTGTGAAAAAGTTTTTCCTCATCTCAGTTATAAATGGCTTACCCCTTATTCTTAAACTGTGGCCCCTGATTCCCGACTTCCCCAACATCAGGTACATGTTTCCTGCATCTAGCTGGTCCAATCACTAAATAATTTTATTTTTCTATAAGATGCCCTCTCATCCTAAATTCCAGTGAATACAAGCCCCGTCGCTCCATTCATTTCATCATATGACTGTCCCGCCATCCCGGGAATTAACCCCGTGAACCTACGCTGCACTCCCTCAATAGCAAGAATTTCCTTCCTCAAATTAGAAGACCAAAACTGCACAGTACTCCAGGTGTGGTTTCAACAGGGCCGTGTGCAACACCAGAATTATCTCTTTGTGCCTATACTCAGCAATTCTCGTTAAGAAGGCCAACATGCCATTAGCTTTCCTCACTGTCTTGTATCTGCATGCTTACAGTGACTGATGAACTAGGACACCCAGATTTCGTTGTACTTCTGCTTTTCCTAACCTGACACAATTCAGACATCTGCCTTCCCGCTCTTGCCACCAAAGTGGATTACCTCACACTTTTCCACATTATACTGCATCTGCCATGCATCTGCCCACTCACCCAACCTGTCCAATTCACCCTGCATCCTCACAGCATCTTCACACTTCACACTGCCACCCAGTTTTGTGTCATCTGCAAATTTGCTAATGTTACTTTTAATGCCTTCATCTAAATCATTAATGTATATTGTAAATAGCTGCAGTCCCAGTACCGAGCCTTGCGGCACCTCACTAGTCACTGCCTGCCATTCTGAATATTTAATAGCCCGACGGCTGTAGGGAAGTTGTTCCTGAACCTGAACCTTACAGTTTTTACAAGCTCCTACATCTTCTTCCCGATGGCAGCAATGAAATGAGTGTGAGGCAGGGGTGGTGTCGTTCTCTGATGATGTTGGCTGTGTTTCTGAGGCAGTGTGAATTCTGTAAATCCTTCGATGATAGGCAGGTCAGTACGCGTGATGGTCTGGGCAGTGTTCACCACTTTTGCAGTCTTCTTCGTTGCTGGTTGCCCCTCTAAACCATCCCTATCCATGTACCTATACAAATAACTTTCACATATTCTTATTGTACCTTCCTCAACATCTTCCTCTGGTGGCTCGTTGCATACACCCCACTCAGCCATAGAATGATGCCCCTCAGGTTCCTATTAAATCTCTCCCCTCTCACGTTACAACTATGCCATCTAATTGTTGATTTCCCAATACTGGCAAAAAGTCTTTGTGCATTCACCCTTTCTATTCCCCCGATGATTTTAGACATCTCTATAAAATCACCCTTCAGCCTCCGGCACTCCAAGGAATAAAGTTATGATCTGCCAAACCTCTCCCTGTAGTTCAGGCCTCGAGTCTTAAATCTTCTCTGTACTCGTTTAGTGGTTTAGTGGTATCTTTAAGTTAAAAGAGCAAATATGCAAATAGGATAAATATTGTGTGTACAAACTCTTGTCACTGTGACATGTCCCCAATTTCCCACATCTGGGGTGCACTCCGCTCCATTGACCTCATAAAACTGGGGAAATACAACAACTTCTTATTCGTCTCCTCCCACTTCCTCCAAATCAAAGGACACTCGCATGGGCCCGAGCTATGCCTGACTCTTTGGAGGGTACGTTGAACAATCCCTGTGCCAGGCATACACTGGCCCTATTCCTGAACTCTATCTCGGTTACATTAACGGCTGCATCGGTGATACCTCCTGCACCCATGCATATCTCATGGACTTCTTTAATTTCACTATCAATTTCAATCCTGCACTCAAATTCACTTGTAACATCTCCGACACATCCCTTCCCTTTCTTGATCTCAACAATTCCATCACAGGTGATAGAATATCGACTGATTTCTATTATAAACCTACTGAGTCCCATTACTATCTGGACACTTCTTCGCACCCTGCTTCCCGCAAATATTCTATCCCCTCCTCCCAATTCTTCCATTTACACCATGTCTGCACCCAAGGTGAGGTGTTCCATGCCAGGACACCTGAGATGTCCTCAATCTTTTCCCCTCTTCTATCATCGATGAGGCCCTCACACGTCTCCTCGATACCCTGCAGCTCCACTCTTGCTCCTCCTCCCCCCAGTCACCCTAGTCTTTACCTTTCACTCCATCAGCCATCGCATACAACCCTCCGTCATGTTCACCACCTCCAACGGGATCCCACCACTAGTCACATCTTCCCATCTCCTCCTTTCCACCATCCGCAGAGACCATTTCCTCCGGTTAACTTATCTCTTCCCACCCAAACCACCTCCTCCCCAGGTACCTTCCCCAGCAACCGCACGAGATGTAACACCTACTATAACTGTATGCTTACTTTCATGGCAGGCGTGGAGTGTAATAGATAACGTTGGCGGTACGCACACGAATCTCAGCTGTTTCTGAAAGGGCTGTCTCAGAGCGTGGTTCATGGAGAAGGAGATGGTGGAAGGGCAAGCGTTCGACCTCCTGCAGTGGCAGGAACAAATCGAGTGGAAACAGTGTGGTGGGTTACGCCGATTACAGCACTGGGACGTCAAGAAGAGGCGGTGCGTGGAAGTCCGTTGTATAGCGTGTATATGTTGGATCGTTTTGTTGCATTTGCCCAATTAACCATTTCTTCTTCCGCCTTTAAGTTGATTAAGCACCGCCATCAACAATATGGCGAGACAAAAAGTGAAATTACGGATATGACGGGGCAGTCCAATGGTGGAAACTTGAACCGTGTGTCTTGTTTAGGGTCGATAAGGGCAAGGAAGAGTTTAGGAAAAACGATAGATCGTGCAAAAATTAAGCGAGATGGGTTGCGATCGTTTTGAAGGACGAAGTGTTTTCAGCGGCTGGTGGAATGAGACAGCTAGGCAAATTTGGCGGCGGGTAGAAGTCAAGAAACCAAGCAGAAGAAAAACTGTCACAAAATGTAAAATTGACAGGAGGGGGATTCGAACCCAAGCCTCCAGTGGAGACCGCGACCTGAACGCAGCGCCTTAGATCGCTCGGCCATCCTGACCACCTATTGTGTGGACTCCCTTCCTCACCTAATCTGTTCTGATGTCCATCGCTGGATAAAATATTACATTGCAAATTGTTCACATCTATTCTATGTTACGTCAGTTAGGACGGGATAGTTAACTTTACAATTATCTCCTACGCCATGATGTCATTGTCATGCTGCTCCACAACGCAATCGGACCGTGGTTGTTCCACTCTGTGCTTTATGTCCACTCTGTTGGATATCCCTGGGAGAAGAAAATCCCCATCTTTCAAAATGCGCAGTATCTCCCATTAAGTATTCTGAGCACAAGTCTCCTGAATGAATAAAATGCAGTGTTTGCTGTGCTCTGCTGAGACGTGTATACCGCTAACATTGAAACATACTGCTGTCAACTGTAACCAATCTCGAATGCTCAAAGAAATAAGCTTCTTGCTTTTACAAGACCGACCTCATACCTTGTGACAATAACGCTTCGTTGGAATTTTTCTGTTGGTGATCACATCTCCGCGTCGACCTCGTCACGCCCCTCGGGTTTTTACGGCTGCAGTAGCATCACCCTTATCGCCCGAAAATTCAAAGAAAATCCGGCTGAACATGTTTAGGCTCTCGTAAATGAACTTCAAGAGCAGAACGAGAAGAAGGAAAACAGAACACATAACATTCAGCACAGGATCATTCGTTTGGCCCTCAATGTCTGTGCCGTTCTAGAAGTCAAACCAATTTATTATCTGCCTACAAGCGGTCCGTGTCCCTACATTTTCTGCATATCCATCTGTTTGTGCAAAAGCCGCTTAAGCTCCACTATGATATCTGCCTCTTCCACCACCGCTGGCAGTTGTTCCAAGAACACACGACTTATCCTTGTAAAACCCTTTCCCGTACGGGTTTTGATATTTCAACACGGAGGAATAAAAAAGGGTTCTGGTTCTCTACCGTGTCCATGTCGGAAAGATAAAAGCAGCCCGGAGATTCACCCCATATTCCTCGTTATTAATTGCATTCTTATGCGAACAAATGTGGCGAGACTTTCCAAATATTACCTTATGTTTTCCCGGTCATAAGGCAGACTTGCCAGTGCGACATTACGTGACCATGAGAACAGTTCATATTTCGATATGGTTTCATTAATTTGTGATTTAATTAGTGTGGTATCCTCCGGTTTCCTCCTACACCCGCAAGACGCGCTGGTTTGAGGTTTAATTGGCCTCTGTAAATTGTCCCTAGTGTGTAGTGGATAGGAACGTTTGACAGCAAAGAAATAGAGTGAACGGGTCGGTTTCAACCTGACTAGCTGTTTGACCTTTTCCATGCTGTATCCCCAATTTATGCTCATCAACAATATTTCTGCAGAAAGTCACAGCAGCTCACGACGAGGATGTGATTCGAAGATCCGCGTGCAAATCACAATGGGCTCGCAGTTCATCGCTTTAACCTTTCGGCCACTTGGTCCCATTTCTGGTATGTTTGGATTACATCGTTTACAGATTGCTTTTAACTTTCGTACATTTAATTTTGCGTCCTCTCTTCATTTTGCACTGACAGTTATTTAGTCTTCTTTTGTCGATTTCTAATACGCTGCCAATTCCTAGGCCTACTGTCTTGTTTTGGGAACATCATGGTTCTTTTCAATTACTTTAACATGCCGATTACTCGCACAGGCAGAACAGGTGTACACCCATTTCCCTCGTGCTTTGTGGTTGGATGGAATGTATGTGATTTACAAGGTTCAAATTGAATATCCCATTGCCGAATGAGACCTTTACCCGATTGTTGGCGTGTGTGATAATACATCTTGCTCATCTACTGCAATCAAATTACCACTCGTTCATGTATGATTTCCATTGTTTGGATAGCTCTCCGTAGAATCACTCTAAACTAAACGGTTTCTTGTCCACCCTATCACATTCAATCTTTCGGAGAGGAATGTTGGCACTGGAGGAATCTTGACCGGCGCAAATTGACAATAAACATTCGGTCCATAGATACATAGATACATAGATACATAGACAATAGATGCAAGAGTAAGCCATTCGGCTCTTCGAGCCAGCACAGCCATTCAATGTGATCACTACTGATCATCCACAATCAGCTCCCCGTTTCTGTCTTATCCCCATATCCATTGATCCCGCTAGCCCTAAGAGCTCTATCTAACTCTCCTTTGAATGCATCGGCTCCACTGCCTTCTGACGAAGACAATTCCACAAATTCACTACTCTGGCAGAAAAAGCTTTTCCTCATCTCATTTCTAAATGTCCTACCCCTTATACCTAAACTGTGACCCACCTGATTCTGGACTCCCCCAATGTCGGGAACATGTTTTCTGTATCGAATGTGTCCAATCCTATAAAAATTAGAACATTATTCTATAAGAACTCCACTCATCCTTCTAAATTGCAGTAAATACAAGTTGAATCGACCCATTCTTTCATTATATGGCGGTCTCACCGGTGCCCAGTAAAATGCAGTCGGACCTCCTTGCTCCTAAACGCACATCATCTTGCAATGAAGGTCAACATGCCATTAGCTGTCTTTACTGCCTACT
Source organism: Malacoraja senta (assembly GCA_038087875.1). Classification (NCBI taxonomy): domain Eukaryota; kingdom Metazoa; phylum Chordata; class Chondrichthyes; order Rajiformes; family Rajidae; genus Malacoraja; species Malacoraja senta. The sequence continues at coordinate 7,643,550 of CM075981.1, read as the reverse complement.
ATATCTGCATGCTTTCTTTCAGGGCAGGTGTGGAATGTAATACGCCACGTTGGACGAAGTGCACATGTATCTCTGCTTTTTCTGGAAGTGCTGTTTTAGAACGTGGTTAATGGTGAAGGAGATGATGAATGGGCACGTGTTGGACCTTCGGCAATTGCAGGGAACATATCCAGTGGAGGGGGTGAGGTGGGTTTGTGCCGATAACAGCGCTGGGGTGTCATGGAGAAGGCGGTGTGCGGACAGGCCGTTGTATAGCCTGTATATGTTGAATCGTTGTGTTGCATTCGTCCAGTTGACCAATTATTCTTCCTATGTTCAGTTCGTTAACACCGTCATCAATAAATGGCGAGAAACAAAGGAAGTTAGTAATATGACGGGTCGGTTCAATGGTGGAAAGTTGAGCCGTGCAAAAACAAGGATGAGTTCAGGAACGATGATAGATCGTGCCAAAATTAAGCGAGATTGGTTGTGATCGTTGAAGGACGGCGAATAGAAGTCAAGACACCTAGCAGAAGTAGAACTGTGAGTAAATTGTAAAATTGTCAGGAGTGGGATTCGAACCCACGCCTCCAGTGGAGACTGCGACCTGAACGCAGCGCCTTAGACCGCTCGGCCATCCTGACCACCTATTGTGTGTACTCTCATGAGTGAAAAATTGCAGTATTTGCTGTGCTCTTTTGGGATGTGTACACCGCTAATACAGAAACAGGCTGCTGTAGGAGCACCCTTATCCCATGAACATTCATATAAAATCTGACTGAACATGTTTAGTCTCTCTTAATATATTTCAAAATCAGAACGAGAAGAAGGAACACAAAACACAGAAAATTCAGCACAGGATCAGCCGTTCGGCCCTCAATGACTGCGCCGTTCATGAAGCCAAGACGATCTATTATCTGCCTGAAAGTGGTCTGTGTCGCTAAATGGCCTGTATCTCCATCTGTTTATGCAAAAGCCGCTTAAACGCCACTATGATATCTGCCTCTACCACCACCGCTGGCTTTCCAAGAACCCACGACTGATCCCTGTAAAAACTTTGCCCCGCACGGATTTTAATATATCAAATGTTCTGACTCTCTACCCTGTCCATGTAGGAGAAAGACAATCAGCCCAGTTATTCATCCTCAACTTTCTCGTCGTATGCGAACAAATGTGGCGAGACTTTCCAAATGTTACCTTATGTTTTCCGGGTCATAAGGCAGACTGGCCAGTGCGACATTGCGTAACTATGAGAAAAAATCATATTTAGATCTGGTTTTATTATTTTGTGTGTTAATTAGTGTGGTATCCTCCGGTTTCCCCCCACACCCGCAAGACGTGCGGGTTTGTACTTTAATTGACATCTGTATATTGTCCCTAGTTTGTAGGGGATAGGAAAGTGGGGCAGCAAAGAAATAGAGTGAACGGGTCGGTTTCCACTCGGCTGGCCGTTTGACCTGTTGCACGCAGTATCTCCAATCTGAACTCATCAACAATATCTCTACCGAAAGTCACGACAGCTGACGACGAGGATGGGATTCGAAGATCCGCGTGCAAATTCCAATGGGCTCGCAGTCCATCGCCTTAACCTCTCGGCCACCTGGTCCCATTTCTGGTCTGTTTGGATTACAACTTTTACAGATTGCTTTTAACTTTCGTACATTTAATTATGTGTTCTCTCTTCATTTTCCACTGACGGTTATTTAGTCATATTTTGACGATTTCTGATACACTCCCATTTCCGATGCATATTGTCTTGTTTTGGGAACATCGTGGTTATTTTCAATTACTTTAACAAGCCGATTACTCGCGCAGGCAGAAAAGGTGTAAACGCATTTCCCTCGTGCTTTGTGGTTGGATGGAAAGTATGTAATTTACAAGGATCAAATTGAATATCCCATTGCGGAATGAGAACTTTACCCGATTGTTGGCATGTGTGATAATACATCTTGCTCATCTACTGCAACCAAACTACCGCTCGTTCATGTATGGTTTCCATTGTTTGGATAGCTCTGCGTCGAATCACTCTAAACTAAACATAGAAACGTAGAAAACAGGTGTAGGAGGAAGCCATTCGGCCCTTCGAGCCAGCACCGCCATTCATTATGACCATGGCTGATCGTCCGCTATCAATAACCCGTGCCTGCCTCCTCCCCATGTCCCTTGACTCCACTAGCCCCTAGAGCTCTATCTAACTCTCTCTTAAATCCATCCAGTGACTTGGCCTCCACTGCTCTCTGTGGCAGGGAATTCCATAAATTCACAACTCTCTGGGTGAAAAAGTTTTTTCTCACCTCAGTCTTAAATTACCTCCCCTTCATTCTAAGACTGTGGCCCCTGGTTCTGGACTCGCCCCACATTGGGAACATTTTTCCTGCATCTAGATTATCCAGGCCTTTTATAATTGTATATGTTTCTATAAGATCTCCCCTTATCCTTCTAAACTCCAGTGAATACAACCCTAGTCATTTCAATCTTTCCTCATATGACAGTCCCGCCATCCCAGGGGTCAATCTCGTGAACCTACGCTGCAATGCATCAATCACAAGGATGTCCTTCCTCAAATTATGAGACCAAAACTGTACACAATACTCCAGATGTGGTCTCACCGGAGCCCTATACAACTGCAGAAAAACCTCTTTACTCCTATACTGAAATCCTCTTATTATGAAGGCCAACATTCCATTAGCTTTCTTCACTGCCTGCTGTACCTGTAAGCCAACTTTCAGTGACCGGTGTACAAGGCCGCCCAGGTCTCGCTGCACCTCCCCCTTACCTAACCTAACCCCATTGAGATAATAATCTGCTCCCTTGTTTTTGCCGCCAAAGTGGATAACCTCACATTTATCTGAACCGTTTCTTGTCCATCCTACCACATTCAATCTTTCGGAGAGAAATTTGTCACTGGAGGAAACTTGTCCGGAGTAAATGGACACTAAACATTCGGTCCATAGATGAATAGATACATAGTCAATTGGGGGCAGGAGTAGGCCATTCGGCCCTTCGAACCAGCACCATTCAATGAGATCATGGCTGATCAACCACAATTAACACCCCGTTTCTGTCTTCTCCCCATATCCATTGATTCCACTAGCCTTAAGAGCCCTATCTAACTCTCTTTTGAATGCATCGGCTCCACTGCCTTCTGATGCAGAAAATTCCACAAATTGACTACTCTGTCAGAAAATGATCTTCCCCTTCTCAGTTCTAAACGTCCTACTCCCTTATACGTAAGCTGTGACCCCCCCTCCTGACTCCGGACTCCACCAACGTCGGGAACATGTTTTCTGTATCTAACCTGTACAATGCTTTAAAAAGTAGAAAATTATTCGATATGAACACCACTGATCCTTCTAAATTCCAGTGAATACAAGCCCAGTCGACCCATTCTTTCATTATATGTCTCTCCCGCCATCGCGGGAATAAACCTGGTGAACCTACGCTGCACTCCTTCAATAATACCCACCTTAAATTAGGAGACCACAATTGCACACAATACTCCAGGTGCGGTTGTTTGTGTTTTTTATACTGTTTTTAATTGTGTATATGTGGTGGGCGGGGGGGACTTTAAAAATCTCTTCCCTGCACGGGAGACCCGACCTTTTCCCTGTCGGGTCTCCGTTGTCGTTGGGGCCTAGCTCCGTGGAGCGGCCTCCGACCGGGACGACCTGGGGGCTCCAGTAGCGGAGCCTGTGGAGCAGCGGACTTACCATCGTGGGGCTGGCCGGCCTCGGAGCGTGAGGAGCGGTGGTGGCTCGCTGCTGCGGCCCGACTACGGAGCCCCTGCTGCAGTCCTGTGGACTATGATATCGGGAGCTCGCGGGTCCGGGTGAGAGATCGCTTTCCGGAACTCCCGCAACGCAACTTCTCCCGCCCGTGTCGCGGGGTTGGAAGGACCCGGAGCGGGGCCGTAAATCGCCCGGTGCAGCTTTAATGGCCGCGGGATATTCCAGCGCCCGCCGGGGGCTCCAACTTGGTGACTTTTGGGCCCGGAGCGAGGCCGTACACCGCCCGGCGCGGCCTCAACGGCCGTGGGACTTTACATTGCCCGCCTGGGGCTTCTACATCGGGAGAAAAATGGTGCAGAGGAGGATAATCACTGTGATGGATGTTTTTCTGTAGATTGAATTGTTGTATGTCGTGTAGGAATAGTTTTGTTTGTATGGCTGTGGAAATGGAATTTCGTTTGAGCCTCTTTGAGGTTCAAATGACAATAAAATCTAATCAATCAATCAATCAATCAATCACCAGGGCCCTGTACAAATGCAGTTGGACCTCCTTGCTCCTAAACTCACATCATCTCGCAATGAAGGTCAACATGCCATTAGCTGTCTTTACTGCTTACTATACCTGCATGCTGACTTTCAGGGCAGGCGTGGAATGTACTAGACCACGTTGGACGAAGTGCATGTGTCACATGTATCTCTGCTTTATCTGAACGTGCTGTATCAGAGCGTGGTTAATGGTGAAGGAGATGATGAATGGCCAAGGGTTGGACCATCTGCAGTTGCAGGGGAAATATCCAGTGGAGGGGTGTTGGGTTTGTGCCGATAACAGCGCTGGGGCGTCATGGAGAAGGCGGTATGCGTACAGGCCGTTGCAAAGCCTGTAATATGTTGGATCGTTGTGTTGCATTCGTCCAGTTAAACAATTCTTTTCCCGCCTTTGTGTTCGTTAAGAGAGGAGACTAACGCAATGGAAAGGAAGGACATTAGCTTGGAGGATGCGGAATCGATATGGGTAGAGCTGCGAAACACTAAGGGGCAGAAAACGCTAGTGGGTGATGTGTACAGGCCACCTAACAGTAGTAGTGGAGTTGGGGATGGCATCAAACAGGAAATTAGAAATGCGTGGAACAAAGGTAAAACAGTTATAATGGGTGACTTTAATCTACATATAGATTTGGTGAATCAAATTGGCAGGGGTGCTGAGGGAGAGGATTTATTGTAATGTATGCGGGATAGTTTTCTAAACCAACAGGTAGAGGAACCAACGAGAGAGCAGGCTATTCTAGACTGGGTATTGAGTAATGAGGAATAGTTAGTTAGCAGTCTTGTTGTACGTGGCCCCTTGGGCAAGAGTGACCATATATGGTTGAGTTCTTCATTAGGATGGAGAGTGACATTGTTAATTCAGAAACAAGGGTTCTGAACATAAAGAAATGTAACTTTGAGGGTATGAGACGTGAATTGGCCAAGATTGACTGGCAATTGATTCTTAAAGGGTTGACGGTGGATATGCAATGGAAGGCATTTAATGACTGCATGGATGAACTACAACAATTGTTCATCCCAGTTTGGCAAAATAATAAATCAGGGAAAGTAGTGCATCCGTGGATAACAAGGGAAATCAGGGATAGTATTAAAACAAAAGATGAAGCGTACAAATTAGCCAGAAAAAGCAGCCTACCAGAGGACTGGGAGAAATTCAGAGTCAAGTAGGGGAGGACAAAGGGCTTAATTAGGAAAGGGAAAATAGATTATGAAAGAAAACTGGCAAGGAACATAAAAAGTGACTGCAGAAGATGTTATAGATATGTGAAGAGAAAGAGATTAGTTAAAACAAATGTAGGTCGCTTGCAGTCAGAAACAGGTGAATTGATCATGGGAAATAAGGACATGGCAGACCAATTGAATAACTACTTTGGTTCTGTCTTCACTGAGGAAGACATAATTAATCTGCCGGAAATAAATGGGGACCGCGGGTCAAATGAGATGGAGGAACTGAATGAAATCCAGGTTAGCCGGGAAGTGGTGTTTGATAAATTGAATGGATTAAAGGACGATAAATCCACAGGGCCAGATAGGCTGGATCCCAGAGTACTTAAGGAAGTAGCCCCAGAAATAGTGGATGCATTAGTGATAATTTTTCAAAATCCTTAGATTCTAGAGTAGTTCCTGAGGATTGGAGGGTAGCTAATGTAACCACACTTTTTAAAAAGGGTGGGAGAGAGAAAACGGGGAATTACAGACCAGTTAGTCTAACATCGGTAGTGGGGAAACTGCTAGAGTCAGTCATTAAAGATGGGAGAGCAGCACATTTGGAAATTGGTGAAATCATTGGTTAAATCAGCATGGATTTACGAAAGGTAAATCATGTCTGACGAATCTTATAGAATTTTTCGAGGATGTAACTAATAGAGTGGATAAGGGAGAACCAGTGGATGTGTTATATCTGGACTTGCAGAAGGCTTTCGAAATGGTCCCACATAAGAGATTAGTATACAAACTTAAAGCGCACGGTATTGGGGGTTCAGTATTGATGTGGATAGAGAACTGGCTGGCAAACAGGAAGCAAAGAGTAGGAGTAAACGGGTCCTTTTCAGAATGGCAGCCAGTGACTAGTGGGGTACCGCAAGGCTCAGTGCTGGGATCCCAGCTATTTACAATATATATTAATGATTTGGACGAGGGAATTGAATGCAACATCTCCAAGTTTACGGATGAGTCGAAGCTGGGGTGGGCACTGTTAGCTGTGAGGATGATGCTAGGAGGCTACAAGGTGACTTGGATAGGCTGGGTGAGTGGGCAAATGCATGGCAGATGCAGTAAAATGTGGATAAATGCGATGTTATCCACTTTGGTGGCAAAAACAGGAAAGTAGACTATTATCTAAATGGTGGCCGATTAGGAAAAGGGGAGATGCAACGAGACCTGGTTGTCATGGTACACCAGTCATTGAGAGTAGGCATGTAGGTGCAGCAGGCAGTGAAGAAAGCGAATGGTATGTTAGCATTCATAGCAAAATGATTTAAGAATAGGAGCAGGGAGTTTCTACTGCAGTTGTACAGGGTCTTGGTGAGACCACACCTGTAGTATTGCGTACAGTTTTGTTCTCCAAAGCTGAGGAAAGACATTCTTATATAACCATTACAGCACGGAAACAGGCCATCTCGGCCCTTCAAGTCCGTGCCGAACATTTTTTTTTTTTTTTTTTTTTTTTAAAATAAATACTCCCCCCTAGTCCCATCTACCTGCACTCATACCATTACCCTCCATTCCTTTCCCGTCCATATACCAATCCAATTTATTTTTAAAGGATAACATCGAACCTGCCTCCACGACTTCCACTGGAAGCTCATTCCACACAGCTACCACTCTCTGAGTAAAGAAGTTCCCCCTAATGTTCCCCCTAAACTTCTGTCCCTTAATTCTCAAGTCATGTCCCCTTGTTTGAATCTTCCCTACTCTCAATGGGAAAAGCTTAACCACGTCCACTCTGTCTAACCCGCTCATAATTTTAAAGACCTCTATCAAGTCCCCTCTTAACCTTCTGCGCTCCAAAGAATAAAGACCTAACTTGTTCAACCTTTCTCTCTAACTTAGTTGCTGAAACCCAGGCAACATTCTAGTAAACCTCCTCTGTACTCTCTCAATTTTCGTGACATCCTTCCTATAATTAGGCGACCAAAATTGTACTCCATACTCCATAATTGGCCTCACCAATGCCTTGTACAATTTTAACATTACATCCCAACTTCTATATTCAATGCTCTGATTTATAAAGGCCAGCACACCAAAATCTTTCTTTACCACCCTATCTACATGAGGTTCCACCTTCAGGGAACTATGCACAGTTATTCTTAGATCCCTCTGTTCAACTGCATTCCTCAATTCGCTACCATTTACCATGTACGTCCTATTTTCATTTGTCCTGCCGAGATGTAGCACCTCACATTTGTCAGCATTAAACTCCATCTGCCATCTTTCAGCCCACTCTTCCAAATGGCCTAAATCTCTCTGTAGACTTTGAAAATCTACTTCATTATCCACAACACCACATATCTTAGTCGTGCCATAGAGGGAGTACAGAGAACGTTCACCAGACTGATTCCTGGGATGACAGGACTTTCATATGAAGAAAGGCTGGATAGACTCGGCTTGTATTCGCTAGAATTTAGAAGATTGAGGGGGGATCTTATAGAAACTTACAAAATTCTTAAGGGGTTGGACAGGTTAGATGCAGGAAGATTGTTCACGATGTTGGGGAAGTCCAGGACAAGGGGTCACAGTTTAAGGATGAAGGGGAAATCCTTTAGGACCTCGATGAGAAAAACATTTTTCACAGAGAGTGGTGAATCTCTGGAACTCTCTGCCCCAGAAGGTAGTTGAGGCCAGTTCATTGGCTATATTTAAGAGAGAGTTAGATGTGGCCCTTGTGGCTAAAGGGATCAGAGTGTATGGAGATAAAGCAGGTACGGGATACTGAGTTGGATGATCAGCCATGTTCATATTGAATGGCGGTGCAGACTCGAAGGGCCGAATGGCCTACTCCTGCACCTAATTTCAATGTTTCCATATTTCTATGTTTCTATGTTAAGCAGCGCCATCAATATATGCCGAGGAAAAAAAGGAAATTAGGAATATGAGGGGTCAGTTCAATGGTGCAAAGTTGAGCCTTGCTTCTTGTTTTGGGTCGATAAAGGCAAGGATGATTTCAGGAAAGACGATAGATCGTGTACAAATTAAGCAAGATGGGTTGTGATCGTTTTGATGGACGATGAATAGAAGTCAAAAAACCTAGCAGAAGTAGAACTGTGAATAGATTGTAATATTGTCAGGAGTGGGATTCGAACCCACGCCTCCAGTGGAGACTGCGACCTGAACGCAGCGCCTTAGACCATTCGGCCATCCTGACCACCTATTGTGTGGAATCTCTTCCCCACCTAATCTGTTCTGATGTCCATCACAAGACAAAGTATTACATTGCAATTTCGATGTTACGTCAGTTAGGACGGGATAGATAACCTTGCAATTATCTTCTCCGCCGTGATATCGTAGCCACTGCGCAATTGGACCGTGTTTGATCTACTCTGTGCTTTATGTCCACGGTGTTGGATATCTCTGGAGAAGCAAATCCGCAACTTTTAAAAATTATCTCCCTTTAAATACTTCTAATAAGCACAATTCTCATGAATGAAAAAGTGTAGTATTTGCTGTGCTCTGGGACGTGTACACCGCTAACACGGAAACAGACTGCTGTCAACTGGAGTCAAAGGAATGCTCAAAGAAATGTTCCTTTCTTTTAACTTTTGCTTTTAACTTTCGTACATTTAATATTGTGTTCTCTCTTCATTTTCCACTGACAGTTATTTATCATCTTTTGTCGATTTCTAATACACTCCCAATTCTGAGGCCTGTTGTCTTGTTTTGGGAACATCATGGTTCTTTTCAATAACTTTAACATGCCGATTACTCGCACAGGCAGAAAAGGTGTACACCCATGTCCCTCGTGCTTTGTGGTGAGATGGAATGTATGTGATGTACAAGATTCAAATCGAATATGCCAATGCGGAATGAGACCTTTACCCGATTGTTGGCGTGTGCGGTTATGCATTTTGCTTTATCTACTGCAACCAAACTACCACTCGTTCATGTATGATGTCCATTGTTTGGATAGCTCTCCGTGGAATCACTCTGAACTAAACCGTTTCTAGTCTATTCTAGCACATTCACTCTTTCGGAGAGAAATGTTTCCACTGGAGGAAACTTGGCCCGAGCAAATCGACTTCGGTCCATAGATACATAGATACATAGAGGATAGGTGCAGGAGTATGGCCTTCGGCCCTTCGAGCCAGCACCGCCATCAGCACCCCGTTTCCGTATATTCCCCATATTCATTCGTTCCGCTAGCCCAAGTAACTATCTTTTAATGCATCGGCCTCCACTGCCTACTGAGGCAGAGAATGCCAGAAATGTACAACTCTGGCTGAAAAAGCTTTTCATTATCTCAGTTCTAAATGTCCTACCCCATATACGTCACTTGTGACCCCTGGTTCTGGAATCCCCCAACATCGGGAACATGTTTACTGCATCCTCTCCAACACCGGAATTTCGATCATCCCGACGAGAGGGCTTGGACATCGGGCCATCGCAACGGCAACTGCGGAGGGTTCAAGGCCCCGACTACGGTGAGCAAAGAAAAAGATGACTGAACTGTATTGCCTTCCATCACAGTGAGGAATGTTGATTCCACTGTGGTGCATGTTTATGTTACATTTAATTTTAGGTGTGTATTGTGTTCTTTTCACTTAGTATGCCTATATAGCAACTCAAATTTCATTGTACCTTAGTTGGTTTCGTGACAATAAACGCGAACTTGAACTTGAACTTGAACTTGTGCACCGTCATCGCTTATCTTTGCAGGATTGGGAGTAGGGTGAGAAGCAAGTGAATTTGAGTCCAGAAACGGTAGGGAGATCTTTAGTCTATGTTAACGGCAGTGAGCGTCCGTCACCTTGCAGGGAGAGAGGATGAGAAGCAGTCGGCGAAGGATATTATAAATTGTCAAGAGAAAGTGACGAGGCGAATCGTTTTCTTTTCTCTGTCCCACTGACCGGGATCAATCTCCCGGGGATTCCAATTGAAAATATCTGACGCCGATGTGAAAAAAAATGTATTATAAGAAGATTAATAGAAAACAACAATCTGCTAGTCCATACAGTCAAATTAGGGATTTCATCTTTCTTCGAGAAAATCGAGGGAAGTCATTCTTCTTCACTGCTCAATGTTTTCCCCATGGGAACAATGTGGAATCAGTGTTGGGAGGTTAGTACCGATGCAGCGCCGAACTAAAGGTTTCCCACAGCGGCAAGGTCTCTGATTATGGTTGGATTGCACTGTCGCACAAATGGTGCTGGAGGAATACTACACCATCGGAGAGAATATGTTAGGGAAAATGTGCTGTCAGAAGATAAGGGCTATGTAAGTCATACCCCATCCGGGAGTAGTACTGGCGAACATAGCTGTGCCGCTGCGTCACTCTGAGGATTATGCCTGCTTTTGGGTATGTTAATGTAGGAAGCATACCTTTCAGTCCAGGGACTACATTCACCCGTGCCACATTCAGAATAGAAAGGAATAATGCATCGGAATGAACTGCAGATGTTGGTTTAAACAGAAGATAAACATAAAAAGCTGGAGTAACTCAGCGGAAGAGATGGGTCTCGACCAGAAACGGTCTGAAGAAGGGTCTCGACCCGAAGCGTCACCCAGTGGGAGTTGCTGCCTGTCCCGCTGAGTTACTCCAGCCTTTTGTGTCTAGAAAGGAATAATAACCTGAATTCAACCACCATGCTCCTTTGTGCGTTTGCGTGTGTAGGTTTCATTTGAAATCTGATCTCCCTATATTCGCTAGAGTCTCATGCGATAATGTTTCATTCGTCGTGAGGGATTAAGGGATAGGTAAGCAGTTGAAAATGCAACCTCAGTGTTAGACACCTCTTCTCGGATTTAACATTTATTGCACTACAAAACCAAAATGGCATCGAGATAAATAACTGGCATGAGCACTTGGCCGAAAATGGCACGTGACGCTTGCGCATTTCAATGTACACTTGCAGGGCTTCCTGATCAGCTCCAGTGCATTAGATAAATGACGGTGAATATTCCATATCCCTGCAACCTCGTTTCGTCTTTCCGTCTCTGCCACTGCGTACCAACTCCGCAGTCTAAAGAACTGCGGTTCCCGAGCGGCAGTCATCACCCGTAACGCCAGGGGCAGGTTGGGGATTCCGATTCCAGCCATTCGCAGGAACACGAACTCTCGCTGCCGAGGCAAACGGGGCTCCCCGTTCCCAGCCGGAGGAGGATCACATAAACGAGAATGATAGATGAAAACACCCCCAGAAGGGTTAAGTCATTACAGGGAAATACAGAGGCAGGCAGACACAATTACACAGCCAGGCAGACACAGGGACGAATGATGGCGATCTAAATGATAGCGGCAGGCATAGACATCATCTGGAACAAAAGAGTCACGTGTCATATAAACATACACAGATAAACGCGGAGAAACAAACACATGAATACACAGGAGATGTCACATTCACGTAGAGGAACGCACGCCCGAAAATGGACGAGGATCAGAGAGGGACAGTCAGTTGCACGTTCGTACTAATTTATAATTGTCCTTATGTACCGTATGATTTTACTGAATTGTATGTAAAATCAATAATTTGACTGTATGGGTACAAGTGATAATAAGTACCATTGAGCCATAGGGAGATATAGTGAAAAAAGCGAAGAGGACTATTCATTGGGTGCAAGAGCAGAGAGGCAGAGGGGTGTAAAATGAGGGTAGACGCAATAGGTAGCAAGGTGAAAAGTAAAAGTGGCACGTAGACAAATCCAGGGCAAAAATCAAAAAGGGCCACTTTTCAACATAATTGTATAAGGGGTAAGAGTGTTGTAAAAACAAGCCTGAGGGCTTTGTATCTTAATGCAAGGAGCATTCGTAATAAGGTGGATGAGTTGAATGTGCAGATAGTTATTAATGAATATGATATAGTTGGGATCACGGAGACATGGCTCCAGGGTGACCAAGGCTGGGAGCTGAACATCCAGGGATATTCAATATTCAGGAGGGATAGACAGAAAGGAAAAGGAGGCGGGGTATCGTTGCTGGCTAGAGAGGAGATTAACGCAATAGAAAGGAAGGACATTAGCTTGGAGGATGTGCAATCGATATGGGTAGAGCTGCGAAACACTAAGGGGCAGAAAACGCTAGTGGGGGTTTGTACAGGCCACCTAACAGTAGTAGCGGAGTTGGGGATGGCATCAAACAGGAAATTAGAAATGCGTGCAACAAAGGTAAAACAATTATAATGGGTGACTTCAATCTACATATAGATTGGGTGAATCAAATTGGCAGGGGTGCTGAGGAAGAGGATTTATTTTAATGTATGCGGGATAGCTTTCTAAACCAACATGTAGCGGAATCAACGAGAGTGCAGGCTATTCTAGACTGGGTATTGAGTAATGAGGAAGGGTTAGTTAGCAGTCTTGTTGTGTGTGGCCCCAAGGCAAGAGTGACCATAATATGGTTGAGTTCTTCATTAGGATGGAGAGTGACATTGTTAATTCAGAAACAAGGGTCCTGAACTTAAAGCAAGGTGACTTTGAGGGTATGAGACGTGAATTGGCCAAGATAGACTGGCAAATGATTCTTAAAGGGTTGACGGTGGATATGCAATGGAAGGCATTTAAAAACTGCATGGATGAACTACAACATCTGTTCATCCCAGTTTGGCAAAATAATAAATCGGGGAAGGTAGTGCATCCGTGGATAACAAGGGAAATCAAGGATGGTATCAAAACAAAAGAGGAGCGTACAAATTAGCCAGAAAAAGCAGCCTACCAGAGGACTGGGAGAAATTCAAGTCCTGCAGAGGAGGACAAAGGCTTAATTAGGAAACGGAAAATAGATTATGAATGAAAACTGGCAGGGAACATAAAAACTGATTGCAAACGTTTTTATAGATATGTGAAGAGGAAAAGATTAGTTAAAACAAATGTAGGTCCCTTGCAGTCAGAAACAGGCGAATTGATCATGGGGAACAAGGATATGGCAGACCAATTGAATAACTACTTTGGTTCTGTCTTCACTAAGGAAGACATAAACAATCTGCCGGAAATAGCAAGGGACCGGGGGTTAAATGAGATGGAGGAACTGAGTGAAATCCAGGTTAGCCGGGAAGTGGTGTTAGGTAAATTGAATGGATTAAAGGCCGATAAATCCCCAGGGCCAGATAAGTTGCATCCCGGAGTACTTAAGGAAGTAGCCGCAGAAATAGTGGATGCATTAGTGATAATTTTTCAAAACTCTTTAGATTCTGGAGTAGTTCCTGAGGACTGGAGGGTAGCTAATGTAACCCCACTTTTTAAAAAAAGGGAGGGAGAAAGAAAACGGGGAATTACAGACCAGTTAGCCTAACATCGGCGGTGGGGAAAATTCTGGAGTCAGTTATGAAAGGTGGGATAGCAGCACATTTGGAAAGTGGTGAATTCATTGGACAAAGTCAGCATGGATTTATGAAAGGTAAATCATGTCTGACGTATCTTATATAATATTTCGAGGATTTTTCGAGGATGTAACTAGTAGAATGGATAAGGGATAACCAGTGGATGTGTATGGGGCGCTGTCCTGTGTGCGGCTGCCCAGTCTGTCCTTTCATCTTTATTTTTTATTTTAATTAGATAAGTGTTTTGTTTGGAGGTCTAGACTTTTTTGTGTGAGGGTGGGTGGGGGGGAAGAGGGAAACTACCTTTCAGGGTCCATAGCTGGCCGGATCTCCCAACGCCGGAGCAATATCTCCCGGCGAGAACGGCCTGGAACATCGGGCCTCCGCAGAGGCAACTGTGGAGGCCTCAATGGGCACGACTATGGGTGAACTGGGGTTGGGGACTGGACATTGTGACTTCCCTCATGGTGGGAGCCATTGTGGGGGGGCTGTTTTTGTGTTAAGACTATCTTGGTGTTATGTTTGTATTCTCTTGTTTTGTGTGCTGCATAATGGCACGAAGCATTTCACTTCACTACACCTGGGTGTATGTGAATGTGACTAATAAAAATACTTATACTTATACTTATACTGCTGTGTTATATCTGGACTTTCAGAAGGCTTTCGACAAGGTCCAACATAAGAGATTAGTATGCAAACTTAAAGCACACGGTATTGGGGGTTCAGTATTGATGTGGATAGAGAACTGGCTGGCAGACAGGAAGCAAAGAGTAGGAGTAAACGGGTCCTTTTCAGAATGGCAGGCAGTGACTAGTGGGGTACCGCAAGGCTCAGTGCTGGGACCCCAGCTATTTTCAATATATAGTAATGATTTAGATGAGGGAATTGAATGCAACATCTCCAAGTTTGCGGATGACACGGAGCTGGGGTGCAGTGTTAGCTGTGAGGAGGATGCTAGGAGGCTGCAAGGTGACTTGGATAGGTTGGGTGTGTGGGCAAATGCATGGCAGATGCAGTATAATGTGGATGAATGTGAGGTTATCCACTTTGTTTGCAAAAACAGGAAAGTAGGCTATTATCTGAATGGTGGCCGATTAGGAAAAGTGAGATGCAACGAGACCTGGGTGTCATGGTACACCAATCATTGAAAGTAGGCATGCAGGTGCAGCAGGCAGTGAAGAAAGCAAATGGTATGTTAGCATTCATGGCAAAAGGATTTGAGTATAAGAGCAGGGAGGTTCTACTGCAGTTGTACAGTGTCTTGGTGAGACCACACCTGGAGTATTGCGTACAGTTTTGGTCTCCTAATCTGAGGAAAGACATTCTTGCCATAGAGGGATTACAGAGACGGTTCCTGGGATGGCAGGCCTTTCATATGCAGAAACACTGGATAGACTCTGCTTGTACACGCTAGAATTTAGAAGATTGAGGGGGGTTCTTATAGAAACTTTAAAAATTCTTAAGGGGTTGGACAGGCTAGATGCAGGAAGATTATTCCCGATGTTGGGGAAGTCCAGAACTAGGGGGTCACAGTTTAAGGATAAGAGGGAAGTCTTTTAGGACCGAGATGAGAAAATCATTTTTTACACAGAGAGTGGTGAATCTGTGGAATACTCTGCCACAGAAGGTAGTTGAGGCCAGTTCATTGGCTATATTTAAGAGGGAGTTAGATGTGGCCCTTGTGGCTAAAGGGATCAGGGGGTATGGAGAGAAGGCAGGAATGAGATACTGAGTTGGATGATCAGCCATGATCATATCGAATGGCCGTGCAGGCTCGAAAGGCCGAATGGCCTACTCCTGCACCTATTTTCTATGTTTCTATGTTTCTATGTTTCTATTGAGACGTTGTACAAATCCTGCAGCTTCATACATAACCCATCACTACGTTTTCTGAAGTCAAACTCTAGTCACCCTTTTTCACCGATGAACATATCCGTTTCAATTCTGCTTGATTTCTCCCGGAACTCTTTCGTGTCCCGTTCTTGCACTTCTGATTTCCTGCTTATGTAGATTACTAAGTACGCTCTACTGCTCCAGGGATACACGCGATCCTAGCTGTCTAAACCTGACCCATGTCTCTTTTTCCCTGACCAGACCCTCAATTTCCCTCGTAATCCAAGGCTCCTTGCTGCAAATTGCCTCGCCATATCCGCTAACGGGAGCATGCATACGTTGAACTCTCAATATAGTACGAACCAAAGCATTCTACTTTCCGGTCGTCCAATGTAAACAACCTACCCAATTAACTTTTACAATCTTCGGTCCTATCCCATTAAATTTGGATTTGCCGCAATTCAGAACACTAAAATGTGGAACAGCCCTTACCATGTAAATGGCCACAAAACTGTAGTCAGTGGTCCTAAAACTATCGCACACGAGAGCGTGTTCAATTCGCGAAAGAAAGATGAATAATTGACCTCTCCGTTTTAGGTCTCTCTTAATAGTTTTCGAGAAAACGTTCCTGATTACACTTGACAAATTGTCACCCCATCCAACCATGTGCCGCTATGGCAAAGCCATTATCTATCGGGTCAGTTAAAATCTCCCTCACATGACAACCATATTAGTCTTGAAGTTGCCTGCAATCACCTGTCATACTTTTTTTGTTTAATTCCCGTTGGCTACTTGAGGTCCATGGGTACCTATCCATGCTCCGAGTTCAAATACCTTACTCGTCAGGCTTCTTGCATTAATTTCAATGCAATTTAACCCTACTGCCCTTCTTCACTCTCTGTCTTTCTCCTGCCTATTCTGGCTCATTACTCTACATACTAACCTACAACTTCTCACCTGGCTCGCTTCAGTATAAGAACCCATCGCCATGCCAATCTAGTTGATACCCGCCCGTTTAGCACTACCGAACCTGCCTGTCAAGATATTGGTTCCCCTGCAGTTTCGGTGAAACCCATCCCTCTTGTACAGGTCGCCTCTGCCCCATAACATCATCTAATGGTCCAGAAATATCAATTCCTTCCCCATGCACGAACGCATCAGGCGCAGATTTATCTCCCCTAACTTCCTGTTCTTATCCTCACTTGGCATGCCGCACTGGAAGCAATCCAGAGCTCACTACTCTGGAGGTCATTATTTTTTATCATTTTATCTTACACTGTACATTCATATTGCATAACTTAATTCTTTTTCCTACCTATGTCATAGGTGCCAACATCTACAACGACTTCCGGCTACTCCCGCTGACACTTGCGGTTAACCTGCAGCCGCTGGAAGACACCATGGACCCTGACACCAGGGAGGCAGCGCATCGTCCTGGAATCTCGAAAGCTGCTGCAGAATGTCCTGTCTTCACCCCATACCTATGTATCGCCTACCGATATTGTTCTGCTTAACTTCACCGTTCGCTGCTGAGCCTAAGTTCCAGAATTGTTGTTACAGCCTTGCCTGCCATTGCTGCTGAACCTTGATATGTCA
This sequence comes from Malacoraja senta, assembly GCA_038087875.1. Taxonomy (NCBI): domain Eukaryota; kingdom Metazoa; phylum Chordata; class Chondrichthyes; order Rajiformes; family Rajidae; genus Malacoraja; species Malacoraja senta. The sequence continues at coordinate 7,626,401 of CM075981.1, read as the reverse complement.
TCTCCCCAATAGCTCCCAAACCATTGTATCTGTTTTGAAGGGTGTGGCTACAGGGGTCACAGCACTGCTTGTCTAATTCTGTTCGCTGTGGTCACCCATCGTCTCTCTTTCTGCACTTTCGACAGGACAACTTCGCTATTCGCCCTGCGCAAAAAGCTGTCATTTCCCGAAATGTCCTGAGGCCATCTAGCTGCTGCTCTATTTTCCGAATGCGTGTATTTAATGAGCTGCACCTTTACACAATTTCCACAGGTAAAGTCATCCGGGACAGCAAAAGTTTCGCCGACTTTCTACATCTGCAGGGAGAGCTTTGTACCAACTTACCTGCTATTACCTCAGCAATTGAACAAATAATAAAATGATAATAATAAAATGAAGAGTCTCGCGCAAAAGAGCAGACTGAACCTATTTGCCTCTGGTAGTCTTCTAGCCTCAGGCTCCTCGCAAAAGACTCTTGAGCCGGACTCGCACTTGACATTCACACAACATTTAAGACTCTTGGGCAAAAGACTCGCACTTGATCTCCACTCAACATTTAAGAATCGTGAACCAAAGACTCACCGTTGACCTCCACACAGCCTCTCGCCCAACATGTTTGCTCCCAAATGGCCGTTCCGCTGCACCTTTCCTTAAATGTATTTGCTATTCAATTAAAAAAAAATAGATGCTCCGACAATCATCGGACGTGTTGATCCATGCTGCCGCTCCTGTTCCGACCAATGGCGAGCTTGGACTTTCCGGAGAAATGCGATAAACTGGCACCGAAGTAGTAACATCGAGCTTATAGAGAACATTCGGCATTAAGTGAATATACAGGCAGGAATTGATGGTCGCTTACTCGACAGACAACAGTTGCAATAATCTGTCATCAGCGGAGACTGTGGATTGCTGCAGGACTAATACAGCGGGACTCCACGCGCGGAACTCAGATTCTCTCACCCCAACCAATCATTGGTTGAGGCCGCTGCATCCAACTTTGGTGATGATACAAGTTTAGTGGCAATGTGAATTGAGATGAGAATGCACAGGAGATTCGTCGATATACACTTGATATATACTTAATTTTGTGAAAATTCTGGAACGGAATGTACTGGGCATTGATAAAGATACCGTTCTGGATATTGAAGGAAGTACATACCTGCAACAGTGGTTCGCCAGGTTGACACGGAAGTATTAACTGTCCTTTGAGTGGACATAGATCCGTGTGAGCCAGTACACCCGTTGGAGAAAACGTTTGCAAAGTGATTTTATTTTTCACACTAAATTTCGACAGTGATATATGGATCAGTTATGGGTTGCCCGTTCGATTATCTCGACAGTGATCATTCGCGGAGTGCAGTACAAGTGAGTTTTCAAAGACACATTTATTAATTATTACCGGAACACAATTTTATTTCACCATTTTTAACAAGTCAGAATTTAAGGCATTAACTTTTTCACTTAACACAATTTGTTTACAATACACCTCTGAAGGGAGGAATTTGGAAATCATTGGAGTAATGGAGAGCGTTTGAGGTATCTCACGTGTTGCTGGCGCGGGGCAAGACAAGAGGGAAAGGATACATTATTGGCATGGGAAAAAAAAGGGAGCAACCAGAAACGATGGGTCTGCCATGTTAGTCATTTTCTTTGATTTTTGGAAGGGGTTAGAAATAGGCAGTGCGGCCTAGAGGAACTATTAAGATTCAGGGCGCAGATAACAGGGGGCGATAAATAATGGTTTGAGAGAGGGTGACCTGGTGTTCGCATAGGGGCTGTGAACCAGGGTCAAGGAGCTATCGGTGAACTGACGCATGGCCACAGCATAGTAGCCATCAGCCTAATATACTCTAGCAACATATTCGTTATCAGCTGAACTTGTTTACACTATTGGGATTGGTACTGAGTGAGCGGGCGGCAGCAAGCACGAAGGGGTTAAGTTTCCATGGTTAAGCGGAGTGGAGAAGTCGACACGGTTGATGTCGCTGCGGCAATTATTGGATAAAGGCAACGGGAGTTTAGATGATAGTTACCGTAGGAGAAGTGTATTCCATATTTGATACTGGAATAGGAAGTGGAAGCGCGTTCCCAATGCACCGAGTTTACAATTTTGTGTGGGTGAACGGGGCGGATGGGAGGTGGGATAGATTTCTGACGTTGTAAAGGTTTTCAAATATCTTATGACTTTATACGTTTCGCGATTAAATAAAACGGGTACTTCACCAGTTTTGTCAATTGCTCTCTGCACTTAGCCTGTGTTGCAGCATAAATAATTGTGTTTGTGCAACAACTCATGAGCTGTAGCATGAATCCCAACTCTTCTGTGAGAATGGGTGGCCTATAATTCGTATACCCCATCCAGAACAATCGGCTGGTCATCAAACTAAACGCAAAGAGCGCCCATAACACGATGAAATTTCCCGAGACCAGAAACAATAAAATCATAGATTTTCTTCGGTTCTCCATCTCCGGGTCTTTGCTACTTTCCACGCCGCCGTGACCACGAAGTCGCTTTCGTGCTCTGCTTGCGACTAAAATGTTTCTGACGGTTAGGGCATTTAGGATCAGAATGAGCACAAATGGGATACAGGGGGTGAGAACATAATGGAGGATCTCGATTGCTCCCCAGGCATGTGAATAACTGACACTCATTTCAACTCCACAAAATGAAGGGTTATTGCCAAGGCGATAAGTTTTCATGTGCAGAAAATACCAAGTCGTGTCCTTTAAACAGAAGAACACTGTCACCGTTCCCAAAACCACAGCCGCCGTTTTCTCGGTGCAATATTTAACTTTCAACTTTCCACAACAGATGGCCACAAAACGGTCGAATGTGAAAGTGACAGTGAACCAAACAGATGAGTCAGTTGCTGCAAAAAGCAGTATTGAGTGAATGTTACATAATGGGAGAGACAACACAAAACGAAACTGTTCTGGATAGACAATCGGAATGTGTCTTAAAGTGAGATCGGTAATAACAACCAGTAGATCCGCCGCTGCCATGGCCACCATGTAGGTCGTGACGCACCTGGATAGACCGCATCTTCTCTGATTCAGAATGATCATCACCAGTAAGTTAGCTGGGGGTAAGCGAAAGAAACAGAAACTGTTCATCAGATCGTGAAAAATAATCCAACATTGTTTTAATATATTGTTATGTTTTCTATATATTCTATATTTCTATGTTTCTATACGTGTTGGAGTGTCACCGTCAAACATGTAATTTGAGCAAACTGAGAATGTTGAATGTAACAATGATCTTCGTAAAGACACTTCGTAAAGATACGCAAGAGGAAAATGATACGTAGCAAAGCTCCCAGTTATTTCTCACGCAGACTGTTCGCTAGTCTGAAAAGTCTGTAGTACGTCTTGTATAAACAAGCGGACATTCCATGTCCTCATTGCAATAAAAGTGGGAGAATGCTTCACCTATGGCTTTTGATAGAATCTGGACGGTATTATCAATTAACACTACAAACAATAAGGAAATGCAGTTTAAAAAGTTCAACTACAATATCTATAAGTAATTATAGATAAAAGCACGAAGCATGAATTGACTAGTACGGGTGTCAAGGGTTATAGTGAGAAGGCAAGGGAATGGGGATGAGAGGACAAGTCAAATCAGCTATGATTGAATGCCAAGAAGCAGAAAATAATGCAGAACGTTGTGCCCACTGCCCAGTCCATTATCGGCTATGACCTCCCCACCAACGAAATGATCTATCGCAGTCGCTGTCTCAAAAAGGCTGCCAACATCATCAAATACCCCACACCGTCCTGGCCACGTTGCCACCGAGAAGAAGGTACAGGAGCTTGAAATCTGGAACATATAGGTACAGGAACAGCTGCTTCCCCACATCCATCAATTATTAAACACTACATCAAACAAACTCTGAACAATAACAGCCTATTGCACTTTACCTGTTTATTTATTGTGTATATATATGGTCTATGGCATATAGCCACACTGAACTTTTAACTTTTATCTCCTGCTCTGTATTATGTTTCCATATTCTGTTGTGCTGCAGCTAGCAAGAATTTCATTATCCTATCTGGGACACATGACAATAAAACTCTCTTGACTCTTGACTTGAGTAGACGTTGGGCCGAATGAACTAATTGTGCACGTATAATTTATGAACTTATAAACGTATAAATGACAAAGAATTAGACAAATGCGCAATTACACAAAATTTGTGAGTAAATCTGTGAGCTGGTGGAGATAAATAGCGATACACGGAAACAGTCTATTTCGATTAACGACCGCGCTGGCCATCAGTCACGCACTGTCCGAATCCTGTTGTAACTTTAGCTAGCTCACCACACATTTTGCCTACCGCCTCAGAAACTACGACCAACACACGTCAATTAGCCGACTAAACCTAATGTCGGTAGAATGTGCGAGGAAGCGAGATAATCAAAAGCATACATGCGCGGTCAGGGAAAGAGTGCGAAATGGAACACAGACAGCACTGCGTGTCTATATTAATTTGGGTATCGAAATTGTGAGGCAGCCCCTCGACCAGCTGAGCTATCAGTGTCGTGTATTTCATTTGATAATATAAATCCCGAATCCAGGTCACTGGAACGGAACTATTGTCGGTGAAATTACAATCCCGGAGATGAAATGGAACGTTTTCTATTTTTGATTATTTTTTAATAGAATTGACCATATATTGAATTCCATTTCGGTGATCGAATAAACGTGATATTTCTATTTCTGTTGGGACCCCGAACCCGTTCTTTGAAATACATGAATACAACGCCTGAACTTTATTTTGAATTCGCAAGCAGGGCAAAAGGAGAATATAAAAGGTAACCCCATTCGCTTCGCTGACACTCTGCCGAGATTGTTCATTTTGATGTCGAGCCCAAGGTACGTGATTACTCGGATATCCGCGAAATTGTGGCAGGCAAATAAATGGCAGGTTTTGTGTTAAACCTAAGATAGAATGGGAAATGAAACCATGGATATGTGTCGGAATGAAGCGCTAACTGACCGTTATCACCTCTGAAAGTGTCCAGACAAGCTTGAACGGATTCAGAAAAGATTGACGAGGATGTTGTCAGGTCTTGAGCGTGTGCGCTATAGGGAGAGGATGAGCGTAGGAGGAAGGGGGAGATCTCATAGAGGTATACAAAATCATGAGGCATAGATCGGGATGCACAGAGCCTTTCACCCAGAGTAGGGAAATCGAGGATCAGAGGACATAGGTTCATGGAGAAGTGGAAAAAATGTAATAGGAATCCGAGAGGTAACTTTTTGCACACATAGGGCGGTGAGTGCATGGAGCAAGCTGCCAAAGGAGGTAGTTGAAGCTGGAACTATCCCATCGTTTAAGAAACAGTTGGACAGGTGATGGATGGAGCAGGTTTGGAGCGTTTGGAGGTTTGCAGGTATTGACCAAGCGCAGGCAAGAGTGACTAGGGTAGCTGGAACATTGCTGGCCGGTGTGGGCGATTTGGGCCGAAGGGCCTGTTTTCCTCACTGTATTACTCTATGACTCTGTAATTATGCTCCAAGAGCTTACCACCCTTAATCTAGTTCAGTAAAACACTGAATCAATCACCGGATCACTAAACTTTATTGCTTCCAACAATAACGAACTCCCTATACAATACCCAATCACCGCGGGTCCGATCACTGTGTCTGCTCCTTCAAGCCCTTCAGTCTCGTGCAAGCAGACACCTCCAAAAGGGTTACGCAGTCCAAAGTGCCCCTCTAGAAGATCGACGACGATCGTTGTGGAGTTCACTCTTTATAGGTCATCGGACCCTGTGGCGCGAAACTAGATAGGGGTGACAGTCCCCCCAAAACAATCACAAATATCGATTACATTATTCTATTACTGACAGTTCCCTAACCCAATTACAAAGTACCCCATTACAATATTTCTACAGAAGGTTGTGGAAAGAAGTCCGTTAACCAAGTTAATGCAACATTTCCCCAGGTTGTATAAACAAATCCAAAAGTTTCACACTTCAGCCAAACATTACACAGCAGTACAAACACCTTGCAACATTATTAATAGTATTCACATTCCCCCCTATTTGCCCAATCCTGACTGCATTTGCAATACATCTGAGCTCTTCTGCAAAGTGCTCATGAATTTTAACAAAGGTAAGGACATCTGATCTTGATCGTATCCTGCATATCAATCTGGGGTCCAGACTTTCTGGAACCATCTCACAGCTTGTCACTTCTCACAGCCAAACATGCCCTGCAAATGCGAAGATCCTCCATTTTATAATACCTCTAAATTGGCCAATATTAACATTCCTCCATATTATCATTATGATAACCCATCATTAATGATAACCAAAATACAATGATGACTGCTTTATTCTAACAGATATCTTTGCAAAAAGATGCTCATGTGTTTTTCCAGAATTTCACCAAGCTTCCCGAAGTTTCATGGGTGTAGCTTGATGATTTCCGCCTGATGAGTCTTCACCTCCCGAGTTTTCGTGGGCGTAAATCCCCTCCATCCATTTCTTCTTCTTCTTGCAAATGGCGTGCACAGCCTAAGGTTGTAGGACAACTTGTTCTATTTGATCTTATTTGATTGTGCACACCAGGTTGATTGCATTCGTTGATACAGGGCGGACCACGTGAAGGTTGCAATCTACCACCCCCCACCCCCATCCATTTGATAAGATCTCATGTGCTTGACCCTTATTAGAGTATGACGTTTCTAAGAGATTCTGGAGTAAAGCAAGTTAATAGCCTACAACCCTACTGGTACTGTGGTGGAGATGCACCCATGCATTCCTTCCGTCTTCATTCACTGATGTTGGGGTCGCTATGAGTACCTGGTAACGTCCTTCCCAGCGAATCTCTAACTCTTTCCTTACCCAGTTCTTTACGAGGACATAGATTCCAGGCTCTACTTTAGTCGAAGCTACCAACAGAGGCATCTCACTATATGCTGCCTTTACTCTGCAGTGTGAATCTCTTAGTGATTGGTTCAACGCTAGAATGTAATCGGTCATCTCCGCTGTCATATGATGGAAGTTTGTTATTTTCATTGCATTCTGATTCCAAGGTGTTCTTCACCATCTACCATAAACAATTTCAGCTAGGCTCAGTCTAGATTCCCGTACAGGCGTGACTCTCATCTGAAAAAATTATAGGAAGTAATTTAATCCAACCAAGTCCATTAGAAACATAGAAATTAGGTGCAGGAGTAGGCCATTCGGCCCTTCGAGCCTGCACCGCCATTCAATATGATCATGGCTGATCATCCAACTCAGTATCCCGTACCTGCCTTCTCTCCATACCCTCTGATCCCTTTAGCCACAAGGGCCACATCTAACTCCCTCTTAAATATAGCCAATGAACTGGCCTCGACTACCCTCTGTGGCAGAGAGTTCCAGAGATTCACCACTCTCTGTGTGAAAAAAGTTATTCTCATCTCGGTTTTAAAGGATTTCCCCCTTATCCTTAAGCTGTGACCCCCTTGTCCTGGACTTCCCCAACATCTGGAGCAAGCTTCCTGGATCTAGCCTGTCCAACCCCTTAAGAATTTTGTAAGTTTCTATAAGATCCCCTCTCAATCTCCTAAATTCTAGAGAGTATAAACCAAGTCTATCCAGTCTTTCTTCATAAGACAGTCCTGACATCCCAGGTCTGATTCGCTTTTCTACAAGTCAAGCAGCCTGTGGTCGATAAGAATAGTGTAATTGCTGCTGTCCACAAAACTCTTTATTAATATGCCCAAAAATGTGTGGACCATTATCTGAACTAAGTCGAATAGGGATGCCAAATTTAGGGGACAATTTTACTCATTAACACCTTGATAAAAGTAGCCACTATATTGTCAATGGTTGGATAAGCTTCAATCTACCGGCTGAATACATGGACTATGACAAGTACATACTCATAATCCTGACACCTCTCCAGTTCGATGTTGTCCATCTGCAATGTCTGTATCGGACCCATAGGCAATGGTATTTTCCCCTCATCACAACCTATTCCTTTCCCTGGATTGTATTTCTGGCAGACCAAGTAATTACATTTTGAGCTAAAGTTTGTAATCTTGAATGCCACCAAGTAGCCAAAAGATTGCCTCCTCCAACCCATGCACCACAATATGTTGCATAGTGCATACACTCTATAACCCATACTGCCAAATAATTTGTCATGCAAGTTTTCCCTGCTGGAGTGGTCCACAGTCCAGTCATACTATCCAACACACACGCAGGTTGCCTCCATTTTTCTTTATCCCTTTCAGTCGCCTCCTCCTGTTAGCGAATAATTTCATGGATGGTTGGCATTGGTCTCTCCGAGGGAGACTTGTTATTTAAACCTTTAATCTGCCTCATCATTTTTGAAACTAATATCTTACGTTCCCTGGATACTTTATTTGCTGCTAGATCAGCACTACGATTCCCCATATCTATTGGGGTAGTCCTCCTGTGTGTGCGCTACATTTCATAAATAAATGTGTCTGGGTAACATTAAGGCATTCAATAAATATACCACCAATTGTTTATTTGAAATTTGAGTTCTCGCTGAGGTTAGAAAGCCCCTATTTTTCCATAATTGTCCGAAATCATGTGCTGCTCCAAATGCGTACCGAGAATCAGTGTAAATATTTACCTTTAATTATTAGCAATAATGCAAGCCCGAATTAAAGCAAACAATTCAGCCTGTTGTGCTGTATAAGGTCACGCAAAGGAAGCTGCTTGCACATTTTCCCCACCCTGATTAATAATTGCATACCCAGACAATTTCTCACCTCACGGTCCAATAGATGCACTCCCATCTACATACAATGTCATGTCCGTGTCATCTAAGGGTGCGCCTCTTAAGTTCTCTCTCACAGATGTTTCCTCCTCGATGAGAAATAAACATTCATGTCGTACTTCTGATTGCTCTTCTGGGGGTGAGTCAAGGAAAGAGGCTGGGTTTATTGATGTACAATGCCTAAATTGAAGTTTCCGATTGTTTAAGAGATAGATCTCATTCTTAATTAGGCGAGCCATTGTTAAGTGCTGGGTCTGGAGCTGCCCCAATAATCCTGCTACTGAATGTGAGCTATATACTGCAATCTCCTGCTGGAGGGTCAAATTTGCAGCTGACTCTCGCCTATTATATATAGCAGTTAGAAATTGGGTGCAAAATGGGTGTCCCCAGGTTACAGGATCTAATTTAGAACAGTAATAGGCATCTGGTCTCGGTGTATCCCCATGTTTTTGTGTCAGAACTGAGGTTGCACACTCAGACGAAACAGTGCAGTAGGACTTGAAGGGACTGTTATATTCTGATCTTTCCAAAGTTGGAGCCTGTCTCAGTGTTCTCTTTTAATCTTTGGAGGTTTCCTGTAACTCTTAATTTACTGAGACTTGATTCATCTTCTTAGGTGGTATGAAGTTTTAATTCCTTAATTTCTTTGTTAAGATGTTAGCAGGGTTTGGCAGTAGTACGGGGGTGGAAGATTGCAACCTTCACGTGGTCCGCCCTGTTTCGAATAATGCAATCAACCCGGCGTGCACAATCAAATAAGATCAAATAGAACAAGTTGTCCTACAACTTTAGGCTGTGCAGGCCACACGCAAGAAGAAGAAAGAGAAGGCACTAGTACATGTATGGAGCAGTTTTACAACTGAGTTAATTGCTGTTGGATTGTATACCAGTCTATATTAACCTTCTTCTTCCGGTTTCTGAACTGCAAGAGCAGGGTGTTACTATAAGGAGCAACCTCAAAAGTTCTTATAGATTGACTGGCAGTATTTTTATTTTGTCATTCCCCGAATCAATCTGTCAATGCTGTTGATAGCCTGTGGTCTTTTTGGATATTAAGGAACAGTTTTACCTCTTTCTGGGGAGCTACTTAGATGGGATTGATTTTCACGCATCCTACCTGAGCTGTGTCTTCTGCCCACACTCGAGGGTTCACATACTCGTATACCTCACTACCCAGATGATGACGTAGGTGGGTAACACTGTCCTTGCGGACTGATAGAATTCAACAATATATTGGTTAGGCATATTTTGCTTTATATAATCGTTCGGGTCTGCCATGGTGAATGTCCTTTTTACCATTGCTCCTAGGTCTTTTGCACTCGCCGGATAATTCAATTTTCGGGTAATGTGAGGAGCTACCCCTGCAGTTCTCATCCATAATTTTACTGGTATTTCTGCGTATTGTGCAGCTCCCTCCTTTCCTTCAACTAGTGCAAAAAATTGATCTCCTAGTCCTGTCCTTCATATGGTTTAAAGAATGCCTCGAGCTCTCTATTCTTCCCACTCCTGTCGGAAGACAGTGTGATATGGAGTGCGGTTTCTTCGTCCAGATCTAGGGACCACCATTGAGGGGTCACTGTGGGGTAATACTGCCGTTCGGGAGCCCAGAGGATCACTACTGTCCCTCTATCGCTGCATTCCATCTTCAATTGGAAAGCGCAGAGCAAATCTCTAACCAATCAATTGCAATCCAACCCGGTTGTTATCACAAATCTGTGTCTGATTGCCTTTCCTCTATATACTACTTAAAATGGCTCAGAGATGGGATAATTGAAGACGTCCTTGAAAACCGGACAGTTTCTGAACATCTTTTGATTTAGGGAGGTCGTCAATTGATTGGAGAGATGACATGGATGCGCCTGTGCCAACCAAGAAGGTTCATGTTTCCCTTCTACTTGTAGTGATAATATAGGTTCTTCGTCAGACATGCATCCAGTCGCTACTAAGTTCGCTAATCATAGGCATGAAAATGGGGTATTTTGGGAAAATGTTATTTGCGTCTTAGTTCTTGATTGTCTTGCAAGTTCCCTCTTTGCTCTCCGTGAATTCGTTGATCTCTGGGATTTCTCCCCTCCCTCTGATCTCAGAAATCTCTTCTGTAACCCCCTCTTTCGTTACTATCTCTGGTTGGGCACTGCCTACTCCAGTGACCCATTCCCCCACAAGTGTAACACTGGCCTAGTCCCAGTATTTAGTGTCTTCTCCAATTTGGTATCAGCGAGATTGGCTCAAGGGCAGGTATTTTTCTATGATATCGATCTAAATATTCTGGAACCCTAATTTCTTCCAATCCGTAGTTTGCTGGTACTCTGGGGCTCCATGATTAAGTCAGATTTTGGCGCCTCTTTCCTAGCTACATACTCGGTCTTTGGTTTCACTGTAGGCTGACTCTCCTGCTTTTTTACATCTTTCCAGTGGTATCTCACAGCCCGAGCTATCTGACTGGCACTATTTTCTGACCAGTCCAAATTATTCGTTCTGATTTATTCGGCCACATTGCTAGGAAGACAGTTCTGCAATATGGCACAGTATTGCGGGGAATTTACCCCATTCCGATAAGTTAGGTCATCTGATTGATCAAGGTACAGTTCTGGAAATCTTTCTAGTATTTCATCTGCCCCCTCTCCATTCTTTGGTTTTATCTCCAAAATTCTAGCTAGATCATATGCTTGCTGAAGAATATTCGCAAGGGCAGTGAGAACTGCCTCTTCCCTTGCACTATTGTCTGTTATTACATTTGGCAGTGCTTCATGAGTTGGATATCTAAGGCTGCTACAAAGTTGGTATGTTCTATTGGAGTAAAGATCTGTGGTATCATAATCCATAGCTCTCGGGAGTCTGTTTGATACACACGCATTGTAGTTCTTAACTAATCCGCAAAGGAAGCAGGTGACCTCATCCGATCAGGAATCTTACTAAACATTGCCATCATTTCGCTAGGTTTCCATGAGATATGAACATCCATTAGGACACCTGTTGCAACGGTGAAAGCAACAGGTGTTCTAAATTTTCTGAGGCGCAACTTTCATCATTGTTCAACTTCTATCAAAGAGAAGCTATATTTCACCCTCGTTAGACCTCATTTGGACTACGCAGTTGCAGCATGGGACCCATACACAAATAAAAACATTTCTTCCATCGAACGTGTCCAAAGACAGGCAGCTCGATTTGTTACTAACACCTATGAGAGAGAAGCGAGTGTTACCAAACTTCTGAATTCTCTGGTGTGGAACCCTCTCCAAGACAGACGTGAAGCTCACCGTTTGACCTGTTTTTACAAAATGTTAAATGGTCAGCTCGACATAGATTACAAGACCTACACCAAATCCAAACCAATTAGGAGCAGACGACGGCATTCGATCCAAATTGTGATTCCAGCTACCAAGACAGATGTGTACAGCAATTCATTCTTCCCCCGCACAATTAAAGCATGGAATAATCTCCACTCTACTTTAGTTACCCAACCAGATGTAACTACATTTAATGTAGCTCATTCTTCCCAAAAACCCTTTCTGGCTTAAGTCCTCCCTCCACCACCTCCAGTTTAAATTCCATTTGGAATATTTTGGAGGACCAAGAAATCAAGAACAAGAAGAACAAGAACATCGTACGGGGATTATTTGCACCCACTGCACTAACGGGGGCGAACGTAGGGTTAGACATGTCCTTGATTGCGAACTGCGTATGTGTTGCTTCGCTTTTATAATTTTTGCCATCTCGGGATCTATCTCTGTATATTCAATTATTGTCTCACCCTCAGATATTTCTTCCTCTTCCCTAGGGTGTTCACGGTACCTTCTAAATGACTCCCTCCTTTTTCTCGCTGCTCGTCTAATTCGTCTATTCGTAGGCTCGCAGAAATACTCTGGTGGCTGTACTATGTCTCTAATACCCTCTCTCTCCTTAAATACTGGGGCTAAATTCTTCGTTCTACTGCTTGTCCCGTGAGATACTGGACTATCTGCAAAATAATGGAGTGGATGGATTCAAAGAATCTTGTCCTCTTGTTGCTACTATTGCTAAAGCAGGCTTTATCATGGAATCTGCAGGTGGTGTTAAAGGTTCTGCAGGCTCTGAATGTCTGTTATGTGTACAAGCTACACAATGTGTGGGAGGACCCTGGGGAACGCAAGAGGGATATTATGAAGGCTGCGAACTTCTTTTAATTTTAATTTTAAGACTTTCCCAATCTTCCAAATATTCGTCTTCCTCCCTTCAAAGTCAATGCCAATCACCTTAAACTCTAAATTTACCGGGGCCAGTTTCCTTTCAGGTGATCTGGCTCTTTCCTGTTCCTTACTTTCTCTGATACACCCACACCCTCCCCCCTGGTACCTGGATGTCGAAATACGTCATCATCTTTCAGTTTTATACCAAGTTCTGAAATTGTTTCGTTCCAATTCGCCATTTTCATAACCTATCTATTCGCCTTCCACGTCTCATAGTATGTTCTCCACAATCATATTAACTCCTTCGCTACCTCACTGTTACTATATTACCAAATAAGTCGTTCAATATGCTTTATTCCCTTCAATGTTCCAACGCTCCCCTTGGGCTATAATCCGTCCCCTAATAACATATTCAATGCTCCCGAAAAGTTTCTCATTTTCACAGCTTTTTCTGGAAATTCACTGCATATTAATTGCAGTGGACTTTCGGAATCTTCAGTTATATCTCGCACTACTTGATTTCCCATACTTGTGGACAATTGAAACACACTCTCACCAAATCACAACTTCTCCCACAATCTCCTAGACTATTAAATTCGTTCTCAACAATGGCCAAGAGTTTCGCAACGCGTCATCAGTCTCACACTTCTCACAACACAATCACGCAATCAAATCTCCTTTCACTCGGGTACTCAAATTCCCTTACAATTTGTAACTCACACAGCGTTTAACCTATAACAATTCCAAACAGCCACGAGTCGGACTCCAATTATAATAACAGTCTAAATCAAACTATATTCTCATACAGTCGATTCAAAACACTATTACAACAGTGTATCTAGCACAGAACTTTAAATCAAAGGCAATACACAGTAAATACAATGAAACATCGGCAAATATTGAATAGTCTTTAAACTGCAGTTTTACAGATTTTAACTATTAACAATTTTAACAACGTATTTATTATACACATGTTAACCTGGTAGAAAATATATACACTTTACAACATCCAGCTCACAATATGGAAGCCTGGAATAGGAACGAGCCAGCACTTCAATATGAAGTCCTGAATTCAGTAAATTTGAATCGGAAGAATTTTAGCTCGTTTTGTTTATCCAATCATCTTTTAGTACGCAAATTCAATTAAAAACAGACGTCTTTATTATAAGCTTCTCAGAATTGGTTAAATGTATTTTCTGCCAATTATACGCCAACCACTGAGTTCCCGGTACCTATACGGAACTCCTTCCTCGTCCGTTCTAGGTACTACTTATACAGGCGGGGACTCGGACCCTCATATGCTCACCCACGGGCTTCTTCCTTTCTACCTGCTTGGTACCGGGCGTGAGCGCATGTCTGCTTCACGCTGGACGATCTTTAAAGTGCCTTACCAATTTGCCCCCTCAGCAACGACGCAGCGCTTCACCTCTTAGTACTGAAATCTAACCCAGTCCTGCACACTCTGATACCCCATCCAATCGGATATTCCAGTCCGGGCAGGGTCCCAAACACCTCAGCTACTTTATTTGTTTTTGGTATCAGGCCAACTCAATGGTACAAGACTGCAACAGCTGTTAACTAACTCTGAAGGGCCTTTCACCCCAAAGGCAAGGACTCCATTTCCTCCACTCTCGGTGCTTGCTGGACTGCTGTTCCCAGATCTCGTTGGGACTTCAACACAAGCGCGCGACTGATCGATCCGCTCCGACCAACGAAGTGGGAAAACCGATGCGAAACCCGCAACGTGCCGCCGATTTCTCCCCTCGCAATCTGGAGCGGCTTAACACCCCGATCGCAAACTTATGTCTGAGGGTCCGTTGAGATCCCGGACGCGCTCCCAATGTAATTATGCTCCTAGAGCTTACCCCCCTTAGTTTAGTTCAGTAAAACACTGAGTCAAGCACCGGATCGCAAAACGTTATTCTTTCCAACAATAACGAACTCCCTATACAATACCTAACCATCGCGGGTCCGATCCTTGTCTCTGCTATTTCAAGCCGTTCAGCCTCGTGCAAGCAGATAACTCCAAAAGGTTACACAGTCCAAAGCGCCGCCCCCCCAGAAGATCAACGACGATCCACGTGGGTTTACTCTTTATAGGTCATCGGACCCTGTGGCGCGAAAATATATGGGGGTGGCAGCCCCTACAAACCAATCACAGATATTGAATACATTATTCTGTTATTGACAGTTCCCTAACCCAATTACAAAATACCGCATTACAATGTTTCTACAGAAGGTTCTGGAAATGTCAGTTAACCAATGTAATGCAACATTTTCCCAGGTTGGATAAACAACTCAAACAAGGTTTCACACTTGAGCCAGTCATCACACAGCAGTACAAACACCTTGCAACATTATTAACAGTATTTACACTCCCTCTTATTTGGCCAATCTTGACTATGCATTTGCAATACCGCTGAGGTCTTCTGCAAAGTCCTCAGGAAGTTTAACAAAGGAAAGGACATCTTGACCTCACCTTATTTTGCAAATCAATCTGGGGTCCAGACTTTCTGGAACCATCTCACAGCCTGTAACTTCTCACAGAAGGAAGCCATACATGCCTTGCAAATGCAAAGATCCGCCATTTGATAATACCTCTAATTTGGCCAATATTAACAACTCTGTGGCTCTAACATACTACTCGATAACTCAAGCTATTTATTTTATCTGCTAGGTTATGTTAATATAGTTCTGAATAGACAGTTAATCTAATGTGTAAATATCAAAATAACACAGATATCAAGAAGAACATCAGAATAAAACCACCAGATGTTGGTGATGTTCAGAGGCGCTGGCACCATATGTGTGGAAACAGACAAGGTGAATGTCTCACGTCAGGTGAAATTCCTGCACACTGAGAATAACAAGGGGCATCATTGATTAGAACCAGCGCCTGCGTTCTGTCCAGTTAGCTGCCGGAAATTCTCTATTTTAAAATAAGCTTGTCTGATATCTGTGGAGGGAACACAACATCTGAATCTCAACAACAAAATGTAACGTACAAGAAACATGGAACGCCTCTTGGGTGGGCGCAGATGGACAACGATAAAGTGAGGAACACAAGGCGATAGTATTAATGTCATAATTAATTAATATGTAAAGTCATGCCATTACCGTCGAAATGCTGTGCTGTTGCGATCAAAATACAATAGAAAAATTCAATCCCATAGAACGAGCAAGCACTCACTGTCACATCACGTAGAACAAGCTCATCTGAAAAGTATTTCATAATCAAACACCTATTATTGTTTCTTACCCGGTATACCGAGAGCAGCGAGGACAGGGAAGAATATCTTTTCTATGTCCCGAAATATTTATTTCGTTAGCATCATATTATAAATCGCTGCAGCAACACTGCCCGACAACATGGCTTTACTTCTGCTGGGGGCGGTATTTATTTTGGAGATATCACGCTTTCCTTGTGAGGTGGCAGGGTCCTGGCGGATGCTTAAATCCAGCAATGAGGAATCCCTGGTGACCGCGTCAGGCCTCACTGCAGCTCGGCGTTAATTCCATTCGTTGAACAAACATCAGAACAAATTGCTATACGATTATCCATCTGAATACACCACATCTAATGTTAAAATTAAAGGAGTGAAATAATGACCAAACCTAGGGATACTAACATATTAGAGGGATATAGAGTTGTCTTTCTCGGGTTGAAAAAGACTAGGCCAAACGAGATAGCTCGGCAAATAAGCGCATGAATGAAATATATGAATAAACAGGTATCGTTTCTGTCTATTCCAATGTATCAGTTTTTAAATATGGGCCTTTTAAAATAATTTGAAACTCTCAAAAGTATGTTAACGTTGCTGAAGCCATTTGAGTCGCCTAATTATTGCGATGGCCCGCTATCCTGGGCACTTCAGTGAATATTTTATAAGCAACAGACTGACCAAAATCATAGAGATTGCTGGTGAGAAATGTAAGGCCACCTGTACCCCCTCGGCTGCATATGCACTGAGAGTTATAAAGGTCTAATGCAGCTATTAAAGTATATCGATTGCAGAGTGAATGGGTGGTGCCGCAATAAATTATTTAAGATGGGGTGATGCAATCAGGGCCCACGCGATCAGGACTCGATATTGTGCACGATAAACTGGCTCTGTACTTTCAAGGACTCCGCAACAGTTGTTAGAATAGTTCTTTGGTTACAAGATACTGCAGGTTTATGCACGGTGAATGTTTACCTACCGAGCGAACTGGGAGTCATGGAACACATGAGAGTCAGGGAACCACACGTCACGGAATTGGGTTCCTGAGTCCATTTCGTACAATACGACACAGATGCCCCATCTATTCAAGTCCTTTGTGATATTGTTTGATCCTAATCCCTCTAAATAGCTCCTTTCCATGTATCGTGGGGAGGGGCCATCTTGGGGAACGGCTGCTAACCAGCAGCTGTCCGTTCATTTCACTTTCTTTTTTAGTTTTTTGTGAGTTTTGTCCTATGTTTGTTGGGGAATTCGAATTTGTTATGTGGGGGAGAAGGGGGAAACTATCTTCTAGGTCCCTACCTGGTCGGTGAGGCAGCTTTTTCTCCGGGCTGCACCGTCGACCCGTCCTTGCGGCGTAC
The DNA here is from genome assembly GCA_038087875.1 of Malacoraja senta. NCBI lineage: Eukaryota > Metazoa > Chordata > Chondrichthyes > Rajiformes > Rajidae > Malacoraja > Malacoraja senta. The sequence goes on along the minus strand of CM075981.1, from coordinate 7,608,922 downwards.
CAGCGGGAGTGGAGCGGCGTTTTCCTGGCGGGGATAGCCCAGCACCTTCAGCTTCGGTGGCGGCACAGCGCTGGAGCGCTATCGCGGTGCGGAGCGGGCGATGCCTTGCCTGGTTCGCCGCGCTGGGTCGCCGCGCTGGAGCTCCGGTATGCTGAGACCGCCGTGATGAACACCGTGGAGCTGCGGGACAGCGGAGCGGTACCGACTTTAACATCGGGAGCGTCGGAGCTCCAACCGACGCGGCCCTGTCGGCTTCGGAAGCCACGACTCCGGCAGGGAATCGGCCGTTCCAGTCGCCCCAGCTGCTGTGAGTACTCTCCCGACGCCGGAGCAACACCACCCGGCGATAACGGCCAGGAACATCGGGCCTCCGTAGAGGCAACTGTGGAGGCCTCAATAGGCCTGACTATGGGTGAACTGGGGTTGGGGACTGGACATTGTGCCTTCCCCCACAGTGGTAACCATTGTGGGGGGGTGTTTTTTTGTGTGTAAATGGTTATTTTATTCTGTATCCAAGATGGCTGCCGGAAGGGAGAGTGGACGCTGGCGCGGATTAACTGCCGCTGCTCTCTCTTCATATTGTGTTTTTGATTTTTGTCTTTGGATTGAATTCTGTCTTTAATTTGTGTACTGGTGATGTCTTTACTATTTATTTCATTCCGCTTACATGTTTTTGCTAAATTTTGTAAGGTGTCCTTGAGACTCTTGAAAGGCGCCCATAAATAAAATGTATTATAATTATTATTATCTGTCAAAACGACTCAAATAATGTTAATGTACATGCCTCAACAAATCCACTGGCAACTGGTTCCGTTCAAGTGCACCACTCACTTTGAAGGAGTTGCCCCTCGGGTTCCAATTAAAACTTTTTCCTCTCAGCTTAAAGGTATGACCTCCTGTTCGTTATTCGTAAATCTCTGGAACGCTGGGAATGACTCCGTGCATTCACACACTCTATATCTCTCCTGATTTTATACTGCGCTCTAACATCACGTTTCGTTCTCCGACGCTCCAAGAACTAATATTCTGGCCCGCGCAATATCTTCCTCCAGTTCCTTTCCTCGAGAGTTGAAACACTGAAAGAAATAACCAAATGCAACCACAACAATGGCTTCCACAACTGCAAGATAACATCACAGCTTTTATACTCAATGCCCTGACCGAGGAAGGCCAAAGTGCAAAAAATAACTTATTCATCACCTTATCTACCTGTTTACATTAATGTGAAATCACAGAAGCTCCATCGACAGAGCTGCAGAACAGACCACTACTTTGAGAATTTGTATTTTAGCTTCGACGTAAGTGAAAGACCGGGCTAGGCCGCCCTTTGCCCTATTTCTTACTCATCACTTGCCACATCTACAGCAGATTTGGAACTTAGGAACATAATGACCACGGTGACACAAATTGTTCCTTCGATTAGAGGACAGAAAAATGGCCCATTCAATTGCTCATTTTTCTGTTCCCTAAAAATCCTCTACTGCTTTTCAAAACTGTTCATTGTGTTAGGGCATGGAATTCCTCGGTGGAGCACGTAAACATCCTGCCCCTATTTTGTTACTTGTAATGCGATTTGCTAATGGTAATATAGCCCTACATAACGGATGCAGGCCTCGCGACCCAACTCGTACATATCGATCAAGATGTTGCACCTAAGCTAATCCCTTTTTCCCGCGTCCGAGCCATATCTAAGTAAAAATGTCCTTCCCATGTATTTATGCAAAGGGCCTTTACACGGCTTTAATGTACCTTCCTCAGTGATTTCTTCCGCCGTTCGCCAACTTACCGCCCTCCGTTTAAAAGAGCTGTCCATCTGGTTCCTATTACATTTTTCTCCTCTCAACTTAAACCTGGATCGTCTGGTTCTTTATTCTGCAATGTTGGGAAATACCGCGAATTCACCAAATCTTGGCCCCTCGTGATTATATACACCTCCACAAGTTCACCACTCGTTCTCCAAAGCTCCAAAAAATAAATTACTGGCCTGGCCTATCTCTCCCTATAACTTGATTCCTGGAGGCCTGGCCAACTGAACACAATAATCTACCCGCGACCACGCTAACGTTTCGCACATTTGTAACATAACATGCCAACTTATCTATTGAATGCCCTGACTGATAATATCAAAAAGCCTTCTTAACCGCCTTGTCTGCTTTCATCTGAAATTACAGAAACTACAATGTCGGAGCTCCAGATAGACCTATGATTGGAGAAAGCGTGTTCCAGTTTCGATATAATTGAAACAAGGGACGATGGGGCAGCCTCATCCTATTTATCGCCCATCACATGCCACATCCATGTTCACCATCTTGGAAAGTTGGTGACTATGGTCATGAGAGTAGTTTTTTCTCCTCAGGAACTGAAAAGTCATTCCATTTCCCGTTCTCTCAATATTACATTCCATCCCATCTCGATTATGCCCACATTTAAAATTGCATTTATTTTTTCTCATAGAGGCATGGGGCATACGTTAGAAAACACGTGTTTCGGTGCATCTCGTCCAATGTGAATAAGATGCCCCACTTAAGTTAGTCGTTTTTTTCCACTTTTAGTCTATATCCATCGAAAGCCTTCCTATCCATGTTACAAATAATATTTTAAATGTTGTTACGGTACGCTTCAACTGCATCATCTGACAGGTCGTTCCCAAAACCTACCACAGTCTGAGTGATAACATAGCCCTTGAGATTCCTATTAAAACTGTCCCTTCTCATTTTTAAGCAAAAGTGTTTGCCCTTCTCCATGCCAAGTTCAGTTATCCCACTCTCCTCACCCACTGCCTACATATTAGGGGCAATTTTACAGAGGCAAGTTAACCTACAAAGTCAATGCGTCTTTGGGATGTGGGAGGAAGCCCACACGCTTGCAGGAAGAATGTGCAAATTCAACACAGACAGTGCCCGAGGACAGGATCGAGCACAGATCTCTGGCGTGTGAGGTAGAAAGTCTACCAGCTGTGCCACTATATTTAGTTTTCCAACAGACAAAAGATTATACGTTGATAAGTTTGTTTACTAAAAAAATGAAAATATCAATTTTCAGTTTTAAAACTCCAAGTGACCCTATGTCCCCCTTTACAGCTACTGTATGTTTAAAACATTTTTTTTTAAAAATATATTTTTATTAGAAGCAAACATATTATAAAGTATAGTTACATATTATAGTAAAAAAACGTTTCATATACATCAATCAACCATCATTAAAATGTTCAATTGTCGATTCATTCTGCTTCTAGTGTTTTTTTAAATATATATAAAAAGAGAGAAAGAGAGAAAATAGAATTACAAATATCAAAAAAACGAGAAGGTGGAATTAATTACTTATAATACGTCATTGGAGATAAGTTCGTAGGTTATGAAGTATAACTTTTCATCTCATCCTGAGTTCAAGCTTCAGTTGGGTTTTCGTGCTGGGCCAATCTATCCTTTCAAATAGTTAATGAATGGAGCCCATATTTTAACAACAAATTCGTGTTTGTCCATTAAGACAAATCTAATTCTTTCTAGATGTAGGGTCTCCGACATTTCCATAATCCACCTTTTAATTGTGGGGATTATAGGGCCTTTCCAAAATTGTAATATTAATTTTTTCCCAGTTATTATACTGTAGTCGAGGAAGTTTCTTTGGCTTGTTGTGAGTGTTAAACTTTGTTCTGATATCCCAAGTATTATTAATTTAGAGTCTGGATCCAATTTAGTATTAACAACTTCAGAAATTAAGTCCCAGACTATGAGCAAGAAAATTGGCCGTAAAGGTGCTGCCTAACATTGCTAGAGACCCGCAATTGATCCTGAATATGGGTGCTGTGTGTATGTAGTTTGCTCCTTGTCCCTTTGATCGCATGGGTTTTCTCCGAGTGCTCTTATTTCCTTCCACATTCCAAAGGTGTGCAGGAAACTATTTCAGACCCAACCCAAAACATAATATTTTCCTTTTGACCAGAGATTCTGTCTGACCTGTTGAGTTACTCCAGCTTTTTGTGTCTATCTTCAGTTTAAACGAGCATCTGCAGTTCCTTCCTACACAAACGATACTATACCATAGAACATTATGGTATAGTATCGATTGTATACCATAGCACACACACACACACACACACACACACACACACACACACACACACACACACACACACACACACACACACACACACACACACACACTCACACACGCACACACGCACACACACACACACACACACACACACACATATTCATGTATATATATATATACACCATTTTGTTTACTCGTTTATAACATTGTTTACAGAGTACTATGTTTACATATTCTGTTGTGCTGCTGCAAGTAAGGATTTCATTGTTCTAACTGGGACGCGAGGGAGTAAAACACTCTTGACTCTTGACTTACTCCACTAATGTGTGGGATAGAACTAGTGTACAGGTGATCGGTGGTCGGCGTGGACTCGGTGGGCCGAAGGGCCTGTTTCCACGGTGTATATTTAAATTAAACTAAACACACGAAAACCGCAGGGAGTCTAAAGAAGGGTCTCTACCCGAAACGTCACCCAATTTCTTCTCTACAGTGTTGCTGGCTGCTCCATGGAGTTCCCCGGCACAATTAAAGCATGGAATAGTAAGATTAAACGAGAACTTACCTAAGTTTGAAGTTTGATCTTTATTTTATGAGGAGTTACGTAGGTGATTACGTGAAGAAGCGTAGGTGATTACGTGCGCCTGCGCGTCAATCTTCAAAGCAGCGGTGTGAAATCACAAAAAACAAGAACCGAAGTAATATAGTCTCATACTAAAACGAGTAATACAAGAACTTCCATCTGACCTTTATGATAGAGGGTAGGGTCGTGGCGGGCACGTAATCACCTACGTAACTCCTCATAAAATAAAGATCAAACTTCAAACTTAGGTAAGTTCTCGTTTAATCTTACTATTTTACTTCGGAGTCACGTGAGTGACTACGTGAAGATTTTAAAGCTTTGTGATTTCATGCCGTGGATCAATCCCGGCTTCTCACTGCATAGATTGACTCGGAACGAGAATAATCAATCATGCATTCATAATAACATTTGTACCACAAATGCAGTAATTCATTTCAAGAATGAAATGAATCACATCCCCTTTAAACCAGAGGAATTTACACAGAACTTAAAATAGTTTCTGCAAACAACCCCGCATTAACAATAGGCCGATGGTAAAAATGTTGAAACATCAACTCATTGGACCACCCGGCGGCTGCGAGGATATGGTCGACGGGGCCGTCTTTTGCCCTGGCCGCCGACATTTCTGCTGCCCTAGTTGAGTGAGACGTAAAAACATAAGTGTTAATACCAGCAGCTGTTAAGACTTCTTTTATCCATCTGGAAATAGTCTGTATTGAAACTCTCTTGTGTGGTTTCTTGTGTGTGATCAAAAACCCAGTTTCCGTATTCTCAAATTCTTTGTGACCTCAATGTATTGTAATAAATATGTCTTAATGCAAAGACATGGATCATTTGGATATACTGCCAGCATAATTTTAAATCCTGTCACACCTGGCCTAATTTGCTTTATTAGGTCATAGATATAGAATGTAACCTTGTCTTCAGTTACTTCCATACTATCTATTTGTAATTTTCCAAGTGTTTGCACTCGTTGTGCTGTCACTCATGCCATAAACATGAATACTTTCATACTGAGCTTGACCAAAGGTAAAGACACACTTGATAACCATCACGAAGTAGTTTCAGTACCACACTTACTTCCCAGATTGTCACGTACCTAGGTTTCGGTGGTTTGGAATTAAAGATTCCTTTCATTAGTCTGGAAACAATTGGGTGTGACCCAATTGAGTTTCTTTCTGAATCCAGAACCAAATATGAGGACAATGCACTTCTGGCTGAATTAATTACACTACAACTCAGACCTTCATCATAATAAAGTTTTGACAGAAATTCTAAACATTTGAAATATCTGCAGTACTTTATTGCACATTCTTTTGTACCCAGAACTTTTCCCATTTCTTAATATAAGAAAGGTACTGTTTTTGAGTGCTCTTCCTCCAGGCTGCCGTAAGCATGTCCACAGTATGCTCAGACAGTCCTCGTCCCAGAAAAGGCATTCTTAAAACCTGCAAATCAACAAATCCAAACGATCATATAATGGATGTTGTTCCCCTGTACAGGGAGCAGCAATAAATTACTCTTTTTTGGGACTTTCATCAACATTTGTGTTGTTAATTCTAATATCAACGGATACCATGGCTGTGTAGGCCAATCTGGTACTACCAATACCCTTGAAGCAGCATCTTGCCTGATTTTAAGCAAACATTGGCTTATGAGGCAGAAAGGTGGAAATATATATGAAAACATACCACCCCAATGTAGCGAGAAAGCATCAATCGCCACTGCTCCTGGATCTGGTTTCCATGAGACATATCTCGATAGCTGATGATTCAAGTCGATGTCGGTCATTCCAAATCTGATGACTATATCATTGAATACCTCTTGATTCAACATCCATTCTTTATTATCATGGAACTTTTCGTGACTTGGTATCTGCTATCGTTCATTCTACCTGGTAGATAGATAGCTGAAATCCAAATGTTCTTTTCAATACACCAAGCCTAAAGTTGATTAACCATTTTGTCACAAGACACCGACTTAATTCCATATCATTAATATAAACAACTACTGTTGTGTTATCAATTTGAACTTGAACATGCTTATTAGTTGTGTTAGAACAATAAGCTTGGAGCCCATAGAAACATCCTAGAAGCTCCAAATAGTTAATTCCCCGTGTCTGCAGTAACAATGACTCTTCCTGATTCCATCTGCCTCCTCAGCTAGACGTTAAGTCAGTTGCACCCCATCCTGGTGCACTGGCATCAGTTTGTAATATCATGGAAGGTTGTTCAATCAGCACTTTGCTGGAACTGCTTGAGACATGTAGAATCCACCACTGCAGACCAGAAACAGCATTTGTTGTTAGTTGCATGGTTCTATCAAAATGACCAACATGCATTCTCGGTGCCTGTTCTTTAAGTCTTTGCAGCTGTTGATAATGTAATGGTCCAAATTGGACTGCTGGGAATGCTGCTACTAATTTTCCCATTACACGAGCCACCTGTCTAATTGAAGGTTTTTGCTCGTTTAGGAGATTACTGCAATCTTTAATCAAATCCACCCTTTTCCCTGGGCAAAGTGATATTCATTTGGACTGAATCAATTGTGAACCCCAAATAATTAATAGAGGTACATGGTGTTAACCTAGATTTCTGTGGATGAATTAGAAACCCCAACTTTTCAAAAGTTGATTTCACAACTGCAACAGATTCTTCTGTTGACTGTTTTGTCTTTCCTATAATCAAGACATCATCCAAATATGCCATTAGTACATGCCCCTGGCTACTCAGCAAGCCCAGAATTGGTTTTAACAATTTTTGTGAATATTCTGAGTGCAGATATTAACCCATTAGGCAGAGCTTTGAACTGCCACAACTGGTTCATCCATTTAAATTTAAGATACTTCCTATCTTGTGAATGAACAGACACTGAATAATATGCATCTTTCAAGTCTATAGTTGCCATATAACATGCTTCTGAAATAAGCTGTTTGCAGTCACAAATGTTTCCATTTTAAAATGTCTAAATTGCACAAAAGGATTCAGATTTATCAAATCTACAAGAATCCTACATCCTCCATCCTTTTTTGATCGAGGGAATATTTTTGACACAAATTGGTGACTTTGGTAGACTGATTTTTCAATAACCCCTTTTTTTTTTTAATATATAGGGTTTCAATTGCAAACTGAACCTCCATCACTTCTTTTTGTACAAAGTGCAGAGTTCGGCTAGGAACATGCTGAACACGCAAATCATAATTTGGATTGAATTCAATTCGAAATCCTTGTATATTATTCAGGATTACCACATCTGAAATAATTTTCTTCCAATTATTATAGAAGAAATGTAACCTGCCTCCAACTTTTGGACTTAATCCAGTTAGTATGTTCCCATGAGAACCAGGTCCACCTACCTCTTGAGTAATTTCAGTACCCTGAGATGCCTGGGTTCTCCCGGAAGCACGCCCACTGGTTCTTGCTCCCGCTGCAGGCCGCCAACTACGTCCCTGCGTTGATGAGCGACTTGGTCCAGGATCCGTATGACGTCTGAAAGGATACTTCCTCTTTACAGACTTCACAACCATTGATGTCTTCATCAATCCTGTTTTCGCTTCATCTTCCAACTCTTTAATACGTCTCCCGAGATCTCTCCAAAGAGTAAGTTGGGTAATTTGTATATTACTTGGTTTGCAGAGTGCTGCGAATTTCGGATTCATAGTAGACCGTATAGCACTTCTCTAACTGGGTGCTGCATAGCAACCCCAGTGCTTGCTGATGCAACTTCGTCATCTTTTGGTTGTTACCTGCTATTCTGGTAAAAGCAGTTATTACAGAACCCAGCAGCTTTAATATTCTCTGCAACTGATTCCAGATACTCTTGCAGTCTCATCCATTTCATGCTGTTCCAGCTAATGGTAAACCAAGTAATTTATTAAGGAGGCCAGTTCTTCCTAATTGCTCTCCTGACCCTGACGGGGCAGCGAATCCTACTACCAGGGTTGGAACATCTGGCAGCTGCCTTTCATCGCCTTGTACAGCCTCACCGTCAGAGTCGGGGTCTGAAATCTCATGACCCGTAGCACGCTCCTCATTCCTGAGGGTGCATTCCATCAGCCCTGAGCCAGGTGCTGTTAAGCTGCTCCTGCAGCTTGGATTACAGTACACTCCTTCCTGAGTGAACTTTTGCTCCAACAACCTATGAAAAAGGCTTCTATTTGGGCAATACGCTCGAAAGCAGTATCTAGCCCTGTACCAGGAGCTGTTTGAGCTGTTTCCAGCAGCTTGGCTTTCAGAACACTCCTCACTGAGTGAACGTTGCTCCAACAGCCTGTGTAAAAGGCTTTCTATTTGGGCAATACGCTCTAAAGCAGTATCTAGCCCTGGAGCTTCTTCATTGCCTGGGACTCCCTCCGTTGGGATTTAAACTTTGTCTTTTGCCCGACAGGCACTGACTGTGTTTTCACCAGCCCCAGGTCCACAGTCGCTATGCTCACCGCTGGCGACTGTACAGGGGTTTAGAGGCGGTTGGTCTCTAACCGCGGACTCCCGACTTTCCCGACTTCTGTCGGCTATGTCGCTCGCCTCTTCCCCCTGTCCGTTTTTTTCCCATGGCGTCTGTGGAAAAAATCGCCATAGACCCACAGTAAACGGACCTGGAAAACCTGTAAAAAAGTTTTTACTTACCTTGTAGTTGAAAAACTACAAACCACTCGAGGAGCACTGCTCCTCACGTCCGTTTGGGTCAAGGCGTCTGACGTAATGACGCGCAGGCGCACTGACGGGCTTCTTCACGTAGTCACTCACGTGACTCCGAAGTAAAATAGTCTTCACCCTACCACAGTTATCCAACCAGACGCAACTAAATTTAAAGTACATCTTTTTTCCCCAAGAACCATTTTTTGCTTAAGTCCAAGTCAAGAGTCAAGAGAGTTTTATTGTCATGTGTCCCAGATAGGACAATGAAATTCTTGCTTGCTGCAGCACAATACAATATGTAAACATAATACAGAATAGGAGAAAAAGTGCGGTCTGTTGATATGCCATAGATCATATATATACAAAATAAATAAACAGAATAAATTCAAATCTGGGAAAGATGCTGGAATCAATAGGCTGGAGTCAAAGAGGTAATAATAGGGCATTTGGATAGCAGTAAAATGATTAGTCCAAGTCAATATGGATTTATGAAAGAGAAATCATACTTGACTAATCTTCTGGAGTTTTTTGTGGATGTGACAAGTAAAATGGATGAAGGTGTGCCAGTGATGTAGTGTATCTAGACTTTCATAAAGCCTTTGATAAGGTCCCGCACGGGAGAATGGTGACTAAAATTAGAGCACATGGTATTGGGGGTATGGTGCTGATATGGATAGAAAATTGGGTGGCAGACAGGAAGCAAAGAGTAGGAGTGAACGGGTCCTTTTCAGAATGGCAGGCAGTGGCGTGTGGAATGACGCAAGGCTCGGTGTTGGGGCCGCAACTGTTTACCATATATATTAATGATTTCGAAGAGGGAATTAGGAGCAACACAAGCAAGTTTGCGAATGACACAAAGCTGGGTGGCAGTGTGAAATGTGAAGAGGATGTTAGGAGGTTGCAAGATGACCTGGACAGGTTGAGTGAGTGGGCAGATGCGTGGCAGATGCAGTATAATATAGATAAATGTGAGGTTATCCACTTTGGCGGCGAAAACAAGGGGGAAGATCATTATCTGAATGGGGTTAGGTTTGGTAAGGGGGGGGGTGTGCAGCGAGACCTAGGCGTCCTTGTACACCGGTCACTGAAAGTTGGCTGACAGGTACAGCATGCAGTGAAGAAAGCTAATTGAATGTTGGCCTTCATTACAAGAGGCTGTCAGTATTGGAGTAAAGATGTTCTTCTGCAGTTGTATAGGGCTCTGGTGAGACCACCGTGTACGGACGCGGCGCCGACAGACAAGAAGCCGAAGCAAAGAAGCCGAAGCCAAAGAACGGAATAGAAACGAGGCCGAAACGCCAATGAACCGAAAGAGTCCGAAAACGAAACGCCTACTAACCGAAGGGGCTGGACGCCTAAATGCAAACTAACGGAAAGGGAGGGACGCCTAAACGCCTACGAACCGAAAGGCTGCGTCGCCTAAAAGCAAACTTATCGAATGGCCGCTCAGTCCTTCTCTCCAGAGATGCTGCCTCTTCAGCTGAGTTACTCCAGCATTTTGTGTCTATCTTTGGTGTGACAGTTGTGTCATTTCATCGGCTCAGTGTATTGCGCGCCCAGGAGAGAAGCTGGACATGCCGCTTGCAACTAATCAAAACAAGTGCGCTCACATTGAAATCACACATTAACCATGTTCCCGAATGTAAGAACGATTTATACATGTAATACATGATACACATCAGTTAATTAACCATGTGTAAATGTATATAATGTATTACATGTATAAATCGTTCTTACATTCGGGAACATGGTTAATTAACTGGTGGCATTATTTCCCTGTCCTAACGGCCTTTGTTTTAGCCGGTGAGTACATCTATTCCATTGAGCGTACTTGGTTGAATAGATGCAAACGGAATGTCCAGCTTTTCTCCTGGGCGCGCAATACACGAAACCGATGAAATGACACAACTGTCACACCAACGATTGACACAAAATGCTAGAGTAACTCAGCTGAAGAGGCAGCATCTCTGGTGAGAAGGAATGGGTGGCGTTTCGGGTCGAGACCCTTCAGACGCACTCTGAAGAATGGTCTCGGCACGAAACGTCACCCATTCCTTCTCTCCAGAGATGCTGCCTGTTTTGTGCGTGGGAGCTTGGGTGCGTTCCGCAAACATCGAGACGGTAATAAGTAAACCGTCTGTCCCCGCGGCCGGGGTGAATCACCCTGGTGTGGGTGTCAAAGGCCGGCGGTCGAAGGGGGGGGGTCACCCAGGTGTGGGGGTTGGGGTCCGATGGCGATGCATCGCGGTCAGTGACTGTGGGCGCTCCCGCGGGTGGACACGGAGGAGAGAGAGAAAGGGGAGAGAAGGGGAGAGATAAGGGATAGAGAGCGGGGGGGGGAGAGAAGGGTGAGAGAGAGAGATGGGGGAGAGAGAGGAGGGAGAGAGAAGGGAGAGAGGGGAGAGAGAAAAGAGGGGAGAGAGAGGAGGGGAGAGAGAAGAGGGGAGAGAGCGGAGGAGAGAGAAGGGAGAGAGAGGGATAGGAGTAGGGAGAGGGAGAGGGGGAGAGAGAGAAGAGGGGAGAGAGAAAGGGGAGACGGGAGCGAGCGGTTCATTTTCCCACACAAGCCATAGGTGACTGGACAATCTGAACCCAAGCAGCAAGTTGAAAGCGGCCGAAGGTGTGCATTGCTCGGGACAGCTCCCACTCTCCCACGGCCACCCTCCGCGGGCTGCGGGTCGGGTGGGCGGAGGTTTGGGACAATGTTTATGCGTTCACAGTGATGTGATGGACACGGGGGTCTCGACCAATTGCTGACAAGTCCCGCTCCCCGGCAACGTCAAGTCCGTTATTGGACTTTTCTGTTGAGCGGCAGACGGTCTTTTGGACTGTAGGCGCCGCCGCCTTTCGGGTAGGTGGCGTTTCGACTGAGCGGCCATTCGGTAAGTTTGCTTTTAGGCGACGCAGCCTTTCGGTTCGTTGGCGTTTAGGCGTCCCGCCCTTTCAGTTAGTTTGCATTTAGGCGTCCCATCCATTCGGTTAGTAGGCGTTTCGTCTTCGGACACTTTTGGTTCATTGGCTTTTCGGCCTCGTATCGATTCGGTTCTTTGGCTTCGGCTTCTTTGCTTCGGCCTCTTGTCTGTCGGCGCCGCGTCCGGGTACCGAGACCACAACTGGAGTATTGTGTACAGTTTTGGTCTCCTAATTTGAGGAAGGATATCCTTTTGCTTGAAGCAGTGCAGCGTAGGTTCACGAGATTGATACCAGGGATGGCGGGACTGTCATATGAGAGAAGATTCAAAAGACTAGGCTTGTATTCACTGGAGTTTAGAAGGATGAGGGGGTATCATATAGAAACATATACAATTATAAAAGGACTGGACAAGCTAGATGCAGGGAAAATGTACCCAATGTTGGGCGAGTCCAGAACCAGGGGTCACAATTGCACCTATTTTCTATGTTTCTATGTTTCTATGTTAATAGGCTGTTAATGTTCAGCCCTCCACCACCTCCAGTTTAAATTCCATTTAGAATATTTATGGAAACCAGGAAACCAGAAGCAAGAGTTACTCCAGGGAGTTACTCCAGGTACATGGTCAGGGAGTGATTCTGCGTTGGTTTTCAGCGGCCGCTGCGAGGCGGCGACCGGACAGCAATGGCGGCCAGATCTCCCACAATTCAAAGCGAGGGAGAAAGTGCCCAGCGCCGACCAGTTGCCGTGGCAGTGCGTATGCGCAAGGCGGCCGATGATGTGCTGGCCGTGGTTATGCGCATGTGCAGGGGGAGGATGTGCTGGCCGTAGCAGTGCGCATGTGCAAGGCGGCCTGCCGTGCCGGTGGATGAGCAGCGAGCGGAACCATAGAAACATAGAAATATAGAAAATAGGCGCAGGAGGAGGCCATTCGGCCCTTCGAGCCAGCACCGCCATTCATTGTGATCATGGCTGATCGTCCCCTATCAATAACGCGTGCCTGCCTTCTCCCCATTTTCCCTGACTCCACTAGTCCCTAGAGCTCCATCTAACTCTCTCTTAAATCCATCCAGTGACTTTGCCTCCACTGCCCTCTGTGCCAGGGAATGCCATAAATTCACAACTCTCCGGGTGAAAAAGTTATTGCTCACCTCAGTCTTAAATGACCTCCCCTTTATCTGAGACTGTGGCCCCTGGTTCTGGACACGCCCAACATTGGGAAATGTTTTCCTGCATCTAGCTTGTCCAGTCCTTTTATAATTTTACATGCAGGAGAGCGGAGACCCGGCGGCGCGGACACAGATACGGATGGCGGGCGGAGACGAAGATTGACAGACAGAGAGAGAGAGAGAGATAGAGAGAGGGGGGCCCGATCAGAGTTGAACGGCAGGTGTCCTGCCTTGGCCGGAGGCCGCCTAGATTTCGCGGCCGTAGGCTTCAGCCTATGAAGCCTAGTGGTAAATCCGACTCTGCGAGGCACCCCTAGATATCGAGGCCCTAACCTTAAGCTTGTCAATCTTATACGTAAATTCCGCCCTGCTCCACGGGGAAAAAACAAAGAACATTGATATCCTTCGTCCCTCCCGCTGCACCATACATAGATGTCTGCGTTGATTTCTGATGAGTCATATTCTCTAGTCTCTGTTCTATATTCTCTGGTCTCTATTCTCTATTCTCTCTCCTCTCTTCACCTTAATATACATATAACCTATTTGGATTATCTAGAACTCCTGCTCCCCTTTCGCACTCGTAATATTTGTGCCTCAGCTGGATACGCATTAATTTACCAAACAATCTCGCAATCTTTCTCCTTGCCTTGACCATCTGTTCCTGGGGAGAAATCTTCCCCTTCCATTTTCTCCTTTGCTTCTTATATCGCATCTTTTCATCTCTGCCCTTTGTCCAACAATCTGCCAGTGAAACAACCCCCTCCCTCCGCATTATTAGATCATCCTATCATTCGCCCGGCATTGCTCCACCCCCAGCATTCTTCCAGTTTTCTGCTCCCCTCTCCGCCCCACACCAGACTACAAGCAGGCTAAGAAGGGTTACGACGGTAAACGTCGCTTATTAATTTACCACAGAGATGCTGCCCGAGCCGTTAATTTACTCCAACATTTTGTGGGGGGTTGATGTGAGAATCCTACTTTCATGCATTGTCAACTAAATGCTGCCAAGTCCAAAATTCACTCGGCGTCAAGCCTATTTGTATGGAAAATCTCTGCATGTATATTGAATAATCGGGACTGCTAAAAGATAGGCCAAGCTTACAAAATTTTAAATGCATGGCATTTATGGGGCGTGGAGTTGAGAATACTTTCTTAAAAAAAAGAAAATGGTTGGAACAAGGACCCTTCTATGCTCGGCTAATCCAATTAGTATATATTTCGGAATTTCCATATCTTGAAATATTGCTAAGCATTCTGCTGATCAAAATATTATCTAAACTGTTGTGATCACGGAGTTTTATTTACATTTCACTGGGGCTACTTAACTTCTAACGTGCATTTTGGGAAATCCAAAGACCATCGCCACGAGTCACTGATTATTTATTTCATAAACCAATTCCAGGACTTTGCAATGCACTCTGAACTAACCAAACGCTTGTTGCACGGAGGTGGAGTAACAATGTATAAATAACTATTTACACCCTGCAGGCTAGGGTAAGGTAATAAAATCATGGATACATACAGCACGGAATCTGGCTCACCGTCTCAGTTTATATATGCTGACAAAAATTAGACATCTAAGCCATCCAATTCTATGACTCAATGACTGTCTATAACTCCAAAGAGGACTTGGCAGTTTGGATTATATTCCTCAAAGCGCAGAGTAGATTCAATGGCGGCCCAATTATTGTACGTAATATAGGTATGCACAGAAAAAATAATAGTATACATTTTACTACAGGGCAGCATGGGCGGCACAGGGCCGCAGAAGGTACAACGCAACAGTCCCATGTTCGATCTCAGGTGCTGTCTGTGGGAGTTTTATATTGTCCTTGCGACCGCGTGGTTCGGGTGCTTCGGTTTCCTCACACATTCCAAAGGCGTGCGGATTTTTAGGTCAAGTCAAATCACATTTATTTATATAGCACATTTAAAAAACAACTCTCGTTGGCCAAAGTGCTTTACATTTGGTATAAGAATAATATAAACAAACAACCAAATACATAGGTCAAATGGCCACTAAAAAAATGTCCGTAGCATAAAGGGAATAGGTGCGAAGGTGGGTTTACTTAGACCAATTGTGACCTGCTGATCGGTGGACAGCGTGTACTCATTCGGCGGAAAAGCTTGTTTCCATGCACTTTCTCCCCCAAAACTATGAGCATCGTAATATTGCGCTCGCACACATAGTGCAATTCAAGTTCAGGCGCTCGTAGAATTAACTGGACAACTGCAGCGAATATGAAACCCGTGTTTCATGGCTGGGAGATTGGGTAATGTTTGTTCCCAAGCTGGAGGATGGGAGGTCGGAAGGCACCTAGGGTAAAAGGTGGAGCCACTCCATTTGAAGGATGTTAATCATTATCTGTGCAAGATTATAATTGATGTACCAGCCCGTGCAATCATGTCTGCCAATAACTCAGGAGAAAAGCGACGCATCCACGGAGCGCGGATAAGTGAAAGAATATGTCAACAAACATAAGGTGACATTATATAGAGGAAAATATGATCCAAATTTCATGGAAAAAAGATAATTAGCAACAGTACAGTACAAAAGATTAGGTGGCACAACGTATTCGGAAAAGAGTTAAATATTTTAAGGCAACCTGAATAAGTACATCATTGCCGTGACTGACTGAATTAGCAAGTGCGCAGAGGAGCGCGTGCCAAAGGAAACAATCCGGGTGTTTCCCCAACCCGAAATAACGAATGAAACATGAGATATATACCCAGGTTAAGGCCGCAGCATGCAAGTGAACATAAGTGGAGTGGTACAGGTAAGCTCCATGTGATCTTCGTAAAGCTATCAATAATAGACACACGTAACTCAGCGGAAGAGGCAGCAACTCTGGATAGAAAGGATGGGTGACGTTTCAAGTCGAGACACTTCCCGCAATGTCAGCAATACTAAGGAGTTTATTATCGATTTAAGGAAACGATACGATACACATACCCGAATATGCATTGACAGCGTAAGGTAGATAAGGTTGAAAGCTTAATGTTCTTAGGAGTAAATATCACGGAAAACCTGTTGTGGACCAGCCATATCGACGATTTGGTCCATAAAGCACACCAACATCCCTACTTATTTAGAAGGCTAAGGAGAGTTGGCACAACCCCAAACAATCTCACGAACATCTATAGATGCACCGCTGGCAGCATTTTAACGTGAAGCATCACATCGTGGTTTGGAACAGCTCCATCCAATGCGTCAAGAAGTTGAAGAGGATTATGGGCGCGGCCCACAGCATGAGGCAAACAAAACCTCCTCCCATTGAATCCATCCATACATATCACTGCTCGGCAAGGCCACTAGTATAATTGAGAACGAGTCGCAACCGATTTCTTCCCTCTATTATCTGGCAAGAGGTACAGAAATGTGAAAGTACGTACCTCCAAATTCAGGGACAGTTTCTCTCTAGCTGTTATTAGACAACTGAACCATCGTATCACCAAGAGGTAGTCTGACCTCCTATCTACCTCTTTGGACATCCTCGAACTATCTTTACCCAGACTTTATTTGACTTTATTTT
This sequence comes from Malacoraja senta, assembly GCA_038087875.1. NCBI lineage: Eukaryota > Metazoa > Chordata > Chondrichthyes > Rajiformes > Rajidae > Malacoraja > Malacoraja senta. Next base: position 7,592,039 of record CM075981.1, on the reverse strand, counting down.
AAACAAAATGTTATCCCCTTCAACTTGGGCGACTTGATTTTAATCACGTGTAGTATTTTCGATGTGTGGATATTACGCAAAGATAGACACAAAATGCTGGAGTAATGCAGCTGAAAAGGCAGCATCTCTGGAGAGAAAGGAATGGGTGGCGTTTCCGATCGAGACCATTCATACGCACTCTGAAGAATGGTTTTGTCACGAAACGTCACCCATTCCTTCTCTCCAGAGACGCTAACTGTTTTGTGCATGGGAGCTTGGGTGCGTTCGGGGGCCAGGGGGTGGGGGTGGGGGGTTCACCCTGGAGTGGAGGTTGGGGTCCGATGGCGTTGCATCGCGGTCAGTGACTGTGGGACGCTCCCGCGGGTGGAGACGGAGGAGAGAGAGAAGGGGGAGCGAAGAGGAGAGTTAGAAGGGAGAGAGAGCGGGGTGGGGGAGGGGGAAAGAGAGAGAAGGGGAAGAGAGAGAGAAGGGGAGAGAGAGAAGGGAGAGAGAGGAAGGGGTGAGGAGGGAAGAGAGAGGAGGGTAAGAGAGAGGAAGAGAGAGAGAGAAGAGTGGAGAGAGAGGAGGAGAGAGAGAAGAGGGGAGAGTGAGGAGGAAAGAAAAGAGGGGGGAGCGAGGAGGAGAGAGAACGGAGAGAGAGAGGGGAAGAGAGAGAAGAGGGGTGAGAGAGGGGGAGATAGAGAAGAGGGGAGAGAGAAGGGGGAGACGGAATCGTGGGGTTCATTTTCCCACACAAGCCATAGGTGACTGGGCAGTCTGAACTCAAGCACCAAGTTGAAAGCGGCCGAAGGTGTGCATCGCTCGGGACAACTCCCACTCTCCCACGGCCACCCTTCGCGGGCCGCGGGACGGGTTGAGCGGAGGTTTGGGGCAATGTTCTTGCCTTCCACAATGATGTGGTTGACGCGTAGGTCTGGACCAATCGCTGACAAGCCCCGCCCCTCGTCAACGTCAAGTCCGTTATTGGACTTTTTTGTTGAGCGGCTGTCGGTCCTTTGGCTTGTAGGCGACGCCGCTTTTCGTGTAGGTGGCGTTTCAACAGAGCGGCCATTCGGTAAGTCTGCTTTTAGGCAACGCAGCCTTTCGGTTCGTTGGCTTTTAGCCGTCCCGCCCTTTCGGTTAGTTTGCATTTAGGCGTACCATCCTTTCGGTTAGTACGCATTTCGTCTTCGGACTCTTTCGTTCATTGGCGTTCCGGCCTCGTTTCCATTCGGTTCTTTGGCTTCGACTTCTTTGCTTCGGCTTCTTGTCTGTCGGCGCCGCGTCCGCACACGAGATAAACCAACCCTCCTTCGAAAGGATTGGCTGAGCAGACTGGAAGAACATTTTCAGCGTCGATTTGTCCAAACCACGTCTTCAAAACCATCTTAAGGTAACATGCAAACATTTTTGCTGACAGTTCCACGGGAATAACAGGATACTCTGCACACTTTAGACTTAAGCAAGATGTGAGACCTGTGTATTGTCGACGAAGACCTGTATCATATACACTAAACCAACAAGTGGAGGAAGAACTCGACAGGTTTGAACGGAATGCAGTACTCGTAAAGACAGACCAGAGTAACAGGGCTACGCCAATAGTTGCCGTACCCAACGCCGACAAAACTGTTCGACTATGTGGTGAGTACAAAGTCAAAATCAACCAAGCCGTTGATAACGAACAATATCCGTTATCAACCTCGCAAGATCTGTACATAGAACTTAGCCGAGCAAGAGTCTTCACTAAACTGGACTTGTCTCACGCTTACGCCCAAATCAATGTCGACAGTACTTGACCATCAACACACATAGGGCTTGTATTCCTAAACAAAGCTGCCTTATGGTGTGAAATCCTCCTCGACAAAATTTCACTCTTTCATGGCAAAATGTTACAAGTCATTCCGCACTGCGTGTGCAACAAGGATGACCTACTGCTATTCACAGTAGGCATGGTAGAACACCTGGAAATCTTTGAGCAAGTTATCACATACTAAACTGCCACAATGTCAAACTGCGACAAAGTAAATGTGCATTTGTGCAGTCAAAGGTGGTGTACATTGGACTCAATGTAGATGCCAATGGTGAAGGCGAAAGTTGAAGCAATAGTGAATTCTACAAAACCCAACAATGTGTCAGAGCTACGTTCATTCCTTGGGATGGTGCAAATAGAAAAAGAAGCACTCAGCATCGTGTTCGGAATCAAGAAATGTCATCAGATTCTTCTCGGCAGACCTTTCACCCCAGTGACTGATCACAAACGACTACTAGTGATACTTGGTCCCTAGTCAGCTATACCTTCCATGGCGGCATCATGTATGCAGCGCTGGGCAGTTTTGCAGTCCCATTATGACTACAAGGTTGATTACACAAGCTCCAATTGCAATGCAGTTGCAGAAGCGTTTCCCCTGTTCCCCCATGAGAAGTCGGACGTGGGAAGTGAGAACTCAATCTACACATTGCAAGTGACTGCAACAGAAATTGCAGCAGAAGCAGAGAAAGACACTGTGCTGAAGTGCGTCTATGAATAGACATTGAATGGTTGGACGGAAATCGATAGTGGATTTAACTCAGTTCTGAACTTAGAGCTGAAGCCTCTCCATAATCGACGCCATGAATTATCATGTGAGCGGGTATTACAGAGTGGTTGTAATAGAGTCCTTGATAAACAAATCTATGAATGAACTTCATGCTGATCATCCTGGCATAGTAAGCATAGTCAATTGCCAGAATTTTGTGTATTCGCCTGGTAATGGCAGTGACATCGAGACACTGGAGAGCAAATGTAGCATATGCTAAAATTGCCGGAGTAAACTACCAAAAACACCACTGCAACCCTGGTCAGGGAACTTTACAGAGAGTTCATGTAGATTTTTGTGAAAAGTGAAATGTTCACATTCTGGTTCATGTAGATAGTCATTCCAAATGGATTGAGGTTAAGCATATGGGGTCAAGCACTAATACCGAGCGTACCATAGATGAGTTGAGATCCATTTTTGCATGCCATGGTTTACCGGAAGCACTTGTTTCTGATAACGGGCCTCAGTTTCGTTCAGATCGATTCAAATAGTTTATGCAGCGGAAATGTGTAAAACACACACATGTTCCCCCATACCACCCAGTCTCCAATGGGGCGGCGGAACGGTCTGTTAGAGTTGTCAAAGATGTTCTCAGGAAACAGGTTTTACAGGGTAGTTCAAAGCTCAGCATGAAACATCGTTTGGCTGTTTGCTTGCTGAAGTACAACCACAAAACACACAACAACAGGTTAATCACCTGCTGAATTATAGATGAGGAGAAGTCTAAGATTACGCCTGTCTAGTTCAACCCAATTTGGCCTAGAGAGTCGAGCAAAAACAATTAAGTCAAAAACGCCATTTTTACTCCCATAAAAAGGAGAGGTAATTCAAGCCAGATGAGCAGGTTCGTGATCTCAGTCCTCCCATCGTCCAGTCGAGACAAATGGGGCGTTGGCAAAATAGTGGAAGTGTGTGGAATAAAAATATACTTAGTTGAAGTTGGAGATAGGATCAAAAGTGTTCATATTGATCAAATGATTCCAGACAAAGTGAACCAAAAACTGTGCATGAAGTCATGATCCCTGAGTTTTTAACTAAAAGTGAGTTGGAAGAGACCACTGTGATTGAAACACAAAATTCAGTTAGTACAGACAAAGAAACATATTCCTCTGGTCAAAGTGAGGGTACTAAAACAGAGCCAAACAAGCCAACAGTTGAGTCAACACCTAAACCTGTTACACCGGTTACTGTGAGACGATCAGGCAGGATCCATAAACCAGTAGGCATATTAGGTTTGTAAGTTAAGTAACTCAATGTACAGGTCAAATGAAAATGTGTAGATATATAAAATACATATACCATGTTTATCATTTAAGATTTCATAAATACTGGTATCACGACAATAAAATTATAACTGCGTACTTAGATTTAATACTTAAAAAAAGGAGTGCAGTGTAATGTTTTAATATATTCTTGTATATGTTAATAGATAGATACATAGAAAATAGGTGCAGGAGTAGACCATTCGGCCCTTCGAGCCTGCACCGCCATTCAATATGATCATGGCTGATCATCCAACTCATTATCCCGTACCTGCCTTCTCTCCATACCCCCTGATCCCTTTAGCCACAAGGGCCACATCTAACTCCCTCTTAAATATAGCCAATGAACTGGACTCCACTACCCTCTGTGGCAGAGAGTTTCAGAGATTCACCACTCTCTGTGTGAAAACGTTTTTTCTCATCTCGGTCTTAAAGGATTTCCCCCTTATCCTTAAGCGGTGACCCCTTCTCCTGGACTTCCCCAACATCGGGAACAATCTTCCTGCATCTAGCCTGTCCAACCCAATAAGAATTTTGTACGTTTCTATAAGATCCCCTCTCAATCCCCTAAATTCTAGCGAGTATAAGCCAAGTCTATCCAGTCTTTCTTCATATGAAAGTCCTGACATCCCAGGAATCAGTCTGGTGAACCTTCTCTGCACTCCCTCTATGGCTATAATGTCCTTCCTCAGATTTGGAGACCAAAACTGTACGCAATACTCCAGGTGTGGTCTCACCAAGACCCTGTACAACTGCATTAGAACCTCCCTGCTCCTATACTCAAATCCTTTTGCTATGAAAGCTAACATACTATTCGCTTTCTTCACTGCCTGCTGCACCTGCATGCCTACTTTCAATGACTGGTGTACCATGACACCCAGGTCTCGCTGCATCTCCAGTTTTCCTAATCGGCCACCAGTAAGATAATAGTCTGCTTTCCTGTTTTTGCCACCAAAGTGGATAACCTCACATTTATCCACATTATACTGCATCTGCCAAACATTTGCCCACTCACCCAGCCTATCCAAGTCACCTTGCAGTCTCCTAGCATCCTCCTCACAGCTAACACTGCCCCCCAGCTTAGTGTCATCCGCAAACTTGGAGATGTTGCCTTCAAGATGTTGCCTTCAATATCAAGGGATGACAAGTAATGACAAGTACATGAGAAGTGATGATTTATTTGTAGAATTTCCACCTGCTGGTTGCACTGCGTGTTAAAATGTTTCATGAATCTATGGAAAATGCACGTGCCGGTGAACCATAATGAGTTGGTGTTGTATATAAGCAGGGAATGTTGGGTAATATAGCTCTCCCTCGTGATCCACGCAACCAGCGTGTAAGGTGTTATGCATTCTGCCGTCCGGAATATAACACTGGGGACTTTCATTTGTTCATAGTTCCATCCGCCACCGTTGCGTCAAATGCTTTCCTTCACTTGTCTGAAACGGAAGTGGACAACGCACGAGACTGCAGATGCTGACAGCTGTCGGAATATGGAGAGCTGCAGCGGAGCATCTGGGGCGTTATTGAAGCCGAAGACGAAGGGTTTCGACCCGATGTCGACTACATTTCGCCTCATAGATACTTTGTGAGCTGCGAAGTTATTTCAATAGTTCACATTTGCTCTTTGAACAAATATTTTGATTTTCACGCTGAAACCTCAGAGACGACAAGAGGAAAAAATCAGCATATGCACTCATGTCCGCTACTTCAGTTACACTCACCTGAGACAGTTTATCCTGAAGAGTTATGGAGTACTAATTAAAAAAAAATCATATATTACCGAACGAATGATTTAGTGAAAGAGTAAATCACCCTCGTTAACAAATTCCAAGCAGGCGAACCACATCTGGATTAGTGTGTGCAGTCGGAATGTTATGTGTTTTATCGTATCAATGGCACACTCTTTTGTGGAACAGTAAAACACCGATTATATTTGTTGCATTCAATTTGTCGTCAACGTTTAGTTGCTGGATTGAATTGACTAATTTTAATAAGATCAGGTAAATTATCAAGGGATGATAAGTAATGACAAGTACATGACAAGTGATGATTTATTTGTAGAATTTCCACCTGCTGGTTGCACTGCGTGTTAAAATGTTTCATGAATCTATGGAAAATGCACGTGCCGGGGAACCATCAAAGTCATAAAACATTACATTTTTTCTTAACCTGCGGCTAGCGCTTGGATATTTGAGATCTTTGAACATAATCTGATATTTCAAAATCATTTTGCTTTGAAAACATGTAGAGGGACAGGTAGTGTAGAGAAAGCAGGGACTCTGGAGAAAGAGGACAGGTTGCGAGAGTGGGCAGCGAAGTGGCAGATAGAATACTGTGCAGCAAAGTATGGGTTCATGCATTTTGGTGGAAGCAATAAAAGCGTAGAGTATTTTCCAAATAGGGAGATAATCCAGGATCGGAGGTGCAAAGGGACTTGGGAGTGCTGTCGCAGGATTGCCAAAAATTTCATTTGTAAGTCGAATTTGTAGTAAGAAAGGCAAACGCACTGCTAGCATTTATCTCAAGAGGACTAGAATACAAAAACCGGGGTGTAACGCTGAGGCTCTGGTCATGTCGCATTTGGAGCATTGTGAGCGAATGTGAGCACCATTTCGGCTGAAGCATGTGCTGGCTCTGGAGAGGGTCCAGAGGAAGTTCACAAGATTAATCACAGGAATGAGTGGGTTAACACACGATGAGCGTTAACGGCAGCGGGCCTGTAGTCGTTGGAGATTAGAAGGATGAGGGAACCTCGTTGAAACGTGGCGAATAGTGAAAGGGTTGAATAGCATGGATGCTGTGAGCATGTTTCAACTCGTAGGAGAGTCTAGGACCTGAGGTTATAGACTCCGAATTAAAGTTTTATTCATGTAGGGTGATGATGTAGGGCGTTCCTTCAGTAGGGTGATGATGAGGAACTTCTGTTGTCATATTTTGCCACGGAAGGCTGTGGACGCGGTCAATTGATATATTTTAAGGCATAGATATATAGATTCTTGATTTGCACCGGTGTCAGGGGTTATAGCAAGAAGGCAGGAGAATGGAGTTAGCAGGGAGAGATCGATCAGCCATAATTGAATACCGGAGTAGACTTGATGGGACGAATATCCCAATTCTGCTCCATCGCACGTCTTATGACCTTTGTCATTTCCGCAAACTGCTGTCTGACCATAGCAATACATGAATAAAACTTGGCAAAATGCACGGTCATCCTCAAAGTTTTGAAATTAACGATGACATTATAGATCCCGAAAAACAGTCAATAAAGTTTACGACGAACATGAAATATTACATATTTAACACATATTGTGGCGGTACGCGGACGTGGCGCCGACAGACAAGAAGCCGAAGTAAAGAAGCAGAAGCCAAAGAACCGAATGGAAACGAGTACGAAACGCCATTAAACCGAAAGAGTCCGAAGACGAAACGCCTACTAACCGAAAGGATGGGTCGCCTAAATGCAAACTAAACGAAAGGGCGGGACGTCTAAAAGCCAAAGGACCGAAAAGCCGCGACGCCTAAAATCAAACTTACGGAATGGCGCTCTGTCGAAACGCCACCTGCCGGAAAGGCGGCGTCGCCTGCAGGCCAAAGGACCGACTGCCGCAAAACGGACTCGGCGTTGCCGGGGGGCGGGACTTGTCAGCGATTGGTCCAGACCCCCGCGTCCATCACATCTCTGTGAAGGTATAAACATTGACTCAAACCTCCGCTCCACCCGACCCTCAGCCCGCGGAGGGTGGCCGTACACCTTCGGCCGCTTTCAACTTGGTGCTTGGGTTCAGATTGCCCAGTCACCTATGGCTTGTATGGGAAAATGAACCCCACTCTCCCGTCTTCCCCTTCTCTCTCCCCTCTTCTCTTTCTCCTCCTCTCTCTCCACTCTTCTCTCCCTCATCCTCTCTCTTACCCTCCTCTCCCCCTCTCTCTCCCTTCTCTCTCCCTCCATTCTCTCTTTCTCCCTTCTCCCTCTCCCCTTCTCTCTACCCCACTCTCTCCCTTCTCTCTCTCCCCTTCTCTCCCCCTTCTCTCTCTCCTCCGACTCCACCGAGGGAGCGTCCCACAGTCACTGACCGCGATGCACCGCCATCGGACCCCAATCTCCACACCAGGGTGATTCCCACGCGCAAAACAGGCAGCATCTCTGGAGAGAAGGAATGTGTGGCGTTTCTGGTCGAGAACTTTCAGACGCACACTGAAGAATGGGTGGAGACGGAGGAGAGAAAGAAGGGGGGTGGAGGGGAGGGAAAGAAGGGAGAGAGGGGGATCACCCTGGTGTGGGGGTTTGGGTCCGATAGCGGTGCATCACGGTCAGTGACTGTGGGACGCTCACGCGGGTGGAGACGGAGGAGAGAGAGAAGGGGAAGAGGGGGAGGGGAGATGGAGCAGAGAGTAGGGGGGAGAGATAAGGGAAGGAGAGAGATGGGAGTGAGAAGGGAGAGAGGGGAGAGAGAAGGGGGAAGGAGAGAAGGGGAGAGAGTGAAGTGAAGGAGAATGAATGGAGTGAGAGGGGAGAGGAGGGGAAGAGAGAGGAGGAGAGCGAGAAGAGCGTGAGGAGGAGCGAGAGAAGAGAAGAGAGAGAGGAGCAGAGAGAAGAGGGGAGAGAGAGGACGAGAGATAAGGGAGAGAGAGAGAAGGGAGAGAGAGAGAGGGAGAGAGAGAGAAGAGGGGAGAGCGAAGGGGAGACGGGAGCGTGGGGTTCACTTTCCCACACAAGCCATATGTGACTGGGCAATCTGAACCCGAGCACCAATTTGGAAGCGGCCGAAGATATACAGCCCCCACTCTCCCACGGCCAACCTCCGCGGGCTGTGGAGGTTGCCTTCACAGTGATGCGATGGACGCGGGTGTCTGGACCAATCGCTGACAAGTCCCCCCCACCAGTAACGTCATGTCCGTTATTGGACTTTTCTGCTGAGCGGCAGTCAGTCCTTTGGCTTGTAGTCGACGCCGTCTTTCGGGTAGGTGGCGTTTCGACAGAGCGGCCATTAGGTAAGTTTGCTTTTAGGCGACGCAGCTTCTCGGTCCGTTGGCTTTTTGGCGTCCCGCCCTTTCGGTTAGTTTGCATTTAGACGTCCCATCCTTTCGGTCAGTAGGGGTTACGTCTTCGGACTCTTTCGGTTTATTGGCGTTTCGGCTTCGTTTCTATTCGGTTCTTTGGCTTCGACTTCTTTGCTTCGGCCTCTCGTCCGTCGTCGCAACGTCCGCACACGATTCTGCCTGACCGATTGATTGTTTCCTGCGCTTGATGTTTTAATTTTACATTTCTGGTCTTATCAATGTTCTCTTCTCAGCATCTCTATCCCGCCAAGGGTGTTCTCTTAGAAAATTAGAAAGAGAGAAAATAGATGCTGGAGTAGGCCATTTGTCCCTTCGATCCAGCACCGCCATTAATTATGATTATGGCTGATCAACCACAATCAGTAACCCGTGGCTGCCTTCTCCCCATATCCTTTGATTCCACTACCCCAGAGAGCTCCATCCAATTCCCGTTTAAATTCATCCAGTGAATTGGCGTCTCCTGCCTTCTCTGGCAGATAATTCCACAAATTTACAACTGTTTGAAAATGATTCATCTCACCTCAGTTTTAAATGGCATCCCCTTTATTCTTAGACTGTGGCCCCTGGTTCTGTACTCCCCTATCATTGGGAAATTGTTTCCTGTATCTAGCTTATCCAGTCCTTTTATAGTTTTATATGTTTCTATAAGTTCCGCTCTCATCCTTCCAAATTTCAGTGAATACAAGCCCTGTCTTTCCATTCTTTCCTCTTACGACAGTTCCGCCATCCATGTAATTATGCTCGTGAACATACGCCGCATTGCTTCAATGGCAATGATGTTCTTCCTCAAATTAGGAGACCAAAACTGCACACAATTCTCCAGATGTGGTCTCAGCAGGAGGCAAATGCCGATGAAGCTCTTCATTCGATGCTCAAATCCTCTCGTCATGAAGGCCAACATGCAATTAGCTTTCTTCACTGCCAGCTGCACCTGCACGTTTACTTTCAGTTACTTGTGTACAATGACACTCAGGTCTCGTTGCACTTAAATACTCGTTACCTAATCTGACACCATTGAGATAACAATCTGCATCCTTGTTCTTGCCACCAAAGTGGATAACCTCACATTTATCTACATTGTACTGCATCGGCCATGCATCTGCCCACTCACTCAATCTGTCCAATTCACCCTGCAATCCCCTAGCATCCTCTTCGCTGTTCACACTGCCACCCATCTTTGTGTCACCTGCAAATTTGACAGTGTTACTAGTAATTCCATCATCTAAATTAGATAAACTGAACACTAATTGGTGTTATCTACAGACCGCCAAACAGTAGCCCGGATGTAGGGTGTAAGTTGCAGCAGGAGTTAAAACTAGCATGTAACAAACGTAATGCAACTGTGGTGATGGGGGATTTCAATATGCAGGTAGACTGGGAAAATCAGGTTGTTTCAGGACCCCAAGAAAGAAAGTTTGTAGAGTGCCTCCTGGATGGATTCTTAGAGCATCTTGTAATGGACCCGACCAGAGAAAAGGCAATTCTGGATTTAGTGTTGTCCAATGAACCAGATTTGATAAGAGAACTCGAGGTAATTGAACCGCTTGGAGGTAGTGATCATAATATGATTAGTTTTAATCTGCAATTTGAGAAGGCGAAGGTTAAATCGGAAGTGGCAGTGATGCAGTTGAACAAAGGGGATTATGAGGGAGGAGCTGGCCAATGTAGACTGGAAAGGGATACTAGCAGGAATGACGGTGGAACAGCAATGACAGTAATTTCTGGGCATAATCCGGAAGACGCAGGATCATTTCATTCCAAAAACCAGCGGACAATACGGGCTGAAAAGATGAAGTACGAAGGGAAGCTGGCCAGGAATATAAAGAAGAACAGTAAAAGCTTCTAGATATGTCAAGGGAAAAAGAGTAGCAAAGTCATATGTGGGTCCCTTGACATGGGTCAAATTATTATGGGGAACAAGGAAATGGCAGAAGCGTTGAACAGGTACTTCGGATCTGTCTTCACTAAGGAAGACACAAACAATCTCCCAGAAGTACTGGAGGACAGAGGATCTAAGGGGGTCGAGGAACGGAAAGAAAATTTCATTAAGCGAGAAATAGTATTGGGTAGGCTAATGGGACTGAAGGATGATAAATCCCCGCGGCCTGATGGACTGCATCCCTGGGTCCTCGGGGAGGTGGCTCTAGAAATAGTGGACGCATTGGTGAACATTTTCCAATGTTCAAAAGATTCAGGTTCAGTTCCTGAGGATTGGAGAATAGCTAATGTTATCCCAGTTTTCAAGAAAGGAGCGAGAGAGAAAACGGAGAATTACAGATTAGTTAGCCTGACTTCGGTGCTGGGAAAGATTGTGGTCAATTACTAAACAGGTAATAATGGGGCAAAGGATAAGTCCAAGTCAGCATGAATTTATGAAAGTAAAATCATGCTTGACTAATCTTCTGGAATTTTTTGAGGATGTGTCAAGCCAAATGAATGAAGGGAAGCCAGTGAATGTAAAGTATCTAGATTTCAGAAAGCCTTTGATAAGGTCCCGGGAGAGGGGTGACTATAATGAGAGCACATGGTATTGGGGGTAAGGTGTTGACATGGATAGAAAATTTGTTAGCAGGCAGGAAGCAAAATGTAGGAGTGAACGTGTACTTTTCAGAATGGCAGGCAGTGGCGAGTGGAGTGCCGCAAGGCTCGATGTTGGGGCCGCAGCTATTTAGCGTATATATTAATGATTTGGAAGAGGGAATTAGGAGCAACACTAGCAAGTTTGCGGATGACACAAAGCTGGGTGGCAGTGTGAACTGTGAAGAGGATGTTAGGAGGTTGTAGGGTGACCTGAACAGGTTGAGTGAGCGGAATGGTACCATTCGGCGCCGCCATTTCGGCTCTGCCGCTTCTGCAGTTGTATAGGGCTCTGGAAAGACCACATCTGTAGTATTGCGTACAGTTTTTGGTCTCCTAATTTGAGGAAGGACATCCTTGTGATTGAGGCAGTGCCGCGTAGGTTCACGAGATTGATCACTGGAATGGCGGGACTGTCATATGAGGAAAGATTGAAAAGACTAGGCTTGTATTCAATGGAGTTTAGAAAGATGAGGGGGATCTTATAGAAACATAAAAGATTATAAAAGGACTGGACAAGCTAGATGCAGGAAAAATGTTCCCAATGTTTGGCGAGTCCAAAACCAGGGGCCACAGTCTTCGAATAAAGGGGCGGTCATTTAAGACTGAGGTGAGAAAAAACTTTTTCTCCCAGAGTGTTGTAAATTTATGGAATTCCCTGCCACAGAGGGCAGTGGAGGACAAATCACTGGATAGATTTAAGAGAGTTAGATAGAGCTCTAGGGGCTAGTGGAGTCAAGGGATATGGGGAGAAGGCAGGTATCGGTTATTGATAGGGGACGATCAGCCACGATCACAATAATAATAATAATAATAATGGATTGGATTTATATAGCGCCTTTCTAATACCCAAGGCGCTTCACATCGCATTATTCATTCACTCCTCAGTCACACTCGGTGGTGGTGAGCTACTTCTGTAGCCACAGCTGCCCTGGGGCAGACTGACGGAAGCGTGGTTGCTAATCTGCGCCTACGGCCCCTCCGACCACCACCAATCACTCACACACATTCACACACATTCACACGCAGGCAAAGGTGGGTGAAGTGTCTTGCCCAAGGACACAACGACAGTATGCACTCCAAGCGGGATTCGAACCGGCTACCTTCCGGTTGCCAGCCGAACACTTAGCCCATTGCGCCATCTGTCGTCCCGATGAATGGCGGTGCTGGCTCGAAGGGCCGAATGGCCTCCTCCTGCACTTATTTTCTATATTTCTATGTTTCTATGCCCAGAAATTCCTGCCCTTGCTGTTCCACCGTCATTCATGTTGGGATCCTTTTCCAGTCGACGTTGGCCAGCTCCTCTCTAGTGTCTTCATTATCCCCTTTGTTCATCTGCACACTGACAGTCCTGATATAAGCTTCTTGCTCTCAAATTGCAGATTAATATTTGTCATAAGATGGTCCCTACCTCGTAGCAGTTCCATTACCTTGAAATCCCTTATCTGGTGCTCACCAACCGAGCGACCGCACCCCCTCTGCCCACCTGCCTCTCCTTTGTATGGGACGTATAACCCTGAATAGACCGTTCCCAGTCCCGATTCTCCTGCAGCCATGTCTCTGTAATCCACACAATGTCATATCTACCAATCTCTAACTGAGCCTTAAGGTCATCCACTTTACTTCTTATACTTCGTGTATTCTTGTATAATATTTTAATCCATACTCACTTCAACTTTCACTTCGATTCCTATTTTACTTGGCCATACTTTCCTATCCTTTCGTGAGCTTTCTGCCCCGGTAATTCTGGTGTATTTCTTAACAAATCCTATAATCTCTTTCCCTTTAACTCCATCATTGTATTTCCAATTTGACTCCTCCCTCCCACTATTTAGTTTAAACCCACCCGTGAAGCAGTGGCAAACCTGCCTGCCAGAATGGTCCTTGTTAAGGTGAGCACCGTCCCTTTTGGACAATTTACCCATACCCCAAAACAAATCGCAGTGGTTTAAGAATCTAAATCATTGCCCGCTGCACCAGCTCATCTGCGACACATTCAGATCCCCTATCTCCATGTTCCTGCCCTCACCAGCACGAGGAACTGGAAGCAAACCAGAGATAACCGCCCCGAAGGTCCTGCTTTTCAGCCTTCTTTCGATCTCTAAAGTCATACTGCAGAATCTCTTTCTCTTCCTCCCGACGTCATTTATGCCGACATGCCTGACGTCTGTCTCTTCGGTTCGTTTCAAGAGGTACATCTCCCGGGATCGCCTGTACTCCAAGGTTCCTCCCCTTCCTCATCGTCACCCACTTTCTCTCTTCCGGTAGCTTCAGTGTAAAAATCTCGCTGTAGGTCCTGTCCAGGAAACTTTCGTTTTTCCCGGATGATCCGGGGGTCATCCACTTGCCGCTGCATTGCCCTATTACGGTCCTTCAGGAGCTGAACCTGGACACATTTTCCACAGTTGTAGCAGCCAGGCACCCGCAGTGTCCCTGACGTCCCACATACTGCAAGAATCACATTGAATCAGCTTACCTGTCATTTCTTCACTACGTCTCACCCTCTCCATCTTTTGGCCTAGTCTCCTCCCTCAGCCTCCTCGCCGAGGACTCTCGTGCCAAATAGTCTGACTTTGCGCACAAGGCCAAAGACTCGCACTTTTTTCAAAGGCACTTCCCTTGACAAGGCACTTCTCTCGACTGATGTCCGATGAATACCGTGGCCTTTGGAAGGGTATAGACAGAAAGCCCTTTGAATGCACGTGTCTAAAGATCGCAGAAAGTGGCAACACGGGTATATAGGGCAGTAAGTTCACACTTGGTGTCCGCGGAAATGTTCTAAATGTATTCGAACAGATATCTGTCAGCACCAAGAATGTAGTGACAGATTTTTATATCGTTTCAAGGAGTTAGTCCTTTAGTCACTTTAATTGAAGACAGGGGGCCAGAAGATAATCGATACGCACCCACGAGATATTCAAAGCCGTCGAAAGATGGATCTTCCAAACACAGTCTCTTGATTAATAGTTTCTTTATTGTAGTGGTAAAAACTGTAATATATTCATCCAAACTTCTTCCCGTACAAATACATTCTAATCACACTCGTGGTCATGCTCGTGCAAGATCGAAAGCTACCTCTCCCCCATTCTTCTTCAAACTAAACCAACTACTAAGGCGTCTGCGGGAGAATCCCTGCCGCAAACACGCCTCAGACTACGTATGAATCCCATCCACATAATTACAGGCAGATACAATTTAAAGGTAACTGGTTATAGTTATAACATACAGAGTTACGCAAAATGGCTACTACATACAGGACCCGAATTGTTCTGAGTATATAACGAGAAAATTACTAATATACATTAAAAAAGTAGCTATAAAAGCTTAACATATATCAAAAAACAAAAAAAGATAACGCATTATATAGTAGCATTCAGACTTCATTAGCGATTCTTTCATCTTCACCTTCTGGAAGCAAGCATAACTTAGTTAATGGTCTTATTAAAGCATTGTTCTTAGTCTGAAGTCGTACTGTACGCAGCAAACTTTTAACGTCAGGCATGATACCCAGTATATAGTCCAAAACTCGAAAGTCCAAAGTTTTGACAGCATGAAACTTCTTCCTCCATATTCGATCAATTTATGGATATGTCGTAACAATAATGTTGATATATGAAAGTCTTTCGAGAGAATAATGGGATATTTGGCCTCTTCAGGCATTGCCAGTCAATTCAGACGTCCTCCAACTTCAGAAATCCTTCTTCCAACACTGGATCAAGCTTGTACAATTGACTGTCTCTTTTGACACCATGTACTCCAGCTTCTAACGTCGATATTTCCTCTTTGTATTTCTGTCTTTCACAATGAGAAATAATCGCGTTTTCCGCATTGAGGAGATCATCAAGATGTAATCCCTGTACGTCGTACGATGCCTTGAAAGCTTGCATCTTCTTTTCAATCGTTTCTTTCAGTATTTCAGGAGCTTCTTCAAAGATACCTTCATCAATCTCCTTCCTTTTTCGAGCAAACAACAATAACCTTGCTTTCGCTTTAAGAAACAAACCACTACATTCACCGGCTTCCTCCATGATGAAAAGTGGATAATTAAATTATTTATTGTGTTTGATGAATCTTTAGCAATAACTTTCACTGTGATGTTTTGTTTAATTTCCGGATTAATAGCAGATATTTCAAATCGCAGCTCAAGCTTTGACCATTCTCTGTCTGGCCTACAGAGAAATTCCGGTCCATTGATCCATCTCTTGTTGCTTAAGAAGCGATCTGGTTTTAGTCCTCTAGAAGCCGCATTCGCAGGATTTTATTTCGTGTTATCATATTTCCACTGTGAAACATTAGTAGCTACCAATACAAAAGAGAATCTGTTTGCTACAAATGTTTTTAAAAAAAACGATTGTTCTCTTTGTTGAAGTATTTAAGCACAGTAGTACTATCAGTCCAGAAGATTGATTCTTCCAGTTGAAGCTGTAGATGGTTTATGCATGCAACCAATTACATAGCTACCTCCCCACTACTAACCCCGCCTTAAGTATCATTTATAATAACGCCTGCTTCTCATCCTGCGCAGTACAGTAGCAGACTGGAGTCCGTGATTACTCATGTGATGTTTAACACTGTATACTTATTAAAGACTATTATAATGCTACACGTGTGTAATGACTATTTACATGGTGTCAGCCAGTGACTTCTCACGTCTCCTGTTTATCGGTTTTTATTTATTTTGCTAAGTTTTTATTTTCATTTTGACAATGGCTTCCTCTTGCCGAAAGCCTGCTCAGCCCGTCTTCGATTCGGACATCGCGGAGCGCTGGGGTACTTTCGAACTGGACTACCGCCACTACATGACTATTGCTCATCGGAACGAGCCCGATGAGGTCCAAGCCTCGCTTCTTCTCAACCTTGCCGGCCCCGATACCATGAGAAGAGCCAGGATCTTCAATTATGCCCCAGCTGTCCTGGGTGCCAACAATCAGGTGCTGATACCCATGGAAACTGCGGAAGACCCGCATGTACTGTTACGCAAGTTCGGGGAGATTTAAAATTTTTTTAATTTTTTTTATTTTTATTTATTAGAAGTAAGTACAATTGTAAACAATCATATTTCCATAATACCTTTTATGTACAGTTTCTTATTTTTAAAAAAATTTGAAATAAAGAAGAAAAAGAAAAAAGTTAGATAATGAAAAATAGAAAAATGTGAGATATATAGTGTGTGAAAAAGAAAAATAAAGAATGAAATAAGAAAGTTGAGACATAGAAAATAGAAGAAAGAGAATAAAAGAAAAGAAAAGAAGAAAATAAAATAGAAGGAGATCATTTATAATCTTGACCATCCGCAGTCACGGATTAGCTTTTACACCTGATTTGCACCATACGTTTCCAAAAAGACGACAAATGGAGACCAACTCGTTCTGAATTGGTCAAATTTATCTATTAGGAGGAATCGCATTTCCTCAAGATGGGCGGTATCCAACATACTTGCAATCCACATTTTGAGCGTTGGTATTGGTGTATTTTTCCAAAATTTCAATATTAATTTTTTTGCTATTATTAAACAATAATTAAAAATTGACTTTTGAGATGAGCTGAATTTGTTCACGTCTTCCATTACCCCAAATATAATCAATTCATTATTGGGTTCCATTTTTGTCTTAAATAGTTTTGTAAATATTTCGAAATTATCACTCCAAAATCCATGAAGTTTTATACAAGAAACAAAAGAGTGTGTTATAGTTGCTTCTTGGGTTAAACATTTATCGCAAATGGGCGATATATTTGGATAACATTTATTTAATCTTGTTTTTGAGTAATATAATCTATGTAAAATTTTAAATTGGATTAGATTATGTCTTGCGTTAATCGAACACTTGTGAATGTATGTCAAATACTTTTCCCATGTAGCCTTCGTAATTTTTATCAATAATTCCCGTTCCCACTCTTCTCTAATTACCTCGGTCACAGGTAAATCTATATTTAAGATACTATTATATAAATATGCTATTAATTTTTGTGTATCAGCTTTTATATTCATTACTTCTTCTAGTAAATCATGAGTTATTTTTTGATATCCCTGTATGTATGTCTTCAAAAAATTACAAATCTGAAAATATTTAAAATAATGAGTGTTTTTCAGTTTAAATTTTATTTGTAATTGTTGAAATGATAATCAATCTCCCATTTCATGCCCTCTAATCGTATTGTAGAAAGGGCGCGATTCTTTACTCGCAAGCAGTTGCCCGGTGAGCCTGTTGAGCGCTTCATCGCTGATTTACGCTACCTAGCCCAGAGCTGCAGGTTCGAAGCTATGACAGACCAGCTAACTAGAGACATTTTGGTGACAGGGATACTCGATCAGAAACTGAGATCAGAGCTCCTCCGCCGACCTGACCTGACCTTAAACGAAGCCATGCATGCCTGCAGATTGGCTGAGGCCGTTGACCCGCCAGACAGTCAGCGTGATTCGGACACTAAATCTATCAACCTGACTGGGTTCAATAGACCGCGACCCCGATCCGATTACGCTCAATTTGTGCCTCGGCCCGGCCCCGCATCTGGCGCTGTAACCCCCAAATGCCCGAACTGTAACTACATACATCCCAGGCAGTCGCCATGCCCTGCCTTCGGTAAAGCCTGCAACTATTGCAATAAATTAGACCATTTCTCTGCTGCCTGTCGTTCTCGTGGGAATGTGCCACGAGCTTCCAGACCTAACCGAGATCCGGAGGAAGCGCTGCTCTGAACGGCTGCCTGTCCTGCAGCTGTCCATTTTTTCCCTTCTTTTTTATTATTTTTAGTACGTTGAAGGTGCAGTTTGGGGGCCTAATCTTTTTATGTGTGGGGGGTGGTGGGGGGGAAGGGGGGAACTTATTTTCGTGTCCCTACCTGGTCGGAGGGGTTGCCTTCCTCCGAGCAGCGCCTTCGACCTGTCCTTGCGGCCTACCAGCGGGTCCTGGAGCGACGTTTCCCTGAGGGGACCTGGCCAGAACATCGGCTTTGGCGGCGGCGCAGAACATCGGCTTTGGCGGCGGTGCAGCGCTGGAGCGCTGTCGTGCAGCGGGCGATTCCTTTCCTGGGCCGCCGCGCTGGAACTCCAGTATGCTGGGACCGCCGATGAGATCATCGTGGAGCCGCGGTTCTGTGGAGCGGTCAGCCGCGACGCTGACCGTTACATCCCGGAGCCTGGGATCTCTCGCTGAGATCGCCAGTGTGTGGGGCTCCGTCCGGCGCGGTCTGTTGGCTTGGAAGCCGCGGTTTCCTGTGGGAAGGCGGCCGTTCCTGGCACCCCAAGCCGCTGGGGGTTCTCCCGTCCCGGAGCACCATCACCCAGCGAGAAAATCGGGCGCCGTGGCGGCGACTGTGGAGGCCTCAATAGGCCCGACTCTGGGTGGACAAGAGGATGGGGACTGGACTTTGTGCCTTCCCCCACAGTGGTTCCCACTGTGGGGGGATGTTTTTGTGTTTTGGTGTTGAACTTCTTTTTGAATACTATGTTGTATTTTTATTAGTGTGCTGCAAGGACATCTGAATTTCCCCTGAATAAGGGGATTAATAAAGTAAAAATCTAATCTAATCTAATCTAATCTAAACATGCTGATGCAAGCTGATAACATGTATAGTTCTCCGTCCTTGCTCTACGCTGCCCACGCTCACGATCCAATTATCTCGCAAGGGGAGGCGAGTGTGCATTCACTCCTTCACGCACCTGGCGGACTACCCGATCCAACTGTCCTGATAACTGTCAACAATTCCAGCTTCCACGCTAAGCTCGATACTGGGGCAAAAGTGAATGTAATGTCAATAAGCCTTTTTAATAAGATAAGGAGTAATGAGCTAATGATTGCAGACTGTTCCACCCTGCACGCCTATGGAGGCGAGGTGCTGAGACCGCTGGGAAAAGCTACTTTCACTTGTGTGCTGAAAAAGACAACGCGTGCCTTGAGTTTTGTGTTTTGAACTCTGACTGCGTGACTTTGTTGGGCAACCAGGCATGCCAGGATCTGGGCCTGGTGTCGTTTGACAGAACGGTCCAAAAGGTGATGATATCGGTAGACCCGATAAAGGAATACCCAGACCTGTTTAATGATGAACTGGGCAAGCTGCCTATTACCTACAACATTGCTACTGATCCAAAGGTGTCACCTGTAATTCGTGCACCGCACAGAGTGTCTCACGCCATGAAGGACAAAGTCGAGTCCATGTTGAACGACATGGTCACCATGGGGGTGCTAGAGACGGTCAGTGAGCCCACCGAGTGGGTGTCCACCATGGTTGCCACGTTAAAAAAGGACAATAATCAAATTCGCGTGTGTATCAACACTAAAGACTTGAACCTTGCCATCAGGCGCCTCCACTACCCCATGAGGACTGTTGAGGATGTTGCAGCCTAGGTCGGACAGGCCACCGTCTTCTCTGTCCTCGACGTAAAAAGCTCGTTTTGGCAGATACGACTGGACAAGGGGTCATCGGATCTGACCACGTTTTCTACACCGTTCGGCAGATTCAAGTTCCTGCGAATGCCATTCGGCATCAACTGCGCCAGCGAGGTGTTCCAGAGGTCCATGGAACAGCTGTTCGCTGGCCCGCCTTGCGCCATCATTGTTGATGACATCCTGGTCTACGGGAAAGACGTGGTGGTGCACGACCAGAACCTACGACGTGTCCTGGACCGGGCACGACAGATAAACCTCAAGCTCAACCCCAAGAAGTGCAGATTCCGGGTATCTGAGGTCACTTACGTTGGCCATGTTTTCACTCCTGCCGGACTCAAGCCCGATCCTTTGAAAGCTGCCGCTATCACGGAGATGCTGGCCCGCACCGACGTGCTCAGTCTACAGCGCTTCCTGGGCATGGTGAACTACCTTGGGAAATTTAATCCCAACCTCAGCGAACTGAGCTCGTCCCTGCGACAACTGACTAGAAAACACACCGCCTGGGCCTGGTTCCCGCAGCACCAGCAGGCTTTCGATGGTTTAAAGTCTAAGCTGGTCAGCACTCCTACTCTGACGTTTTTCGACCTGAAGCCCACCATCACCGTCACCTGTGATGCCTCACGATCCGGGCTCGGCGCAGCCTGCCTACAGTCTTCGGCAGATGGCTCCCTGCTCCCTGTCTCCTATGCCTCCCGTACCATGATCGACACAGAACAACGCTATGCACAGATCGAAAACGAGCTGCTCGCCGTCGTTTTCGCCTGCTCTAATTTCAAGGACTTTCTTTTCGGGAATACTTTCACGGTCGAGACGGACCACCAGCCGTTGGTGACCATCCTGAATAAGCCGATCCATGCCGCACCTGCCAGGCTGCAACGTATGATGATGCAGCTCCAGCGTTTCGACTTCACCATTGTCTACAAAAAGGCCAATTCTACTGGCCTGTAATGGCTAAGTACATTCGGGACCGTGTCTCGTCTTGCTCTACCTGCAACAGCCTTGTGCCCCACCAGCAAAGGCAGCCCCTTTTGCAACAACCCGCGCCTGCCCTGGCCTGGACATCGGTGGCCGCCGACATTTTCGAGTGGCGTGGTAAACACTACCTCGTCCTTGCTGACTCGTACTCGAACTGGTTCAAGGTTGACCTTCTGACTTCCCTCACGTCCGAGATGGTCATCCGTAAGCTGAGGAAACATTTTTCCACTTTCGGCTCGCCTGTCCGTCTGCAGACCGACAACGGCAGGCAGTTTACCAGCCACGAGTTCAAGAACTTTGCCAACAAGTGGAACTTCCTCCACTTCACGAGCAGCCCTGAGTACCCGCAGAGTAACGGGCTTGCTGAGCGGGCTGTCCGGAGTGCCAAACTACTAATGGAGCAAGTGCGCCTGGCTAATTCCGACTTTTACCTCGACCTCCTGAACCTAAGGAACATTTCCAGGGACGCAAACCTAGGCTCACCTGCTCTGAGGCTGATGTCCAGGACAACAAGACCACCGATTCCGATTTCTCAACACAAGCTGCTGCCTCCAGTGCTGGAGCCTGCCTCCGTCCAGACGCGCATTCAGGCTAAGCATGGCATCCAAAGACGGTCACATGATAGTTCGTGCAAGCCTCTCAAGCCTCTGCTGCCTGGACAGGCCGTTCGTCTACATACTGCTAGCGGATATTCCCGTCTGGCCACCGTGGTTGGCATTGCCGATGCGCCTCATTCGTACCTTGTGGACTTTGAAGGTACTGTCTACCACAGGAGTCGTCAGCACCTGCTTGCTGTACAGGAGCCGCTCCCGCCGGCAGCCGGACCTTACGCTCCGCTGCTGCAGTTCCAGCCATCCGCTGCTGATCCCGTTGTGTTCACCTCCGCGTGGGTCGCCCATTGCTAATCATTTTTCTAGCCCTCCTGCAGGTTTGTCCCCCATGCCGCTTTCTGTATCCCCTCCGGCGTCGTCGCTTCCGGGTCTGGGTCTTTCAGGTGAGGGGGGGGAGGGTTGGTCCGTACGCGCTCGGGCCGTGTCAGCAAGCCGCCTGTTCGGTATGGTGATTTTGTTTAAGTCGTTGCCATAGTTACTCACCATGTTTAATCTTCTAAGGGGAAGGATGTAGATGGTTTATGCATGCAACCAATCACATAGCTACCTCCCCACTACTAACCCCGCCTTAAGTATCTTTTATAATAACGCCTGCTTCTCATTCTGCGCAGTACGGTAGCAGACTGGAGTCCGTGACTATTCATGTGATGTTTAACTCTGTATACTTATTAAATACTATTATAATGCTACACGTGTGTAATGACTATTTACAGTTTTGCTGCATTACGTCGCAGTAAGTTATATTCTGGGAATTGTAATTTGCTTCAATGGTGCCAATCTGGCCTTTCCCATTAAGAATGCAAGATATACTTTAGAATCGAAAGCTACCTTACTACCAGGAGGTAGAGGATTGGTCCCATAAAATAGGGACAGCAGATTGGGCTGGAACTCTGTGAGACAATACTGCCAGAAGAACTGGTTCCGTAGAAGTGGAACTAAAGATTGTTTCCGTAGAAGAGGAACTGGAGAAGCTAGAATTCTGCCAGAGATTGTAGCTTGACCGGTTTTAAAGCCTACGACACAGCCACTCAACTTATGCGAAGATTGAAAACTTCACTAATCGAGAGCGCGAGGAATGAACAGCTATTGTATTATGCTGTAAATGTCAAAGCTGGAACGCTTTAATTAGAACAGCTTCTTCCCGAAAATGTTGGACTGATTCGTCGCATTTAAAACTTGTGTGAGATCTGTGAGATATAATAGAACCAGGTCAGCAAAAGTTTTGTAAAGCAGCCAAGAAGCTGGCCCGGATAAAGGCAGGTGCGTGGCCTTCGAAATAATTGGATGTTTTCTGAAAGTCCAGTTTGGTTTTGGATTCTTTCGAGTGTGTATGGGACACTGCACCACAATGAACGATTGTTATGGATTTATGCACAACTATTGAAAGTTTATCATTAAAGACAGATGCAGACTGAAAAAGCCTGTTTGTCCAATTAGCAGATTTGTCCAATTAACAGATTCACGGAGCAAGAAGAAGCAGGTAAGCCAGGCGAAGAATAGCCACAGGGGGTATGAAGAAGAGCCGGGACAGAGACGATGTAGCCAACGAACAAAGAAGCCCACCGAAAAGGCCCGAGTTGCATTTCTGGAGAAAAGCCAGAAGGAGTAAAACAAGCTATGGAAGCAGGTTGTCGATCTAATAGAGAGCCACTGTGAGCGTATGTGCCTTGAAGAGAACGCTGAAAAAGTGATATCTAATCGTAGGCGACTGGTCAACCTCCGCCTTGAGGTTGCACAAAACCACAAATATTACTGAGCCTATCACCGCCATAGGATGAAAACAAATGGCATATGAGTGGTTTCAAGAAGCGATGGAACATCTTAATGGAGTTGATGGCAATGTAGAGGAATGGATAGTTGGTTGATCAAAGGACCGCCACATTATAGTATCTCAAACGGCTCTACACAAAATCAAGACATGTCAGGTTCTGAAGCCAATTCAATTTCAAGAGCCTCTGCTCGTATGTACTCTGAAACAACTATGGCTGCTCTTACGGTACAAGTTGCCGCCTTGCTGTGAAAGCGTGAGATTGAAGCAGAGGAAGAATTTGGAAAAGCCTGAGGCACGTGCGGTACAGACGATGAGAGAGGCTGATGAAGAAAGAAGGCAGTTAAAGAGAGGGAATAACAGTTGGAACTGGATACGAAGTTGGATGAAGCCAGCAGGAAGATTGAGATACTTGTTTGAATGACTTAAATCACGCATAGTGATTAAGATCCAAAGACTTTTATTAGCAATACAGCATCTGCAACTTAATCATAACATACTAATCAAGACTGGGAAATAAAGTGAAAAGGGCTTTCTTTTAATCCAGTGAGCGGCGCCTCAGTATGACTCATAGCATGAGTGACACTTATCTGCATCCTCCCTCTTAAATAATTAAATGTCAATACAAGACCATGAACTAAATAAGGCGTGCATAGAAATTGATAATAAGCTGGAGGAAAGTCAAACGTAGCACGGGTACTTCACGATGTGCTTGCAAACACGACCAGCAAGTGGGCGACATAAATCATTTCCGTTTTTCGCCACCGGGGACAGGGTCGGTGGCATAAACTGGTGGCGGAGATGAAAACGGCATTCCCGGTGATGGAACAGGGGACTTTGGCACAGGCGGAGGAGATCGCTATTGGCACAGTAGCCGTTTCGGAAGCAAGTTGGTCACACCATGATGTGGTGTCGGAAATACAAGAAGAAGGCACATAAAGAAAAGATGGATTTCTTAAAGGAGAAGGGAATCTGTTTTAGACGTCTGAAAAAAATGACACATGGTTAAAGACTGTAAGTGTCCTATACCTTGTGATAAGTGCAAGCAAGATGATTCTGAGGGACTTGCCACTGAGCAGAAGAAGCCGGAGCAAATAGAGCAGAAGGCGAAGCCAACAAAGAGTGATGCTTTCACCTCACCTCAGATAACTGCCCATATTGGGGCCGGGGTAGACACCTGTATCTTGTCTATCTTACCAGTACAGGTAAGGAATAGAAAGACAAATACAGCGTTGCAAAATTTTGGATCATGGAAGTTCGGATACCTTTTGCACAGAAAGCTTGATGAGAAAGCTGGACATTACAGGAGATAAGGTTAAGATTCTATTGCGTACCTTGAATGGAGAGAAAGAATGTGTTCGTCGTTAGATTACATGTATGGAAATATCTAGTCTGGATGAAGGCACATCTATTCCAATAACTGCGGTGTTTACACATGAGACCATGCCTGTTTGTCATCAAAATATACCCGTTCATGCGGACTTGAAACAGTGGCCTTACTTGAATTCTGGTATCGACCTACTTATCGGAAGGAATGCTTTGAAGGCATTGGAACATGTACAGACTACTAGGATGGGTTACCTGTGGCTCATTGAGAAGCAACAACGAAAGCAAGAACCAGAAGAACCACCCTGCTGCTGCTGTTAATCAAATATCTACTGTTAAATTAGAAGAGCTGTTGATCAAGCAATTCAATCATGACTTCAGTGAAAGTACCAGTAAGGAATTAGAAGAAATGACCAGTTAAAGTTCTCGGATATAATGAACTAATCAGTAAATATGATAGACAGATACTATTGTCCAGTCTTACATTTCGTACAATAAAGCGTCAGTCTGCCAAATAATCGTCGTATGGCTGAGCAACGCACCCAAAATCTGAAACGCAAGTTTGGTGAGAATACGAAATGTCATGAGGAATATACATCTTTCCTGAAGGACATGAATGACAATGATCAAGGCGACATGGTACCAACAAACCAACTAAATGGAAGTGACGGAGAGCTTTGACATATTCCGCAGCATGTGGTAAATAACTCCAGGAAAGGGACCTTGAGGGTGGTCGATGACTGTACATCAGTTTTTAAAGGAACATCATTTAACTACTGCAAGGCCCAGACTTTCCAACTAACTCAACGAAGTTCTCAGTAAATCCAGACAAAAACCGCTTAAAGCCCGAGAGGACGGAACGCGGTGAACACATGTCAGGGCAGATGAGACAGTGTGAGGCTTGCATAATGTGGGAGCCCAGCGACACCGATGGAGCCTCTGGCTGCTATAACTGTGGCAAGTGCGTCCAGCTTCAGCTCCTAAAGGACCGTGTTGTGGCACCGGAGAAGCAGCTGGATGGCCTCAGAGCCATCCGGGAAAACGAGAGTTTCCTGGACAGGACCTACAGTGAGGTAGTCACGCCGAGGATGCGGGAAGAACCATGATGTGTGACGGAGAGAAAGGGTGGAAATAGTGGAGTGCAGAAGACCCAGGTTGTTGTGCATAATGAAAATAGGTACGCCCTCTTGGGAAATGTCCGGGGAGACGATGTTTCCAGTCCGAGCGGCGGACACGTCGGTGGCTCCAATCCTTGAGATGGGACTCGACCGGCGAGACCGACGTCGGGCAGAGCCCTAGCGGTGGGTGACTCCATTGTCCGAGGAGCGGACAGGAGATTCTGTGGCAGCGGACTAGATGCGAGGATATCTGCTGCCTCCCTGGTGCCAGGGTTCAGGATGTCACGTGTCGAATTCAGAACATCCTCGAGAGAGAAGGTGAACAGCCGGCAGTAGGTGTGCACGTAGGCACAAACGACATCGGGAAGAAGAGGAAGGAGGTTCTCAAACATGAGTTCAGAGAGTTGAGAAGAAGACTGAAATGCCGGACTTCATGGGTGGTTATCTCAGAATTGCTTGCAGAACCTCGTGCTAGTGAGGACAGAAACTGGGCGATAGGGGATCTCAATGTGTGGCTGAGGGACTGGAGCAGGGAGCAAGGATTTACATTTATAGACCACTACGATCTCTTCTGGGGTAGGGGTGACCTTTCCAAAGGGACGGGTTACACATTAACTTGAGGGGGATCGATATTCTGGCAGGCAGGTTTTCTAGGGCTACATTTGCGGGTTTAAACTAAATATTGGTGGGGGAGGGATGACAAATTGGGAGTATAAAGATGAAGTTGAAGGGGAAGTGGCTACAGGAAAAATTACAAATGATTCGCGAATTAATGGGAAGGAAAGCTCGAGAATGAACAACAGAGTACGGTCAGGGCCTATTCGAACGATGCGAGGGGGGGGGGTGAATACGGAGGTCAAAGTGCTGTATATGAATGCGCGAAGTATAAGGAATAAAGTGGACGAGCTTGAGGCTCAGTTAGAAACTGGCAAGTATGATGTTGTGGGAATTACTGAGACATGGCTACAAGAGGGCCAGGGCTCGGAACTGAATATTCAAGGGTATACCTCCTATCAAAAAGGCAGAGAGGTGGGCAGAGTGGGTGGGGTTGCTCTGTTGGTCAGGGATGAAATTCAGTCCCATGCAAGGGGTGACATTGAAACAGGAGGCGTGGAGTCAGTATGGATAGAACTAAGGAATTGTAAGGGTAAAATCCCCGAATGGGACTAATCTACAGGCCCCTAAACAATAGCCTGTACATATGGCGCAAGTTGAATCAGGAGTTAAATTTGGCATGTAGCAAAAGTAATGCTGTGGCTGTGATGGGAGATTTCAACACGCAGGTAGACTGGGAAAATCAGGTTGGTACTGGACCCCAAGAAAGGGACTTTGAAGAGTGCCTGCGTGATGGATTCTTAGAACAGCTTGTATTGGAGGCTATCAGGGAGAAAACAATTCTGTATTTAGTGTTATGTAATGAACCGGATTTGATAAAGGACCTCGAGGTTAATGAGCCATTAGGAGGCAGTCACCATAACATGGTCAAGTTTAATCTACAATTGGAGAGGGAGTAGAGTAGATCGGAGGTGACAGTGTTACAGTTGAATAAAGAGGGCTATGGCGACCATGAGGGAGGTGCTAGCCAAAGTTGACTGGAAACATACACTAGCAGGGATGACAGTGGAACAAAAATGGCAGGTGCTTCTAGGAATAATACAGAAGGTGTGGATCGTTGCAGGAGGAAGAAAGATTCCAAGGGGAGAAAGGGACGAGCATGGCTGACAAGGGACGTCAGAGACAGTATAAAAATTAAAGCGAAGATGAGCGGGAAGCAAGTGGATTGGGTAATATTTAAAGAACAGAAGAAGATAATCAAAAAGTCAATACGGGGAGAAAAGATGAAGTGCGAAGGTAAGCTAGCCAAGAATATACCGCAAGATAGAAAAGGATTCTTTAGGTATGTGAAGAGGTAAACAATAGTTAAGACCAAAGTTGGACACTTGAAGAGAAAAAATGTGAATTTATTATGGGGAACAAGGAAATGGCAGATTTGTTGAAAAGGTACTTTGTCTTCACTGAGGAGGACACAAACAATCTTCCTGATATAATAGTGGTCAGAGGATCTGGGGTGTCGGAGGAACTGATGGAAATCCACATTAGGCAGGAAATGGTGTTGGATAGACTGATGGGACTGAAGGCTGATAAATCCTCAGGGCCTGATGGTCTGCATCCCGGGGTACTTAAGGTAGCCGCTATATAAATCGTGGATGCATTGGTGATAATTTTCAAATGTTCTATAAAATTATGATCAGTCCCTGTGGACTGGAGGGTAGCTAATGTTATCCCACTTTTTAAGAAAGGCGGGAGAGAGAAAACAGGGAAATCTAGACCAGTTAGTCTGACATCAGTGCTGGGGAAGAAGCTGGAGTCAATTATAAAAGATCAGATAGCCGACCATGTGGATAGCAGTAACAGGATCGGCCCGAGTCAGCATGGATTTACGAAGGGGAAATCATGCTTGACTAATGTTCTGGAATTTTTTGAAGATTTAACTAGGAAAATGGACAAGGGGGGTGCCAGTGGATGTAGTGTACCTGGACTTTCAGAAAGCATTTGATAAGTTCCCACATATGAGATTAGTGGCCAAAATTAGGGCACATGGTGTTAGGGGTAGAGTGCTGACATGGATAGAGAAATGGTTGTCAGGCAGAAAAACAAAGATTAGGGATTAACCGGTCCCTTTCAGAATGGCAGGCAGTGACTAGTGGGGTACCGCAAGGCTCGGTGCTGGGATCGTACCTATTTACAATATCTATCAATGATTTGGATGAAGGAATTCAAAGTAACAATAGCAAATTTGCAGATGACACAAAGCTGGGTGGCAGTGTGAACTGTGAGGAGGATGCTAAGAGAATGCAGGGTGACTTGTACAGGTTGGGGGAATGGGCAGGTGCATGGCAGATGAAGTTTAATGCGGATACATGTGAGGTTATCCACTTTGGAAGCAAACACAGGAAGGCAGATTACTATCTAAATGGCGTCAAGTTGGGAAAAGAGGAAGTACAACGAGTTCTGGGGGTCCTTGTACATCAGTCCATGAAAGTAAGCATGCAGGTACAGCAGGCAGTGAAGAAAGCGAATGGCATGTTGGCCTTTATAACAAGAGGAATCGAATATAGGATCAAGGAGATCCTTCTGCAGTTGTACAGAGCCCAAGTGAGACCGGTGTATTGTGTGCAGTGTTGGTCCCCATATTTGAGGAACGACCTTTTTGCTATTGAGGGAGTGCAGCGTAGGTATACAAGGTTAATTCCCGGGATGGTGGGACTGTCATATGCTGAGAGAATGGAGCAGCTGGGCGTGTACACTGGAGTTTAGTAGGATGATAGGGTATTTCATTGAAACATATAAGATTGTTAAGGGTTTGGACACGCTAAAGACAGGAAACATGTTCCCGATGTTGGGGGAGTCCAGAACCAGGGGTCACGGTTTAAGAATAAGGAGTAAGCCATTGAGAACGGAGACGAGGAAACACTTTTTCTCACAGAGAGTGGTGAGTCTGTGGCATTCTCTGCCTCGGAGGGCGGTGGAGGCAGGTTCTCTGGATGCTTTCAAGAGAGAGCTAGATAGGGCTCTTAAAAATAGCGGAGTCGGGGGATATGGGGAGAAGGCAGGAACGGGGTACTGATTTTTGGATGATTAGCCATGATCACATTGAACGGCGGTGCTGGCTCGATGGGCCAAATGGCCTACTCCTGCACCTATTGTCTATTGTCTATTGATTGCTTTGAAGGCTGATATTAAAGTGATATTTACGAAGTCAAGGTATCAGAAAAACACATTGATTACTTGCGATTCCTATGGTGGCCTGATGGTAATGCAGAACATAAGCTCGTTGAATACCGTATGAAGGTACATCTCTTTGGAGCAGTGTCATCACCTAGTTGTGCGAATTTCGCATTAATAAAGAACACCGATGATAATAAAGCCTACTTTCCAGTGGAAGTGGTAAACACTGTGAAGAACAATTTCTATGTATGATGACTGCTTAAAATCCATGTCTCCAGAGTAGGAACCAATTGAAATGGAAAACATCTGACTTCCCTCTGCAATAAGGGAGGATTCGTGCTATTCAAGGGGATCAGCAACAACCATGTTGCATTGGCGAGCATTCTACCAGATGATAGAGCCAAGCAGACCACGGAGTTGCATTTGGACCATGACAACAACCCAAAGGAAAGAAGGTTGGGACTGCACTGGTGTATTTAAACAGATGTGTTCAAGTTCACAATCTCGATTCAAGACCGACCATGTATTTGAAGTGGTATGGGTAATATTCCGGACGGCAGAATGAATAACAACTTACACGCAGGTGCCTGGATCACGAGAGAGAAATTTATTACACAACATGTCATGCTTATATTGAGCACCAACTCATGATTATGCATGAATACATTGCACTGCTCTCCTTTTTTAAAATCTAAGTGCTCAGTTACTATGTTGTTGCTGTGATACTTGATTTAAACCAGTATTTATGAAATCTAAAATGAGAAAGATAATATATTTATTTTACATATCTATACATTTTCGTTTAAGTTATACAGTGAGATAACGTACAATCCTAATCTGACTACTGGTTTACAGATCCTGCCTGGTCGTCTAACAGTAACATGTATAACAGGTTTAGATGTTGACTCAACTGTCGGCTTGTTTGGCTCTGTTTTAGTACCCTGACTTTGACCAGAGGAATATGTTTCTATGTCTGTACTAACTGAACGTTGTGTTTCAATCACAGTGGTCTCTTCCAACTCACTTTCAGATAAAAACTCAAGGATTATGACTTCATGCTCTGTTTTGGTTCATCTTTGGCTGGAATCATTTGATCAACATGAACACTTTTGATGCTATCTCCAACTTCAACTCAGTATCTTTTTATTCCATACACTTCCGCTATTTTCCCAACATCCCATTTGTCTCGACTGGACTTGGGAGGACTGAGACACGAACCTTCTCATCTGGCTTGAAGTACGTCTCCTTTTTGTGGGAGTCAAAATAGCGTTTTTGATTTAACAGTTTTTGCTCAACTCTCAAAGCCAAATTAGGTTAAACTAGACAGGCGTATTCTTAGCCTTCTCTTCGTCAACAGTTCTGCAGGTGAGTAACCCGTCGTTGTGTGTTGTGTGGTTCTGTACTTCAGCAAGAAACTAGGCAAACGATGTTTCATGCTGAGCTTTGAACTACACTGCAAAACCTGTTTCTTGAAAGCATCCTTGACAACTCTAAAAAACCTGGCTGGATGTTGTGGGGGAACAAGTGTGTTCCGCTGCATGAACTCCTTGAACCGCTTTGAACGAAACTGAGGCCCGTTATTAGATGTAAGTTCTTCCGGTAAACCACGGCATGCAAAAGTGATCTCTTCTCATCTATGTACGGTCAGTAGTAGTGTTTGACCCCATATGCTTAACCTCAGTCCATTTGGAATGAGTATCTATAAGTACCAGACAGCGATCATTACCCTTTTCACAAAAATCTACACGAACTCTCTGAAAAGGTCTACCTGGACATGCCCTGAGTTGCAGTCGTGTTTTTGGTGGTTTACTCCGGTAATCTTTGCAGACATTACATTTGCTCACCAGAGACTGGATATCACTGTCAATACCAGTCCACTACACTAAACGTCTGGCAATTGACTTCATGCTTACTATGCCAGGATGTTCGGCATGAAGTTCATTCATAATTTTGTTTCTCAAAGACTGGGACCACCACTCTGTAACCCCACTTAATGCATCCATGCTCACATGATAATTCATGGCTTCGATTATGGAAAGGCTTCAGCTCTGAGTTCAGAAGTGAGTTCAATCCACTATCGATTTCAGTCTAAACATTCAATGTATGTTCATAGACCCACTTCAACAGTGTCTTCCTCTGATTCTGCTGCAATTTCTGTTGCAGTCACCGGAAAGTCTTCATCTACAACTTGCAGTGTGTCGATTGAGTTCTCACTTCCCACGTCACAGTTTCCATGGGGCAACCGGGACAACGCATCTGCAACTGCGTTGCACTTGGAGCTTCTGTAGGCAAACTTGTAGTGATACTGGTTCAGTAAAATTGCCAGTGCGCTGCATCCTTGATGCCACCATGGAAGTTATAGCTGACTTAGTACCAAGTATCACGAGTAATGGCTTATGATCAGTCACTAGGGTGAATGGTGTGCCGCGAAGGAACTGATGGAATTTCTTGATTCCGAACACGATGCTGGCTGCCTCCTTTTCTATCTGTGCATAATTGCGTTCACTCGGTGAATGGGTGCGGGATGCAAAACCAATAGTCTTTTCCTGTCCGTCATTCATTACATGGGAGATCACTGCACCTGCACCATAAGTTGAAGCATCACAAGCAACTTTCATCTCGCGTGTCGTATCGTAGTGAACAATGAGTTTGTCACTTGTCCAGTTTTCCTTGCAAATGTTATATGCACGTTGCTGTTCCTTTCCACACGTCCATTACACATCTCTTTGTAACAGATGATGTAGTGGTTTTAGCACAGTTGCTAAATCTGGAAGGAATCGTGCATAGAACTGCACCATTCGAAGGAATGATCGTAGCTCGGAAACATTGTTAGGTTTTGGAGCATTCACTATTGCTTCCACTTTCGCCTTCACAGGACGAAGACCGTTGGCGTCATTTTGAGTCCAAGGTAGACCACATCTGACTGCGCAAATGCACATTTACTTTGTCGCAGTTTGACATTGTGGCAGTTCAGTCTTGTGATAACTTGCTCCAGCATTTCCAGATGTTCTACCATGCCCTCAGTGAATATCAGTAGGTCAACCTGGCTGCACACTTAGTGCGGAATGGCTTGTAACATTTTGTCCATGACAGACTGGACATTTTTCGGAGAGGATTTCACACCATCGGGCAGCTTTGTATATGAATACAAGCTCTTATGCGTGTTAATAGTCAAGTACTGCTGACTTTCCTTGTCGACATTGAGTTGGGCGTAAGCGTGATGCAAATTCAGTTTAGTGAAGACTCTTGCTCCGCTAAGTTCTGCGTACAGATCTTGCAAGTTTGGTAACGGATATTGTTCGTCATCAACGGCTTGGTTGTTTGTGACTTTGTAAACACCACATAGTCGAACCGTTTTGTCGGCCTTGCATACGGCCACAATTGGCGTTGCCCAGTTATGCTGGTCTGTCTTCACGAGTACGCCATTCCGCTCTAACCTGTTGAGTTCTTCCTCCACTTGTTGCTTTAATGTATATGGTACAGTTCGTGGTCGGTAATACACAGGTCTCACATCTTGGTTAAGTCGAATGTGTGCTGAGCACCCTATTATTCCCTAGGTACTTTCAGCAAAAATGTTTGCATGTTTGCTTATGACGTTTTCAAGCAGTGATTTGGACAAATCGATGCTGAAAATGTTCTTCCAGTCTAACTCTATTCTACTCAGCCAATCCTTTCCAAACCGGGTTGGTTTATTTCTGTAGCTGGCCACTATGGTTGGCAGTGTTACTTTACAGTGCATGCTTCCGCATGTCGCCAAAACTTCGCCCGAGTAGTTACACAGCTTGACCTTACTCTCAAACAATGGTATTTGTGGGAACTTTGTTTCGTACAGGTCTTTGCTCATGACCGAACAATCTGCTGTCGTGTCAATACACATATCAATTAACTATTCATTAATCAATAGTTTAGTAAGAAAATCCTTGCCTTGGATGGTTGAAGGCTTATCGATGTTGGTTGTTTAAATAGTGTACAACCCCAGTTCATTTCCACCTGAATTCTTCTCCAAGTTGTGAAATCTTCTGGTGTTGTCGCTTGATTCCCGCAGATTGTTGATTTTCTCTTTTAAGCTTGGCCCGACATGTTGAGGCGATATGGCCTTTCATCTGGCAGTTATAGCATTTGGCCATTTTGAACTGACGAAAATGGAGATGAGAGATTAACGTTGCAACGAAAACAACTGGCTGAACTCGGCTCCCCGCAATAATTTGGTTTTGGTCTAGCGCCTCTTGGATTGGACATTGGCGCTGCCTTGTGACTGTAAACGGCCACTGCAGTCCGTGGTGGATGAAACTCGCGAGCATCCTTTGATGCAATATATATTGTGGTACAAACCTTGCATGCTTCCCAAATGTAAGATCTGGAGTGTTCATGACTTTGGACTGAATTCGTTCATCCACTAGACCACAAACAAATCTGTCGCGTAGAGCGCGTCTGAGAAAGGTTCCAAGGTTACAGTGTAAAGTTAAGTTTTTCAAGGCAACAATGTAATCATTGATTGTCTCATTCTGCTTCTGATTCCTAGTGCCAAATTTATAGCTTTCTGCAATTTCCGGAGGCTTTGGGTTGCAGCGCTCCTTCAACGTCTTTATAATGTCATTGCATGGCACGTATTTTGCCTTTATGGGTGCAAGGAGATTCACGAGTGTGCCGTACATTTCGGGACCGATGTCCGTGAGCAGAATCGCTTTCATGCGTTCGCAAAAGGGTTTATTTGTTTCAGTCACTATCTCTCCTTCACCACTAATCTCCGTTATGTTGTTTACCGTGAAAAAAATGTATGCTCTCTCCATATAGGAGCTGAACGGCTCTCTACTCTTTTCAAAAGTTCCAAGGTTTCCGATGTAGCCGGTGGACGCTGCCAACGTGTCGTTTTTTTTAAACGTTCGTTCAAAAACCCCGATTTCCTGTCTGTTCTGGTGTAACAATTGACCTAACACTTAGCTGTATATAGGCAATATAAATTGAGGAACCTGACAAAAAAATCGTATACAATCCCAAGGACGGCATCTTGTCACGTAGACACAACATCGAGATTGCCTGACAAAGTCTCGACGATTTGTCCAGCTGCTGTTTTACACTACTGTCCCCATGCATAGAAGGATCTGCGGCCTCTCCTGTCCAGCTCGCAAAAAACTGCGACACAACTCCGTATTTACTGTTTAAAATGTTAAACCATACTGCATGTTGCAAAACGGTCCTGCACTGTATTTAAAGGATGAGATCACACACTCTATCCCATCCTCGTCACCAATGTTGTTATATTCCGGACGGCAGAATGAATAACAACACTCATGCAGGTTGCCTGGATCACTAGAGAGAGATTTATTACCCAACATTCCATGCTTATATTGAGAACCAACTTATTAACATATACTTGAATATGCATGAATGCATTATAGTATCCCATGCGTGATTGGTTCTGTTTACGACCGCTTTTGATTTAATGCACCATTTACACTGCCAGCCAAGTTGACTTTAAAGGATCTTTGTAAAGAAAAAGTTGGATGGGGTGAGAGGAAAACGGAAACTTCCTCTCACCGATGGACAGATTTTTTGTCAGATCTTAACAAATCTCGGAAGTCGAAGTGGACCGGTGCATGAAACCTACAAGCTTTGGTCGATTCAGATAAGCACAGGTGCATAAACGGTAACATAAACATCCACCACAGGGGATTCCCCACATTCATATCTGTGATGGAAGGCAATAAAGTATAAATCTTCTTCCTCCTTATTCTTCCTCGGACTGGTCAGTTGAACCAGCCGCGTGACGCGTATGGGCGATCTAAACTCCCTCGTCGGGGCGATCGAAGCTCCGTCGTCGGGTTGGTCGAAGCTCCTGCGGCTTCGAGCACCAGAAGTCGGTCTCCAACCAAGGGATTGCGAGCTCCACGATGTGAATTCCGCAGGATCCCGCGGTTGGAGCTCCCGAAGACGGTCTCCAGCAAGAGGCTGCCAACTCCTCGATTTTAGACCGCAGAGCGGACGGAGATATGATAAGGGGAAAAAATCACATCTCCGTCGAGGTAAGAGATTAAACAAAAATGAAACAAACTAAAGAACACTAAAATATACATTTAAGACATACTAAAAAAAACAAAGAAGGAAGGGACAGACACTTGTTGGCGAGGGACCTGAAATGCGGTATGATCCAAAAGATTTTTACGTAGGTCACTCACACGTGGTGCACGAAAAGGCAGGCATGATTCAATTTGTTTAACGAATTTACATTTCAGTGATAACGGGGGTGAATCAATCTTGATACAATAAACGGTTTCAAAATCTTCATCCAATATATGCAGCTATGCTGATAATTATTAAAAATATCTGTTCCACCACTGCCGTCCAAATGCAATCAACCTCCTCCAGGTAAAGAGCACATGCAATAGAAACATAGAAACATAGAAAATAGGTGCTGGAGGAGGCTATTCGGCCCTTCGAGCAAGCACCACCATTCATTGTGATCATGTCTGTGCCAGCCTTCTCCCCATATCCCTTGACTCCACTAGCCCCCAGAGCTCTATATAACTCTCTTAAATCCATCCAGTGATTTGGCCTCCACTGCCCTCTGTGGCAGGGAATTTCATAAATTCACAACTCTCTGGGTGAAAACGTTTTTTCTCAGCTCAGTGTTAAATGACCTCCCCTTTATTCTAAGACTGTGGCCCTTGGTTCTGGACTAGCCCAAATTTGGGAACATGTTTCCTGCATCCAGCTTGTCCAGTCCTTTAATAATTTTATATGTTTCTATAAGACCCCTCCCCTCATCCTTCTAAACTCCAGTCTTTCCTCATATGACAGTCCCGCCAACCCAGGGGTCAATCACGTGAACCTACGCTGCACTGCCTCAATCACAAGGATGTTCTTCCTCAAATTAGGAGACCAAAACTGCACACACTCCATATGTGGCTCACCAGAGCCCTATACAACTGCAGAATAACCTCTTTACTCCTAATCTGAAATCTTCTTGGTATGAAGGCCAATATTCCATTAGATTTCTTCACTGCCTGCTGTACCTGCACGCCAACTTTCAGTGACCAGTGTACAAGGACACCCAGGTCTCGCAGCACCCCCCCTCTTACCTAACCTAACCCCATTGAGATAATAATCTGCCCCCTTGTTTTTGCCGGCAAAGTGGATAACCTCACATTTATCTAAATTATACAGTATCTGCCACGCATCTGCCCACTCACTCAACCTGTCCAGGTCACCCTGCTACCTCCTAACATCCTCTTCACAGTTCACACTGCCACCCAGCTTTGTATCATCCGCAAACTCGCTAGTGTTGCTCCTAATTCCCTCTTCCAAATCATTAATATATATGGTTAACAGTTGCGGCCCCAACACCGACCCTTGCGGAACTCCACTCGCCACTGCCTGCCATTCTGAAAAGGAGCCGTTCACTGCTACTCTTTGCTTCCGGTCTGCCAAGCAATTTTCTATCCATGTCAACACCCTACCCCCAATACCATGTGCTCTAATTTTAGTCACCAGTCTCCCGTGCGGTTCCTTATCAAAGGCTTTCTGAAAGTCTAGATACACTACATCCACTGGCACCCCTTCATCCATTTTACTTGTCACATCCTCAAAAAATTTCAGAAGATTAGTCAAGCATGATTTCCCTTTCATAAATCCATGATGACGGGCTAATCCTTTTACTGCTATCCTAATGCCCCTTTAATACCTCTTTAATAATTGACCCCAGCATCTTTCCCACCACCAAAGTTAGGCTAACTGGTCTGTAATTCCCCGTATTCTCTTTCGCTCCATTCTTGAAAAGTGGGATAACATCAGCTATCCTCCAATCCACAGGAACTGATCCTGAATCTATTGAACGTTGGAAGATGATTACCAATGCGTCCATTATTTCTAGAGCCACCACCCTGAGGACGCTGGGATGCTGACCATCAGGCCCAGGGGCTTTATCATCCTTCAGTCCCATTAGCCTACCCAATACTATTTCTCGCCTAATGAAAATTTATTTCAGTTCCTCTAACCCCTTGGATCCTCTGTCCTCCAGTACATCTGGGAAATTGTTTGTGTCTTCCCTGGTGAAGACAGATCCAAAGTACCTATTCAACTCTTCTGCAATTTCCTCGTTGCCCATAATAATTTCACCCGTGTCTGCCTTCAAGGGACCCACATTTCACTTTACTACTCTTTTTCCCTTAACATATCTAAAGAAGCTTTTACTGTCCTTCTTTTATATTGCTTTCCAGCTTCCCCTCGTACTTCATCTTTTCAGCCCGTATTGCCCGTTTTGTTTCCTTCCGTTGTCCTATGAAAGTTTCCCAATCCACTGCCTTTCGGCTACTCTTTGCTGTGTTATACATGTTTTCTTTTAGTTGTATTCTATCCCTAACTTCTCGTGTCAGCCACGATTGGCTCCTACTTCCCTTAGAATCTTTCTTCCTTTTTTGAATGAAATGATCCTGCGTCTCTCGGATTATGCGCAGAAATTCCTGCCATTGCTGTTCCACCGTCATTCCTGCTAGGATCCCTTTCCAGTCTACTTTGGCCAGCTCCCCTATCATGCCTTCATAGTCCCCTTTGTTCAACTGCATCACTGTCACTTCCGAATTAACGTTCTCGTTCTCAAATTGCAGATTAAAACTAATCATATTATGATCACTACCTCCAAGCGGTTCCTTTACCTCGAGTTCTCTTATCATATCTGGTTCATTGGTCAACACTAAATCCAGAATTGCCTTTTCTCTGGTCGGCTCCATTACAAGCTGCTCTAAGAATCCATCTGGGAGGCATTCTACACACTTTCTTTCTTGGGGTCCTGAACCAACCTGATTTTCCCAGTCTACCTGCATATTGAAATCACCCATCACCACAGTGGCATTACCTTTGTTACATGCCAGTTTTAGCTGCAAATTACACCCTACATCCGGGCAACTATTTGGGGGTCTGTAAATAACATCAATTAGTATATTCTTGCCTTTACAATTCCTCAACTCATTCCAAAGTGACTCTAACTCGTCAGTCCCTATGTCTTCCCTCGCAAGGGACTGAATTCCACCCCTCACCAGCAGAGCTACCCCCCTCCTCTGCTTACCTGCCTGTACTTTCTATAGGATGTATAACCCTGAATATTAAGTTCCCAGGCCCGATCCTGCTGCAGCCACGTCTCAGTAATCCCCACAATGTCATATCTACCAACCTCTCACTGAGCCTCAAGCTCATCTACTTTACTTCTTATCCGCATCTACGGGAACCCCACGACTAAGTGTTTTACATCCGTAACACAACATTGTACAACAGGATGAAATTATAATCGGACGATGCTGAGAAACTATTTATCAACGGCATTCACGTAGCTAAACACGCTTAAATGGAGCGAGCCTGTGAAGAGACGGGATTTGAGCCAGTATGTGAGTTCACCCGACATTGTTCGTTTGATGAAGATCGTCTGCTGCACACGGCATTCAGACACGGCTGCTGCGAGGAACGGCAGCTCTACGTTGGCAGCGGCTGGTTCAGTGAGCGGAGATCGTATGTCAATCCGGCTGCTTCTGTCTCTTACACAACGGGCCCGAAGAGCGAACAATAATAAATACCGCTTTTTCTCGTGCCTGTCGATACAGTTCATCACAAAATTCACCAACTAGTTGTGCATGCGAGAAGGAATATTCCCAGCATAAAGCGGGAGGGACAGAGGAACTTGAATCGCTGGCGGCTAACTGTGTTTCAGTAAATGGCCCGAGCTGCTGAAATGTTAATTTATAAAATACTGTCTGCCGAGACTCGGATTCGAACCGAAGTTGCTGCGTCCACAACGCAGAGTACTAACCACTATACGATCACGGCCACACACTTCAGCTGTGTCCTGACAACGCCGTCAAAACCACTAACATTGCGGTGACTCACCCACTGATGCTCCTGTGACCAACGATATACCAGCGCTCTGGGTTCTCAGGCAGCATCCTGTCCCGCTGAGTTACACCAGTATTTTATGTCTAAGAGGGAACTTTTGGATGTTAGTGAGGCAACAAAATATATTTATCATGGTATTTCCGTTCCAGAGCATAGCCAGTCTAGTTAAAATCAACTTTGGAGGTTGCATCATAATACAACGTACCAGAGAGTGGTGGCCTATGTTTCGCCCAGGCACAACGTTCTCGTCACTTCCACAGTGTGCACATTAATTTACATCAGCGTTCTTCTCGTCAACGACTCTCGAAGAGCGCATGACGAGAAAAAGCGAACAACCCGCTCTATGGCTAAATTTTGAGTAGCCCTGGTGAACGACATGACGAGATTGGAACCAGTTAAATGTTGTAACATTCACCACTGAGCAACAGAATTACTGGACTGGCGGATGTATCATAAGCATGTACACTGCGAGCCACAATCGAGGCTGGTTTCTACCGAAAATAGACAGAACAAGCTGGAGTAACTCAGCCGGTAAGGCAGCATCTCAGGAGAGAAGGAAGGGTGACGTTTAGTATCGAGACCGTTCTTAAGACTTCTTAATGAGAGCAGACTAACGCTAATCTGAGAGCAGAATAACGCTAAGGCAGCCGATGCACATTATGGATGGATAATCATGGAGGGCCGGGACAATCCTCCAACACTTTCACAGGATGAGGTATGAGATGTATTCGCAGGATTACAGAGGTTATATCGCCAAGGGCAGATTCCGATAGCTTACCTACTTCTTCGTCCTGGTGTTACCAACCTCTGACTTATTTCCATTTATGTACTCACGATATGGCCCAGAAAGTCGGAATCCACGCACTGGCACTTAGTAACACATATTGCAAAGGAGTGACCCCAACTCTGAACCCAGGCGTCTTCCGATCTACAAAGCTCCAACCTGGAATGCAAACCTGACTTCCATCTCTCTGTCACTCTCTACAGATGCTTTTGACCATCCTTTTCTGTCTGATTCAAATTTCTTGGAATGGATCTGTGCAGTTGCACTGAAGGTTGAGATTTTGTGGTTCTATTCCGTTTAACCCTTGTGTACTAAAATGTTCAATTTAATCTTCACCTGTTTACTCGTTACGCACGTTGGTGCTCCTATTTATTAGTCAGAAACTCGGTTGGAAGTAGAAACGAACTGTCATTTTATCTTCTTCTGTTAACTGATGAAAGTCGGAAACGAGGCCAACACCCGTGATTATTATCAACGGATTGCTGTTCCATTGAACGGAATGCTGTTCCATTGAGGACATCCGATTGTTCTCTTTCTTTCGTGAACAGGGTTTCCCTTCTCCCATCATAGATTCGGCCCCCACTCGTACCTTTTCTGTAACATGCAGCCCTGCCTTTCCTGCCCCATCCACTAGTGGCAACAGAGACAGAGTCCCTCTCGTCCTTACATTTCACCCCATCAGCCTTCGCATACAATACATAATCCTCCGATATTTTCGCCACCTCCATGGGAATCCCAATACAAAACACATCTTCCCAGCTCACCCCGTTTCTGCCTTCCGCAGAGACCGTTCTATTCGCAACTCCCTGTTTAACTCGTCCCTTCACAGAGCTGACGTGGATTTTGAAGAAGCAGCAACAAGGAGAAGCAGGAAGAAGCACTGATTTCCTGGAGCCCGTGGGGGATGTGTCAGAGGGGGAAAACAGTCGAAAAAGAGCGGCAAAACGCAGACAGACTTAACACGGAGCTGACGTGGATTTTGAAGAAGCAGCAACAAGGAGAAGCAGGAAGAAGCACTGATATGGCTAGAGCCCCTGGGGAAGGAGAGGAAGTCACAAGGGACAAACAGTTTAAACCTGAGGAATTTGGTTTGCAAATGGGTAAATTGGTAAATTAGGCAATTTATCAGTGAATATAAATTGAAGAGGTAACTAGGGAAATTGATGAGGGTAAAGCGGTGGATGTTGTCTATATGGACTTCAGTAAGGCCTTTGAAAAGATTCCACATGGAAGGTTGGTTAATAAGGTTCAATTGTTAGGTATTAATAGTGGAGTAGCAAGATGGATTCAACAGTGGCTGAATGGGAGATACCAGAGATTAATGGTGGTTAACTGTTTGTCAGGTTGGAGGCCGGTGACTAGTGGTGTGTCTCAGGAATCGGTGTCAGGTCCACTGGTGTTTGTCATATACATCAATGATCTGGATGATGGTGTGGTAAATTGGATTAGTAAGTATGCAGATGATACTATGATAGATGGTGTTGTGGATAATGAAGTGGATTTTCAAAGGCTACAGAGAGATTTAGGCCATTTGGAAGAGAGGGCTGAAGAATGGCAGATGGAGTAAAATGCTGATAAGTGTGAGGTGCTACATCTTGGTAGGACAAATCAAAATAGGACGTGCATGGTAAATGGTAGCGAATTGAGGATTGCAGTAGAACAGAGGGATCTAGGAATAACTGTGCATAGTTCCCTGAAGGTGGAATCTCATGTAGATAGGGTGGTAAAGAAAGCTTTTGGTGTGCGGGCCTTTACAAATCAGAGCCTTGAGAATAGAATTTGGGATGTAATGTTAAAAATGTACAGGGCATTCGTGAGGCCAATTCTGGAATATGGTGTTCAATTCTGGTCGCCAAATTATAGGAAAGATGTCAAAAAAATTGAGGGAGTACAGAGGACGTGAATGTTGCCTGGGTTTCAGCGCCTAAGTCACGGAGACAGGTTGAACAAGATAGGTATATATTCTTTGGAGCGCAGAAGGTTAAGGGCGGGACTAGATAGAGGTCCTTAAAATTATGAGAGGGATAGACAGAGTTGACGTGGATAATCTTTTTCCATTGAGAGTAGGGAAGATTGAAACAAGAGGACATGATTTGAGAATTAAGGGACAAGTGTTTAGTGGTAACATGACGGGGAACATCTTTACTCAGAGAGACGTAGCTGTGGATACTCCATTGTGAGAGGCACGGAGAGGGGTTTCGGCGGCAACAGACGGGATTCGAGGATGTTAGTGCGTGTTAGTTTTTTCCTTTTTTTGTTTTTTTAATGTGTCTCAATGTGTGTTTTAATGTCTCTTTGTGTGTCTTTTGTGGGGGGTGGTGTAGGGGGGGGGCGGGTAAAGGGGAAACCGCTTCGGTCGCCTCTTCCACGGAGAGGCGCCATTTTTCCATGTCCCCTCCCCCGTGGCCTAACAGCAATGATCGTTGCGGCCTTTCCCGGAGACGCGCGCTCGTCTTCAGCTTCAGCATCGGGCACAGCGAGGACTCTTTCGTCGCGGAGAGGGCGAGCGCTAGCCGGAGGCCGCCGGAGGGGAGCGCTCCGTTCGCTGGCCCGCGGCAGCCTGAAGCCGCGGTCTGCAGAGCTCCAGCTGCCGGCGTCCTCGGCCTGGGATCCCTCGTAGGTGACCCGGGAGGAGAAGAGCTCCGACCGCCGGCCCGCGGCATACTTCTAACGCGGGCGCGCCGTGGACTTACCATCCAGAGCTCGGTCCCTCGCCGGGGATCCATGGAGAGGAGCTCCGACCGCCGGCCCTGCGGTCTGCGGTGCTTCTGGCTGCGGCGCGGCGGCGACTT
The DNA here is from genome assembly GCA_038087875.1 of Malacoraja senta. NCBI lineage: Eukaryota > Metazoa > Chordata > Chondrichthyes > Rajiformes > Rajidae > Malacoraja > Malacoraja senta. The sequence goes on along the minus strand of CM075981.1, from coordinate 7,549,212 downwards.
TAAATCTTCTACCGCTGGCCTGCGGCCTACACCAACTTGAAGCCGCGTTCTCCGGTGGGGAGGCACCGATTCAGGACTTATCTGGACTTACCATGTCTGAACATCTGGACGACCGCAGCGGCGACTGCGGAGGGTCGAGGTAGCGACCACGGGGGGGAATGGAGGAGGACTGGCCAATTTTTGTGCCTCACACCACAGTGATGAATGGTGTGGTGGATGTTTGTGTAAATTATTATTGTGTATTGTGTGGTCTTTTTTTATTGTACCGCTGCTGGCAAATTCATTTCACTTGCACTTTATGTGCAAGTGACGAATACAATTTGACTTGACTTGACTTAGTGTGCTGCCTCCCGGGTGCCAAGATCCAGGATGTCACGGACAGAGTGCAGAAAATCCTCAACGGCGAAGGTGAATAGACGGAAGTTGTAGTGCATGTTGGCACAAACGATGTCGGAAAGAAGGGGATGAATATTCTGAAGCGTGAATTTAGAGAACTCGGAAATGTGCTGAAAAGCAGGACCTCCAGGGTGGTTATCTCCGGTTTGCTTCCAGTTCCCCGTGCTGGCGAGAGCAGGAAAAGGGAGATACAGGACGTGAATATGTGGCTGGGGAACTGGTGCAGGGGGCAGGGTTTTAGATTGTTAGACCACTGGGATCTGTTTTGGAATAAAGGGGAACTGTACAAAAAGGACGGATTGCACCTTAACAGGTGGGGGAACCGGCATTCTGGCAGGCAGGTTTGCCACTGCGCAGGTGGTTTTAATCTAAATAAGGGGGGGGCGGTGTCAAATGGGATAGTGAAGGGTGGAGTTAAAGGGGAAGGGAGTTAAGGGATAGTTAATGACGCCGAATTAAAGGGAAAGAAAGCTCACAAAGGGATAGGAGAGTATGGCCCAGTGTACTAGGGATCGATGTGAATGGTGAGTTGCGTAAGGAATTAAACGTACTGTATTTGAATGCGCGAAGTATAAGAAGTAAAGAAGATGAGCTTGAGGCTCAGATAGAGGTTGGTAGATATGACATTATGGGGATTACCGAGACGTGGCTGCAGGAGGATTGGGTCTGGGAACTTAATATTCAGGGTTATACATCCTATAGAAAGGACACGCAGCTGGGCAGAGGAGGTGGGGTAGGTATTCTGGTGAGGAATGGAATTCAGTCCCTTGCGATGGAAGGCATAGGGCCTGACGAGGTAGAGTCACTATGGATTGAGTTGAGAAATTGCAAAATCAAGAAGACACTAATTAGTGTTATCTACAGACCCCCAAATAGTAGCCCGGATGTAGGGTGTAAGTTGCAGCAGGAGTTAAAACTGGCATGTAACAAAGGTAATCGAAAAGACAGACATGTGGGCAGAGCGGGTAGGGTTACCCTGTTGGTGAGGAATGAAATTCAGTCCCTTGCAAGGGGTGACATTGAAACGTAGAAACATAGAAATATAGCAAATAAGTGCAGGAGTAGGCCATTCGGCCCTTCGAGCCTGCACCGCCACTCAATATGATCATGGCTGATTATCCAACTCTGTATCCTGTACGTGCCTTCTTTCCATACCCCCTGATCCCTTTATCCAAAAGGGTCACATCGACTCCCTCGTAAATATAACCAATGAACTGGCATCAACTACTCTCTGTGGCAGATAATTCCACAGATTCACCACTCTGTGTGAATTTTTTTTCTCATCCCGTTCATAAAAGGCTTCCCCCTTATCCTTAAAATGTGACCCCTTGTTCTGGACTTCCCCAACATCGGGAACAATCTTCCCGCATCTAGCCTGTCCAACCCCTTAAGAAATTTGTAAGTTTCTATAAGATCCCCCCTCAATCTTCTAAATTCTAGCATATACAAGCCGAGTCTATCCAGTCTTTCTTCATATGAAAGTCCTGCCATCCCAGGAATCAGTCTGGTGAACCTTCTCTGTACTCCCTCTATGGCAGATTAGGAGACCAAAACTGTACGCAATACTCCAGGTGTGGTCTCACCAAGGCCCTGTACAACTGCAGTAGAACTTCCCTGCTCCTATACTCAAATCATTTTGATATGAATGGTAACATACCATTCGTTTTCTTCACTTCCTGCTGCACCTCATGCCTACTTTCAATGACTGGTGTACCATGACACCCATGTCTCGTTGCATCTCCCCTTTTCCTAATCGGCCACAATTCAGATCACAGTCTACAATCCTGCTCTTGCCACCAAAGTGGATAACCTCACATTTATCCACATTGAATAATACAAAAACAGGAGATGTGGAGTCAGTAGGGATAGAACTAAGTAATTGTAAGGGTAAAAATACCCTAATGGAACTAATCTACAGGCCCCCAAACAGCAGCCTGGACATAGGGCGCAAGTTGAATCAGGAGTTAAAATTGGCATGTGGTTGTTATGGGAGATTTCAACATGCAAGTAGACTGGGAAAATCAGATTGGTAATGGGCCCCAAGAAAGGGACTTTGTAGAGTGCCTTCGTGATGGATTCTTTGAACAGCTTGTATTGGAGCCTACCGGGGAGAAGGCAATTCTGGATTTATTGTTATGCAATGAACCGGATTTGATAAAGGACCTCGAGGTTAACGAGCCATTAGGAAGCAGTGACCATAACATGGTCAGGTTTAATCTACAATTGGAGAGGGAGAAGAGTAGATCGGATGTGTCAGTGTTGCACTTGAATAAAGGGGACTATGGGGCCATGAGGGAGGAGCTGGCCAAAGTTGACTGGAAGTATACACTAGCAGGGATGACAGTGGAATAAAAATGGCAGGTGTTTCTAGGAATAATACAGAAGGTTCAGGATCAGTTCATTCCTACGAGGAAGAAAGATTCCAAGGGGAGAAAGGGACGACCATGGCTGACAAAGGACGTCAGGAACAGTCTAACAATTAAATGGAAGAAGTACAATGTAGCAAAGATGAACTGGAAGCAAGAGGATTGGGTAATGTTTAAAGAACAACAGAAGATAACCAAAAAGACAATACGGGGAGAAAAGATGTGGTACGAAGGTAAGCTAGCCAAGAATATAACGCAGGATAGTAAAAGCCTCTTTAGGTATGTGAAGAGGAAAAACCTGTTAAGACCAAAGTTGGACACATGAAGACCGAAAAAGGTGAATTCATTATAGGGAACAAGGAAATGGTAGATGAGTTGAACAGCTACTTTGGATCTGTCGTCTCTAAGTAGGCTACAAACAATCTTTCTGATATAGTAGTGGCCAGAGGATCTGGGGTGACAGAGGAACTGAAGGAAATCCACATTAGGCAGGAAATGGTGTTGGATAGACTGATGGGACAGAAGGCTGATAAATCCCCAGGACCTGATGGTCTGCATCCCCGTGTACTTAAGGAAGTGTCTCTAGAAATCGTGGATGCATTGGTGATAATTTTCCAATGTTCTATAGACTCGGGATCAGTTGATGTGGATTGGAGGGTAGCTAATGTTATCCCACTTTTTAAGAAAGGCGGGAGAGACAAAATGGGGAATTATAGACCAGTTAGGCTGACCAGTTGGGGAAGATGCTGCGCTCAATTATAAAAGATGAGATAGCCGTACATTTGGAAAGCTGTAACATGATCGGTCCGAGTCAGCATGGATTTACGAAGTGGAAATCATGCTTGAATAATCTTCTGGAATTTTTTGAAGATGTAACTAGGAAATTGGACAAGGGAGAGCCAGTGGATGTAGTGTACCTGGACTTTCAGAAAGCATTTGATAAGGTCCCACATAGGAGATTATTGGGCAAAATTAGGCAACATGGTATTGGTATTGGGGGTAGATTACTGAAATGGGTAGAGATATGTTTGGCAGACAGGAAACAAAGAGTAGGGATTCACGGGTCACTTTCAGAATGTCAGGCAGTGACTAGTGACGTACCGCAAGGCGCGGTGCTTGGACCGCAGCTATTTACAATATTCACCAATGATTTGGATGAAGGGATTCAAAGTAACATTAGCAAATTTGCAGATGACACAAACCTGGTTGGCAGTGTGAACTGTGAGGAGGATGGTATGAGAATGCAGGTGAATGGACAGGTTGGGGGAGTGGGCAGATGCATGTCAGATGAAGTCTAATGCGGATAAATGTGAGGTTATCCACTTGGGTAGCAAAAACAGGAAGGCAGACTACTATCTAAATGGCGTCAAGTTGGGAAAAGAGGAAGTACAACGGGAACCGAGGGGTCCTTGTACACCATTCTATGAAATAAAGCATGCAGGTACAGCAGGCAGTGAAGAAAGCGAACGGCATGTTGGCCTTTATAACAAGAGGAATCGAATACAGGAGCAAAGAGATCCTTCTGCAGTTGTACAGAGCCCTAGTGAGACAACACATGGAGATTTGTTCCCGTAATTGTGAAGTTTTGGTCCACTAATTTGAGGAAGGACATTCTAGCTATTGAGGGAGTGCAGCGTAGGTTTACAAGGTTAACCCCCGGGATGGCGGGACTGTCCTATGCTGAGAGAATGGAGCAGCTGGGCTTGTACACTCTGGAGTTCAGAAGGATGAGAGTGGATCTCATTGAAACATATAAAATTGTTAAGGGCCTGGAGACACTAGAGGCAGGAAACATGTTCCCGATGTTGGGGGAGTCCAGAACAGGGGGCCACAGTTTAAGAATAAGGAATAAGCCATTTAGAAGGAAGACGAGGAAATACTTGTTCTCACAGAGATTGATGAGTCTGTGGAATTCTCTGCCTCGGAGTGGTGTGGAGGCAGGTTCTCCGGATGCTTTCAAGAGAGAGCTAGATAGGGCTCTTAAAATAGCGGAGTCAGGGGATAAGTGGGGAAGGCAGGAACGTGGTACTGATTGTGGATGATCAGCCATGATCACATTGAATGGCGGTGCTGTCTCGAAGGGCCAAATGGCCTACTCCTGCACCTATTGTCTATTGTCTATTGTCTATTAATGCCACTGTGGTGATGGGGGATTTCAATATAGAAACATAGAAAATATGTGCAGGAGTAGGCCATTCGGCCCTTCGAGCCTGCACCGCCATTCAATATGACCATGGCTGATCATCCAACTCAGTATCCCGTACCTGCCTTCTCTCCATACCCCCTGATCCCTTTTGCCACAAGGGCCACTCCTAACTCCCTCTTAAATATAGCCAATGAACTGGCCTCACCTGCCTTCTGTGGCAGAGAGTTCCAGAGATTCACCACTCTCTGTGTGAAAAAAGTTGTTCTCATCTCGGTCCTAATGGATTTCCCCTCTATCCTTAAGCTGTGACCCCTTGTCCTGGACTTCCCCAACATCGGGAACAATCTTCCTGCATCTAACCTGTCCAACCCCTTAAGAATTGTGTAAGTTTCTATAAGATTCCCCCCTCAATCTCCTAAATTCTAGCGAGTACAAGCCGAGCCTATCCAGTCTTTCTTCAAATGAAAATGCTGACATCCCAGGAATCAGTCTGGCGAGCCTTCTCTGCACTCCCTCTATGGCAATTATGTCCTTCCTCAGATTTGGAGACCAAAACTGTACGCAATACTCCAGGTGTGGTCTCACCAAGACCCTGTACAACTGCACTAGAACCTCCCTGCTCCTATACTCAAATCCTTTGCTATGAATGCTAACATACCATTCGCTTTCTTCACTGCCTGCTGCACCTGCATGCCTACTTTCAATGACTGGTTTACCATGACACCCTGGTCTCGTTGCATCTCCCCTTTTCCTAATCGGCCACAATTTAGATAATAGTCTGCTTTCTTGTTTTTGCAACCAAAATGGATAACCTCACATTTAGCCACATTATACTGCATCTGCCATGTATTTGCCCACTCACCCAGCCTATCCAAGTCACCTTGCAGCCTCCTAGCATCCTCCTCACAGCTAACACTGCCCCCCAGTTTAGTATCATCCGCAAACTTGGAGATGTTGCTTTCAATTCCCTCGTCCAAATCATTAATATATATTGTAAATAGCTGGGGTCCCAGCACTGAGCCTTGCGGTACCCACTAGTCACTGCATGCCATTCTGAAAAGGACCCGTTTACTCCTACTCTTTGCTTCCTGTTTGCCAGCCAGTTCTCTATCCGCATCAATACTGGACTCCCTGTACCGTGTGCTTTAAGTTTGTATACTAACCTTGTCGAAAGCCTTCTGAAAGTCCAGATATTACACATCCACTGGTTCTCCCCTATCCACTCTACTAGTTACATCCTCGAAAAATTATATAAGATTCGTCAGACACGATTTACCTTTCGTAAATCCATGCTGACTTTGTCCAATGATTTCACCACTTTCCAAATGTGCTGCTGTCCCATCTTTAATAACTGACTCTAGCAGTTTCCCCACTACCGATATTAGACTAACTGGTCTGTAATTCCCCGTTTTCTCTCTCCCTCCCTTTTTAAAAAGTGGGGTTACATTAGCTATCCTCCAATCCTCAGGAAGTACTCCAGAATCTAAAGAGTTTTGAAAAATTATCACTAATGTATCCACTATTTCTGGAGCTACTTCCTTGAGTACTCTGGGATGCAGCCTATCTGGCCCTGGAGATTTATCGGCCTTTAATCCATTCAATTTACCTAACACCACTTCCCGGCTCACCTGGATTTCACTCAGTTCCTCCATCTCCTTTGACCCGGAGGTAGATATGCAGGTAGACTGTGAAAATCAGGTTGTTTAGGACTCAGTTAGAGGCTCAGTTAGAGGTTGGTAGATATGACATTGTGTTGATTACTGAGACGTGGCTGCAGGACGATCGGGCCTGGGAACTTAATATTCAGGGTTATACATCCGATAGAAAGGACCGGCAGGTGCGCAGAGGAGGTGGGGGTGGGTGTGGTAGCTCCGCTGGTGAAGGATGAAATTCAGTCCCTTGCGAGAGAAGACATATGGACTGACGAGGTAGAGTCACTGTGGATTGAGTTAAGGAATTGTAAAGGCAAGAAGACACTAATTGGTGTTATGTACAGACCCCCAAATGGTAGCCCGGATGTAGGGTGTAATTTGCAGCAGGAGTTAAAACTGGCATGTAACAAAAGTAATGCCACTGTGGTGATGGGGGATTTCAATATGCAGGTAGACTGGGAAAATCAGCTTGGTTCAGGACCCCAAGAAAGAGAGTTTGTAGAATGCCTCCGAGATGGATACTTAGAGCAGCTTGTAATGGAGCCGACCAGAGAAAAGACAATTCTGGATGTAGTGTTGTCCAATGAACCAGATATGATAAGAGAACTCGAGGTAAAGGATCCGCTTGCAAGTACTGATCATAATATGAATAGTTTTAATCTGCAATTTGAGAAGGAGAACGTTTAATAGGAATTCGCAGTGATGCAGTAGAACAAAGGGGACTATGAAGGCACGAGAGGGGAGCTGGCCAAGGTAGAGTCATAGATACATAGATACATAGAAAATAGGTGCAGGAGTAGGCCATTCGGCCCTTCGAGCCTGCACCGCCATTCAATATGATCATGGCTGATCATCCAACTCAGTACCCCGTACCCGCCTTCTCTCCATACCCCCTGATCCCTTTAGCCACAAGAGCCACATCTAACTCCCTCTTAAATATAGACAATGAACTGGCCTCAACTACCCTCTGTGGCAGAGAGTTCCAGAGATTCACCACTCTCTGTGTGAAAACGTTTTTCCTCATCTCGGTCTTAAAGGATTTCCCCCTTATCCTTAAGCTGTGACCCCTTGTCCTGGACTTCCCCAACATCGGGAACAATCTTCCTGCATCTATCCTGTCCAACCCCATAAGAATTGTGTACGTTTCTATAAGATCCCCTCTCAATCTCCAAAATAGTAGCGAGTATAAGCCAAGTCTATCCAGTCTTTCTTCATATGAAAGTCCTGACATCCCAGGAATCAGTCTGGTGAACCTTCTCTGCACACCCTCTATGGCTATAATGTCCTTCCTCAGATTTGGAGACCAAAACTGTACGCAATACTCCAGGTGTGGTCTCACCAAGACCCTGTACAACTGCAGTAGAACCTCCCTGCTCCTATACTCAAATCCTTTTGCTATGAAAGCCAACATACCATTCGCTTTCTTCACTGCCTGCTGCACCTGCATGCCTACTTTCAATGACTGGTGTACCATGACACCCAGGTCTCGCTGCATCTCCCCATTTCCTAATCGGCCACCATTTAGATAATAGTCTGCCTTCCCGTTTTTGCCACCAAAGTGGATAACCTCACATTTATCCTCATTATACTGCATCTGCCAAACATTTGCCCACTCACCCAGCCTATCCAAGTCACCTTGCATTCTCCTGGCATCCTCCTCACAGCTAACACTGCCCCCGAGCTTAGTGTCATCCGCAAACTTGGAGATGTTGCTTTCAATTCCCTCATCCAGATCATTAATATAAATTGTAAATAGCTGGGGTCCCAGCACTGAGCCTTGCGGTACCCCACTAGTCACTGCCTGCCATTGTGGAAAGGACCCGTTTACTCCTACTCTTTGCTTCCTGTTTGCCAGCCAGTTCTCTATCCACATCAATACTGAACCCCCAATACCGTGTGATTTAAGTTTGTATCCTAATCTCTTATGTGGTACCTTGTCGAAAGCCTTCTGAAAGTCCAGATACAACACATCCACTGGTTCTCCCCTATCCACTCTACTAGTTACATCCTCGAAAAATGCTATAAGATTCGTCAGACACGATTTACCTTTCGTAAATCCATGCTGACTTTGTCCAATGGTTTCACCACTTTCCAAATGTGCTGCTATCCCATCTTTAATAACTGACTCTAGCAGGTTCCCCAATACCGATGTTAGACTAACTGGTCTGTAATTCCCCGTTTTCTCTCTCCCTCCCTTCTTAAAAAGTGAGGTTACGTTTGCTACCCTCCAATCCTCAGGAACTACTCCAGAATCTAAAGAGTTTTGAAAAAATATCACTAATGCATCCACTATTTCTGGAGCTACTTCCTTAAATACTCTGGGATGCAGCATATCTGGCCCTGGTGATTTATCGGCCTTTAATCCATTCAATTTACCCAACACCACTTCCCGACTAACCTGGATTTCACTCAGTCCCTCCATCTCCTTTGACCCGCGGCCCCCTGCTATTTCCGGTAGATTATTTATGTCTTCCTTAGTGAAGACGGAACCAAAGTAGTTATTCAATTGGTCCGCCATATCCTTGTTCCCCTTGATCAATTCACCTGTTTCTGACTGCAAGGGACCTACATTTGTTTTAACTAATCTCTTTCTCTTCACATACCTATAAAAACTTTTGCAGTCAGTTTTTATGTTCCCTGCCAGTTTTCTTTCATAATCTATTTTCCCTTTCCCATTTAAGCCATTTGTCCTCCTCTGCTTGTCTCTGAATTTCTCCCAGTCCTCTGGTATGCTGCTTTTTCTGGCTAATTTGTACGCATCATCTTTTCCTTTGATACTATCCCTGATTTCCCTTGTTATCCACGGATGCACTACCTTCCCTGATTTATTCTTTTGCCAAACTGGGATGAACAGTTTTTGTAGTTCATCCATGCAGTCTTTAAATGCCTTCCATTGCATATCCACCGTCAACCCTTTTAGAACGAATTGCCAGTCAATCTTGGCCAATTCACGTCTCATACCCTCAAAGTTACATTTCTTTAAGTTCAGAACCGTTGTTTCTGAATTAACAATGTCACTCTCCATCCTAATGAAGAACTCAACCATATTATGGTCACTCTTGCCCAAGGGGGCACGCACAACAAGACTGCTAACTAACCCTTCCTCATTACTCAATACCCAGTCTAGAATAGCCTGCTCTCACTTTGGTTCCTCTACATGTTGGTTTAGATAACTATCCCGCATACATTCCAAAACATCCTCTTCCTCAGCACCACTGCCAATTTGATTCACCCAATCTATATTTAGATTGAAGTCACCCATTATAACTGTTTTGCCTTTGTTGCACCCATTTCTAATTTCCTGTTTGATGCCATCCCCAACTTCACTACAACTGCTAGGTGGCCTGTACACAACACCCACGAGCGTATTCTGCCCCTTAGTGTTTCGCAGCTCTACCCATACCGATTCCACATCCTCCAAGCTAATGTCCTTCCTTTCCACTGCGTTAATCTCCTCTCTAACCAGCAACGCTACCCCACCTCTTTTTCCTTTCTCTCGATCCCTCCTGAATATTGAATATCCCGGGATGTTCAGCTCCCAGCCTTGGTCACCCTGCAGCCATGTCTCCGTGAGTATATCATACTCATTAATAGCTATCTGCACGTTCAACTCATCCATCTTATTACGAATGCTCCTTGCATTGAGACACAAAGCCTTCAGGCTAGTTATTACAACGATCTTACCCCTTATACTATTATGTTGAAAAGTGGCCCTTTTTGATTTTTGCCCTGGAATTGTCTGCCTGCCACTTTTACTTTTCACCTTGCTACCGATTGTTTCCGCCCGCATTTTACACCCCTCTGTTTCTCTGCTCACCCATTTAAGAACCCCACAACCTCTTATTCTCTGTTTATTATTGATTTCTTCTTTCCCCCCTACATGTTGGGTCTGAGTGCTTTCCTTCTCTGCCTCCTGCCTCACACACTGTCTAATAGCTTTCTCTATTTGAGTCCCTCCCCCAACCATTCTAGTTTAAAGTCTCCCCAGTAGCCTTTGCAGATCTTCCCGCCAGGATATCGGTCCCCCTCAGGTTCAAGTGCAACCCATCCTTTTTGTACAGGTCGCACCTTCCACAAAAGAGGTCCCAATGATAGAGAAATTTAAATCCCTGCCTTCTGCACCAGTCCTTCAGCCACGCATTTATCCTCCACCTCGCTCCATTCCTACTCTCACTGTCGCGTGGCACAGGCAGTAATCCCTAGATTGTTACCTTTGCTGTCCTTCTCTTTAACTCCCCTCCTAACTCCCTAAATTCTCCTTTCAGGACCTGTTCTCTTTTTTTACCTATGTCATTGGTACCTATATGTACCACGACCTCGGGCTCCTCTCCCTGCCCTTTCAGGATATCTTGGACACTTTGAGACACATCACAGAGCCTGGCCACAGGGAGGCAAACTACAATCCGGGTCTCCCGACTGCGTCCACAGAATCGCCTGTCTGACCCCCCGAACTATAGTGTCCCCTATTAGTATTGCCCTCCTCTTCTTTTCCTTACCTTTCTGAGCAACAGTGCTGGTCTCTATACCGGAGGCCCGGCCGCTGTCGCTAGCCCCAGGTAGGCTGTCCCCCCCAACAGTGCTCAAACAGGATTATTTATTGTCAAGGTATACAGCCACCGGGGTACTCTCTAGTCACTGCCTGTGCCCCTTGCCTCTCCCAACCGTGATCCACTTGCCTGCCTCCTGTGGTCTTGGAGTGACCACCTCCCTGTAACTCCTCTCAATGACTTCCTCGCTCTCCCTGACCAGTCGGAGGTCATCGAGCTGCTGCTCCAGGTTCCTAATACGGTCCCTTAGGAGCCCCATCTCGATACACCTGGCGCAGATATGGACGTCTGGAGGGCTATCAGACTCCATGACTTCCCACATCTGACATCCAGAACAGTAAACTGCCCGGGCCCTCATACTCCCCTTACCTAGGATACAATACAAAACAAACTGCTACAATACAAAACAAACTGCTACAATACAAAACAAACTGCTACAATACAAAACAAACTGCTACAGTACAGTACAATCAGCAGGGATCGGACTCCCAATCAGCTGGGATCTGACTCACAATCAGCTGCTCCCTCTTGTCTGCTTCCACCAATCAGCGGCTTCCTTCATCCCACTTGTTTTTGAAGTGCGAGTGGAATTTGGAACGTTGCAGATTTCGGTTCCTCCTCCCTCTGCGACCGACCTCTCCAACGGCTCACCGCCATTTCTGCAAGGGACCCTTGCAGAAATGGCGGTGGAACAGCAATGGCAGGAATTTCTGGGCATAATCCGGAAGACGCAGGATCATTTCATTCCAAAAAGGAAGAAAGATTCTAAGGGGAGTAGGAAGGAACCGTGGCTGACAACAGAAGTTGGGGATAGAATAAAACTAAAATAATAGATATATAACACAGCAAAGAGTAGCCGGAAGCAAGAGGATTGGGAAACTTTCATAAGACAACAGAAGGAAACAAAACGGGTAATACGGGCTGAAAAGATGAAGTACGAAGGGAAGCTGGACAGGAATATAAAGAAGGACAGTAAAAGCTTCTTCGATATGTTAAGGGAAAACGTGTAGCAAAGTCAAACGTGGGTCCATTAAAGGCAGACACCGGTGAAATTATTATGGGCAACAAGGAAATGGCAGAAGAGTTGAATAGGTACTTCTAATCCGTCTTCACTAAGGAAGACACAAACAATCTCCCAGATGTACTGGATGACAGAGGATCTAAGGGGATAGAGGAACTGAAAGAAATTTTCATTAGGCGAGAAATAGTATTGGGTAGGCTATTGGGTCTGAAGGATGATAAATCCCCTGGTCCTGATGGTCTGCATCCCCGGGTCCTCAGGGAGGTGGCGCTAGAAATATTGGTCGCATTGGTGATCATTTTCCAATGTTCAGTAGATGCAGGATCAGTTCCTGTGGATTGGAGGATAGCTAATTTTATCCCACTTTTCAAGAAAGGACCGAGAGAGAAAACGGGGAATTACAGACCAGTTAGCCTGACGTCGGTGGTGGGAAAATGCTGGTGTCAAATATTAAAGAGGTAAGAATGGGGCATTTGGATAGCAGTAAAATGATTAGTCCAAGTCAACATGGATTTATGAAAGGGAAATCATGCCTCACTAATCTTCTGGAATTTTTTGAGGATGTGACAAGTAAAATGGATGAAGGGGTGCCAGTGGATCTAGTGTATCTAGACTTTCTGAAAGCCTTTGATAAGGAACCGCACGGGAGACTGGTGACTAAAATTAGCGCACATGGTATTGGCGGTAGGGTGTTGACATGGATAGAAAATTGGTTGGCAGACCGGAAGCAAACAGTAGGAGTGAACGGCTCCTTTTCAGAATGGCAGGCAGTGGCGAGTGGAGTGCCGCAAGACTCGGTGTTGAGGCCGCAACTGTTTACCATATATATTCATGATTTGGAAGAGGGAATTAGGAGCAAGTTTGCGGATGACACAAAGCCAGGTGGCAGTGTGAACTGTGAAGAGGATGTTAGGAGGTTGCAGGGTGACCTGGACAGGTTGAGTGAGTGGGCAGATACGTGGCAGGTGCAGTAGAATATAGATAAATGTGAGGTTATCCACTTTGGCGGCAAAAACAAGGGGGCAGATTATTATCTCAATGCGGTTAGGTTAGGTAAGGGGGAGGTGCAGCGATACCTGGGCGTTCTTGTACACCGGTCACTGAAAGTTGTCTTACAGGGACAGCAGGCAGTGAAGAAAGCTAATGGAATGTTGGCCTTCATAACAAGAAGATTTCAGTATATGGGTAAAGAGGTTCTTCTGCAGTTGTATAGGGCTCTGCTGAGACCACATCTAGAGTATTGTGTACAGTTTTGGTCTCCTAATTTGAGGAAGGACATCCTTGTGATTGAGGCAGTGCAGCGTAGGTTCACGAGATTGATCCCTGGGATGGCGGGACTGTCATATGAGGAAAGATTGAAAAGACTAGGCTTGTATTCACTGGAGTTTAGAAGGATGAGAGGAGATCTTATAGAAAGATATAAAATTATAAAAGGACTGGACAAGCTAGATGCAGGAAAAATGTTCCCAATGTTGGGCGAGTCCAGAACCAGGGGCCACAGTCTTAGAACCAAGGGGAGGTCATTTAGAACTGAGGTGAGAAGACACGTTTTCCCCCAGAGAGTTGTGAATTTCTGGAATTCGCTGCCACAGAGCGCAGTGGAGGGCAAGTCACTGGATGGATTTAAGAGAGAGTTAGATAGAGCTCTAGGGGCCAGTGGATTCAAGGGATATGGGGAGCAGGCAGTCACTGGTCATCGGTCCAATCCCATTATATTTGGGTTGGCCACAATTTAGAACACTAACATGTGGACCTCCCCTTACCAATTCTATAACCACGTAAATGCCAACAAATCTATAGTCAGTGGTCCTAAAACTATCGCACACTAGCACGTGTTCAATTCGTGAAACAAAGATGAATAATTGACCTCTCCGTTTTAGACCTCTAAATATTTTTCGAGAAAACGTTCCTGATTACAATTTACAAATTGTCACCCCATCAAACCATGTGGCGCTATGGCAAACTCAGTCTCTATCGGGTCAGATAATATCTCCCTCATATGACGCTCATATTAGTCTTGAAGTTGCCTGCAATCTCCTGTCATACATTTTTTGTTTAATTCCCGTTGGCTAATTGAGGTCCATGGGTACCTATCCATGCCCCGAGTTCAAATACCTTACTCGTCAGGCTTCTTGCATTAATATCAATGTAATTTAACCTAATAGTCCTTCTTCACTCTCTGCGTTTCTCCTGCCTATTCTGGCTCATCACCCTCCATACCAACCCATCCCTCTTGTACAGGTCGCTTCTGCCCCAGAAGATCATTTAATTGTCCAGAAATATAAATTCCTGCCCCATGCACGAACGCATCAGACGCATATTTATCTCCACTAACTTCCTGTTCCTATACTCACTTGGAATCAGTCCAGAGGTCACTACTCTGGAGGTCTTGAATTTTATATTTTAATATTACACTCTACACTCATATTGCATAACTTCATTCCTTTTCCTCCCTATGTCATAAGTGCCAAAAATTTACAACGACTTCCGGCTATCCCGCTGACACCTGAGGATAACATGCAGCCGCTCGAAGACACGCTGGGCCCTGACACCACAGAGGCAGCGCATTATCCTGGAATCTCGAAAGCTGCTGCAGAATGTCCTGTCTGCACCCCACACCTATGTGTCGCTTACCGCTATTGTTCTGCCTAACTTCACCGTTCGCTACTGAGCTTAAGTTCCAGGATTGTTGTTACAGCCTTGCTTGCCATTGCTGCTGAACCTTGATATGTCATCTCCCCAAACCGTTGTATCTCTTTTGAAGGGTGTGGCTACAGGGGTCACAGCACTGCTTGTCTAATTCTGTTCGCTGTGGTCATCCACCGTCTCTCTTTCTGCACTTTCGATAGGACAACCTCGCTATTCGCCCTGCGCAAAAACTCGCATTTCCCGGAATGTCCTGAGGCCATCTAGCTGCTGATCTATTTTCCGAATACGTGTATGAGCTGCACCTGGATACAATTTCCACAGGAAAAGTCATCCGAGACACCAACAGGTTCCCCGACTTTCCACATTCTGCAGCGAGAGCTTTGTACCAATTTACCTGCTATCACCACAGCAATTAAACAAATAATAAAATGATAATAATAAAATGAAGAGTCTCGCGCAAAAGAGCAGCCTGAACCCATCTGCCTCTGGTAGTCTCTTAGCCTCAGCCTCCTCGCAAAAGTGTCTTAAGCCGGACTCGCACTTGACATCCACACAACATTTAAGATTCTTGGGAATAATACTCGCACTTCATCTCCACACAACACTTAAGAATCGTGAACAAAAGACTCACTCTTGACCTCCACACAGCTTTTCGCCCTACGTGTTTGCTCCCACATGGCCGTCCCGCTGCACCTTTCCTTCAATGTATTTGCTATTCAATTAACCACATTAGATGCTCCGACAAATCACCGGACTTGTTGATCCATGCTGCCGCTCCTGTTCCGTCCAATGGCGAGCTTGGTCTTTCCGGAGAAATGCGCTAAATTGGCACCGAAGTAGTAACATTGTGCTTATCGAGAACATTCGGCATGAGGTGAATATACAGGATTTGATGGTCGATTACTCGACAGACAAAAGGTGCAATAATCTGTAATCAGCGGAGACTGTGGATTGCTGCAAGACTAATACAGCGGGACTCCACGTGCGGAACTCAGCTTCTCTCACCCCAACCAATCATTGGTTGAGGCCGCTGCATCCAACTTTGGTGGTGATACAAGGTTAGTGTCAATGTGAATTGAGATGAGAATGCAGAGGTGATTCGTCGATATATACCTGATATATACTTCATTTCGTGAACATTCGGGAACGGAATGTACTGGGCATTGATCAAGATACCGTTCTGGATAATTAAGGAAGTACATATCTCCAACACAAGTTCGCCAGGTTGACTGTGGAAGTATTAACTGTGCTTTGAGTGGACATAGATCAGCGTAAGCCAGTACACCCGATGGAAAAACTAATGCAACGTGATTTTATTATTCACACTAAAATTCAACAGTGATACATGGATCAGTTATGGGTTGCTCGTTCGAGTATCTCGAGAGTGATAATTCGCGGAGTGCAGTACAAGTGAGTTTTCAAAGACAAATGTATTAATTATTACCGGGACACAAGTTTTGACAAGTCAGAATGTAAGACATGAACTTTTACACTTAACTCAATTTGTTTTCAATTAAACTCTGAAGCGATGTATTGGAAATCATTGGAGTAATGGAGAGCGTGTGAGGTATCTCTCATGTTGCTGGCAGGGGGCACGACAAGGGGGACATGTAAATTATTGTCATGGGAAATGATTCTCCTGGGACATGAGTACCAGAAACGATGGGTCTCCCATGTTAGTCCTTTTCTTGGATTTTTGGAAGGGGCTAGAAATAGGCAGTGCGACCCAGAGGAACTACTACGTTTTAGGGCGGAGATAACAGGGGGCGATAAGATAATGGTTTGAGAGAGGGTGACCTGGAGTTCGCAGAGATGCTGTGACCCAGGGGTGAGTACAAGGAGGTATCCGTGAACTGACGCATGGCCACAGCATAGTAGCGATCAGCCTAATGTACTCCTTCAACATATTGGTTATCAGCTGAGCGTGTTTACACTATTGGTATTGGTACTGAGTGAGCAAGTACGAACCGGTTAAGTTTCGATTGGTTAAGGGGAGTGGAGAAGTCGACACGGTTGATGTCGCGTCGGCAATTGGTGGATAAAGGCAACGGGAGTTTAGATGACAGTTACATTAGGAAACGTGTATTCCATATCTGATACTGGGATAAGAAGTGGAAGCGCGTTCTCAATGCAACGAGTTTCCAATTTTGTGTGGGTGAACGGGGCGGATGGGAGGTGGGATAGATTTCTGACGTTGTAAAGATTTTCAAACATCTTACCATTTTATACGTTTCACGATTAAATAAAACGGGTATTTCACCAGTTTTGTCAATTGCTCTCTGAACTTAGCCTGTGTTGCAACATAAATAATTGTGTTTGTGCAACAACCCATGAGCTGTAGCATGAATCCCAACTCTTGTACAAGAATGGGTGGCCTATAATTCGTATACCCCATCCAGAACAATCGGCTGGTCATCAAACTAACCGTAAACAACCCCCATAACACGATGAAATTTCCCGAGACCAGAAACAATAAAATCATAGATTTTCTTCGGTTCTCCATCTCCGGGTCTTTGCTACGTTCCACTCCGCCGTGACCACGAAGTCGCTTTCGTGCTCTGCTTGCGACTAAAATGTTTCTGACGGTTAGGGCATTTAGGATCAGAATGAGCACAAATGGGATACAGGGGGTGAGAACATAATGGAGCATCTCGATTGCTCCCCACGCATGTGAAGAACTGACACTTTTTTCTACTCCACAAAATGAAGGATTATTGCCAAGGCGATAAGTTTTCATGTGCAGAAAATACCAAGTCGTGTCCTTTAAACAGAAGAACACTGTCACCGTTCCCAAAACCACAGTCGCCGTTTTCTTAGTGCAATATTGAACTTTCAGCTTTCCACAACAGATGGCCACAAAACGGTCGAATGTGAAAGTGACAGTGAACCAAACAGATGAGTCAGTTGCTGCAAAAATCAGTATTGAGTGAATGTTACATAATGGGAGAGACAACACAAAATGAAACTGGTCTGGATAGACAATCGGAATGTGTCTTAAAGTGAGATCGGTAATAACAACCAGTAGATCCGCCGCTGCCATGGCCACCATGTAGGTCGTGACGCACCTGGACAGACCGCATCTTCTCTGACTCAGAATGATTATCACCAGTATGTTAGCTGGGGGGTAAACGAAAGAAACAGAAACTGTTCATCAGATCGTGAAAAAATAATCCAACATTGTTATAATATATTGTTATACGTGTGGTGGAGTGTCACCGTCAAACAAGTAATTTGGGTAAACTCAGAATGATGAATGTAACAAAGATCGACAGTACACTTCGTAAAGATACCCATGAGTAAAATGATACGTGGCAAAGCTCCCAGTTACTTCTGTTCCTAGCCTGAAAAATCTGTAGTACGTCTGCTGTAAGCAAGCGGACATTCCAAGTCCTCATTGCAAGAACATTGGGAGACTGCTTCACCTACGGCTTTTGATTGAATTTGGACGGTATTATCAACAAACACTGCAAAGAATAAGGACATGCAGTTAAAAAGTTTCAACTACAATATCTTTAAGTAATTATAGATAAAAGCACGAAAGATGAATTGACTAGTACGGGTGTCAAGGGTTATGGTGAGAAGGCAATGGAATGCGGATGAGAAGGCAAGACAGATTAGCCATGATTGAATCGCAAGAATCGGAAAATAATGCAGAAAGTTGTGACCACTGCCCAGTCCATCATCGGCTATGACCTCCCCACCATCGAAATGATCTATCGCAGTCGCTGCCTCAAAAAGGCTGTCAACAACATCAAAGACCCCACACCGTCCTGGCCACGTTGCCATCGATAACAAGGTACAGGAGCTTGAAACCTGGAACATCTAGATTCCGGAACAGCTGCTTCCCCATAGCCATCATTCTATTAAACATGAAACAAACTCTGAACAAAAATAGCCTATTGTACTGTATCTGTTTATTTATTA
Source organism: Malacoraja senta (assembly GCA_038087875.1). NCBI lineage: Eukaryota > Metazoa > Chordata > Chondrichthyes > Rajiformes > Rajidae > Malacoraja > Malacoraja senta. Next base: position 7,530,511 of record CM075981.1, on the reverse strand, counting down.
TGTATATGTATGGTCTATGGTATATAGCCACACTGAACGTTTAACTTTTATCTCCTGTTCTGTATTATGTTTACATATTCTGTTGTGCTGCAACAAGCAAGAATTTAATTGTCCTATCTGGGACACATGACAATAAAACTCTCTTGACTCTTGATTGAGTAGACGTTGGGCCGAATGAACTAATTGTGTACGTATAATTTATGCATTTATAAACGTATAAATGACAAAGAATCAGACAAATGCGCAATTACACCAAAGTTGTGTGTAAATCTGTGAGCTGGTGGAGCTAAATAGCGACACACGGAAACAATTTATTTCGATTAGTGACCGCGCTGGCCATCAGTCACACACTGTCCGAATCCTGTTGTAATTTTAGTTAACTCGCCACACATTTTGCCTACCACCTCAGAAACTACGACCAACACACGTCAATTAGCTGATTAAACCTCATGTCAGTAGAATGTGCGAGGAGGCGGGATAATCGAAAGCATACATGCGCGGTCAAAGAAAGAGCGGGTAATGGAACACAGACAGCACTGCGTGTGTATATTAATTCGGGTATCCAAATTGTTAGGCTGCACCTCGACCAGCTGAGCAATCCGTGTCGTGTATTTCATTTGATAATGTAAATCCCGAATCCAGGTCACTGGAAGGGAAGTTTTGTCGGTGAATTTACAATCCCGGAGACAAAATTGAACGTTTTCTATTTTCGATTATTTTTTTAATAGAATTGACCACATATTGAATTCCATTGCGGTGATCGAATAAACGTGATATTTCTACTTATGTTGGGACTCCGAACACGATCTTTGAAACAACGCCTGAATTTTATTTTGAATTCGAAAGCAGGGCAAGCAAGAGGATATAAAAGCAAACCCAATTCGCTTCGCTGACACTCCGCCGAGATTGTTCATTTTGATGTCGAACCCAAGGTACGTGATTACTCGATATCCCGGAAACTGTGGCAGGCAAATAAATGGCAGGTTTGGTGTTAAACCTAAGATAGTATGGGAAATCAAGCCATGGACATGTGTCGGAATGAAGCACTAACTGACCGTCATAAACTTGTTCCGAAATGGAGACGGTGTGAAAAATAAACTGATAATCCGTCAATCATCACCTCTGAGGGTCCAGACAAGCTTGAAAGGATTAAGAAAAGATTTACGAAGAGGTTGTCAGGTCTTGAGCGTGTGAGCTATAGGGCGAGGTTGAGTATACTGGATATCTATTCCATGGAGCGTAGGAGGATGAGGGGAGGTCTTATAGAGGTATACAAAATCATGAGAGGCATAGATCGGGTAGATGCACAGAGTCTTTCACCCAGAGTAGGAAAATCGAGGACCAGAGGACATAGGTTCAAGGTGAAGTGGAAAAAATGTAATAGGAATCCGAAAGCTAACTTTTTCACACAGAGGGTGGTGGGTGTACGGAGCAAGCTGCCAGAGGAGGTAGTGGAAGCTGGAACATATCCCATCGTTTAACAAACAGTTTGACAGGTACATGGATGGAGCAGGTTTGGGGTGTTTGGAGGTTTGCAGGTATGGACCAAGCGCAGGTAAGTGGGAATAGGGTAGCTGGGACATTTTTGGTCGGTGTGGGGGACTTGGGCCGAAGGGCCTGTTTTCCTCACTGTATTACTCTATGATTCTGTAATTATGCTCCAAGAGCTTACCCCCCTCGGTCTAGTTCAGTAAAACACAGAGTCAAGCACCGGATCATTAAACCTTATTGTTTCCAACAATAACGAACTCCCTATACAATGCCTAACCACCGCGGGTCCGATCATTGTGTCTGCTCGTTCAAGCCCTTCAGCCTCGTGCAAGCAGACAACACCAAAATGTTACGCAGTCCAAAACGCCCCTCCAGAAGATCGACGACCATCCTTGTGGATGTCACTCTTTATAGGTCATCGGACCCTATGGCGCGTAACTAGATGGGGGTGCCAGTCCCTACAAACCAATCACAAATATCGATTACATTATTCTGTTACTGACAGTTCCCTAAGTCAATTACAAAGTACCCCATTACAATGTTTCTACAGAAGGTTCTGGAAAGAAGTCCGTCAACCAAATTAATGCAACATTTTCCCAGGTTGTATAAATAACTCAAAAAGTTTTCACATTTCAGCCAAACATTACACAGCAGTACAAACAACTTTCAACATTATTAACAGTATTTACATTCCCCTTTATTTGGCCAATCCTGACAATGCATTTGCAATACCGCTGAGGTCTTCTGCAAAGTCCTCAGGAAGTTTAACAAAGGAAAGGACATCTTGACCTGACCTTATATTGCATATCAATCTGGGGTCCAGACTTTCTGGAACCATCTCACAGCCTGTAACTTCTCACATAAGGAAGCCAAACATGCTTTGCAAATGGAAAGATCCGCCATTTGATAATACCTCTAATTTGGCCAATATTAACAACTCTGTGGCTGTAACATACTACTAGATAACTCAAGCTATTTATTTAATCTGCTAGGTTACGTTAATATACTTCTGAATATACAGATAATCTATATATATACAGACTTTCTGGAACCATCTCACAGCCTGTAACTTCTCACAGAAGGAAGCCAAACATGCCTTGCAAATGCAAAGATCCTCCATTTTATGATACCTCTAAATTGGCCAATATTGACATTACTCCATATTATCATTATGATAACCCATCATTAATAATAACCTAAATACAACGATGACGGCTTTATTCTAACAGATATCTTAACAAAAAATGCTGATGTATTTTTCCCAAAATTTCAATAAGCTTCCCAAGTTTTCAAGTGTGTAGCTTCATGATTTCCGCCTGATGAGTCTTCACCTCCCGAGTTTTCGTGGGCGTAAATCCCCTCGATCCATTTGATCAGATCTCATGTGCTTGACCCTTAGTAGAGTATGAAGTTTCTAAGAGAATCTGTAGTAAAGCAAGTAAATAGCCTACAATCCTACTGATACAGTGGTGGAGATGCAGCCATGCATTCCTTCCGTCTTCATTCACTGCTGTTGGGGTCGCTAGGAGTACCTGGTAAGGTCCTTCCCAGCGAATCTCTAACCCTTTGTTTACCCAATTCTTTACGAAGACATAGATTCCAGGCTCCACTTCTGTCGAAGCTACCAACTGAGGCATCTCACTATATGCTGTCTTTACTCTGCAGTGTGAATCTCTTAGTACTTGGGTCAACGCTAGAATGTAATAGGTCATCTCCGCAGTCATATGATGGAAGTTGGTTATTTTCCTTGCATACTGATTCCAAGGTGTTCTTCAGGGTCTCCCATAAACAATTTCACCTGGGCTCAGTCTAGATTTCCCTACAGGCGTGACTCTCATCCGAAATAAAGCTATAGAAAATAATTTGATACAACCAAGTCCAGTCTCCGCCTTTAATTTAACTAATTCATTTTAAGGGTCTGATTCGCCTTTCTACAAGTTAAGCAACATGAGGTCGATAAATACAATGTAATTGCCGCTGTTCACAAAACTCTTTATTAATCTGCCCAATAAAATGTGGACCATTATCTGAACTAAGTCGAATAGTGATGCCAAATCTAGGGGACAATTTCTCTCATTAACACCTTGATAAATGTGGCCGCTTTATTGTCAAGAGTTGGATAAGCTTCAATCCACTGGCTGAATACATCGACTATGACAAGTTCATACTTATAACTCTGGCACCTCCCCAGTTCGATGTAGTCCATCTGCAATGTCTGGATCGGACCCATTGGTAATGGTGCTTTTCCCTCATCACATCCTGTTCCTTTCCCTGGATAATATTTCTGGCAGAGCAGGCAATTACTGCTTACCTTTTGAGCTAAAGGTTGTAATCTTCGATGCCACCAAGTAGCCAAAAGATTGCCTCCTCCTGCCCATGCACCGCAATGGGTTGCATAGTGCATACACTCTATAACCCATACTGCCAAATAATTTGTCATTCAAGTTTGCCCTGCTGGAGTGGTCCACAGTCCTGTCATACTATGCAGAACACACCCAGTTTGCCTCCATTTTTCTTTATCCCGTTCAGTCGCCTCCTCCTGTAACCGAATAATTTCTTGGATTGTTGGCATCGGTCTCTCCGTGGGAGCCGTTATTTAAACCTTTAATCTGCCTCATCTTTTTTGGTACTTCCATATTACGTTCCCTGGATACATTCTTTGGTGCTAGATCAGCACTACGATTCCTGATATATATTGGGGTCTGTCCTCTTGTGTGTGCGCTACATTTCAAAACAGAAATGTGTCTGGGTAACATTAAGGCCTTCAATAAATATGTCACCAATTAATTATTTGAAATTGGAGTCCCCGCTGAAGTTAGAAATTCCCTATTTTTCCATAATTGTCCGAAATCATGTACTACTGCAAATGCATACCGAGAATCAGTGTGAATATTTATCTTTAATTTTTCCCAATAATGCATGCTCGAATTAAAGCAAATAATTCAGCCTGTTGTGCTGTATAAGTTCAATCAAAGGCAGCTGCTTCTACATTTCCCCCATCCTAATTAATAATGACATACCCAGACAATTTCTCACCCCACTGTCCAATAGATGTACTCCCATCTACATACAAAGTCATGTCCGGGTCCTCTATGCGTGCGGCTGTTAAGTTATCTCTCACAGATGTTTCCTCCTCGATGAGAAATAAACAGTCATGTCCTACTTCTGATTCCTCTTCTGGGGGTGAGTCAAGAAAATATGCTGGGTTTATTGATGCACAATGCCTAAATTTAAGTTTCGCATTGTTTAAGAGATAGATCTCATACTCATTTTGGCGAGCCATTGTTAAGTGCCATTTTACAATGCTGCTACTGAATGTGAGCTATATACTACAATCTCCTGCTGGAGGGTCAAATTTGCAGCTGATTCTAGACTATTATATATAGCAGTTAGAATTAGGGTGCAAAGTGGGTGTCCCAAGGATACATGATCTAATTTAGAACAGTAATAGGCAACTGGTCTCGGTGCATCCCCATGTTTTTGTGTCAGAACTGAGTGCAATAGGACTAGAATGCAGACGAAAGTGCAATAGGACTAGAATGGACTGTTATATTATGATCTTTCCAAAGTTGGAGCCTGCCTCAGTGATCTTTTTTAGTCTTTGGAAGCTTCCTTTAATTCTTAATTTACTGAGACTTGATTCATCTTCTTAGGCGGTATGATGTGTTAATTCCTTAATTTCTTTAAGTTAAGATGTTAGCAGGGTTTGGCCATAGTACGGGGTGGAAAATTGCGACCTGCACGTGGTCCGCCCGGTTTCGACGAATGCTATCAACCTGGCGAACACAATCAAATAAGATCAAATAGAAAACGGTGTCCTACAACTTCAGGCTGTGCACGCCATACGCAAGAAGATGAGAAGAAGGAACCAGTACATGTATGGAGCAGTTTTACTATCAAATAACCATATAACAATTACAGCTCGGAAACAGGCCATCTTGGCCCTTCTAGCCCGTGCCGAAATCTTACTCTCATGTAGTCCCATCTACCTGCACTCAGACCATAACCCTCCATTCCTTTCCCGTCCATATACCTATGCAATTTATTTTTAAATGATAAAATCGAACCTGCCTCCACCACATCCACTGGAAGCTCATCCTACACAGCAACCACCCTCTGAGTAAAGAAGTTCCCCCTCATGTTACCCCTAAACTTGTGTCCCTTAATTCTCAAATCACGTCCTCTTGTTTGAATCTTCCCTTCTCTCAATGGAAAAAAGCTTATCCACGTCAACTCTGTCTATCCCTCTCATAATTTTAAAAATCTCTATCAAGTCCCTCCTTAACCTTCTGCGCTCCAAAGAATAAAGACCTCTTCTTCATCCTTTCTCGATAACTTAGGTGCTGAAACCCAGGCAACATTCTAGTAAATCTCATCTGGACTCGCTCTATTTTGTTGACATCTTTCCTATAATTTGGCGACCAAAATGGTACACCATACTCCAGAATTGGCCTCACCACTGCCTTGTAAAATTTTAACATTACATCCCAACTTCTATACTCAATGCTCTGATTTATATAGGCCAGCACACCAAATTCTTTCTTTACCACCCTATCTACATGAGATTCCACCTTCAGGGAACTATGCACAGTTATTCATAGATCCATCTGTTCAACTGCATTCCTCAATTCGCTAACATTTACCATGTACGTCCTATTTTGATTTGTCCTGCCAAGATGTACCACCTCACACTTATCAGCATTAAACTCCATCTGCCATCTTTCAGCCCACTCTTCCAAATGGCCTAAATCTCTCTGTAGACTTTGAAAATCTACTTAATTATCCACAACACCACCTATCTTAATATCATCTGCATACTTACTAATCCAATTTACCCCACCCTCATCCAGATAATTGGTGTATATGGGAAAGAACAGTGGACCCAACACAGATCCCTGAGGCACCCCACTAGTCACCGGCCTCCAACGTGACAAACAGTTATCCACCATTGCTCTCTGGTATCTCCCATTCAGCCACTGTTGAATCCATCTTGCTACTCCACTATTAATACCCAACAATTGAACCTTCTTAACCAACCTTCCATGTGCAACCTTATCAAAGGCCTTACCGAAGTCCATATCGACATCCACCGCTTTACCCTCATCAATTTCCCTCTTCAAAAAATTCAAGATTAGTCAAACATGACCTTCAGGCACAAATCCATGTTGACTGTTCCTAATCAGACCCTGTTTATCCAGATGATTATATATATTATCTCTACGTTTCCTTTCCATTAATTTGCCCACCGCTGACCTCAAACTAACAGGTCTACAATTACTAGGTTTACTCTTCGAACACTTTTTAAACAATAGAACAACATGCGCAGTACCATTCCCGGCACCATTCCCGTTTCTAATGACATTTAAATATTTCTAATGACATTTGAAATATTTCTGTCATTGCCCCTGCCATTTCTAAACTAACTTCCCTCAATGTCCTAGGGAATATCCTGTCAGGACCTGGAGACCTATCCACTTTTATATTTTTCCAAAGTGTCAGTACTCCTCTTCTTTGATCCTCATAGTTTCCATAGCTACTCTACTTGTTTCCCTTACCTCACATATTTCAATATCCTTCTCATTGGTGAATACCGAAGAAAAGAAATAGTTCAATATCTCCGCCATCTCTTTTGGCTCTGCAAATAGCTGTCCACTCTGACTCTCTAATGGACCAATTGTATCCCTCGTTATCCTTTTGCTATTAACATAGTTGTAGAAACCCGTTGTATTTACTTTCACCTTACTTGCCAAAGCAACCTCATATCTTCTTTCAGATTTTCTAATTTTTTAAAAAAGATTCTTTTTACATTTTTTATACTCCTCAAGCACCTCATTTACTCCATGCTGCTTATAATTATTGTAGATCTCTCTCTTTTTTCGAACCGTGTCCAATTTCCTTTGAAAACCATGGCTCTTTCCAATTATTACTTTCCTTTCAACCGAACAGGGACATAAAGATTCTGTACTCTTAAAATGCCACCTTTAAATGTGCTCAATTTCTCTACTACATCCTTCCCATAAAACAAAATGTTCCAATTCACTCCTTTTAAATACGTTCGCATCTCCTCAAAGTTAGCCTTTCCCCAATCAAAAATCTCAACCCTTGGTCAAGTTCTGACCTTCTCCATATTTATATTGAAACTAATAGTATTACATAGATACATAGAAAATAGGTGCAGGAGTACGCCATTCGGCCCTTCGAGCCTGCACCGCCATTCAATACGATCATGGCTGATCATCCAACTCAGTATCCCGTACCTGCCTTCTCTCCATACCCCCTGATCCCTTTAGCCACAAGGGCCACATCTAATTCCCTCTTAAATATAGCCAATGAACTGGCCTCAACTACCCTCTGTGGCAGAGAGTTCCAGAGATTCACCACTCTCTGTGTGAAAACGTTTTTCCTCATCTCGGTCTTAAAGGATTTCCCCCTTATCCTTAAGCTGTGACCCCTTGTCCTGGACTTCCCCAACATCGGGAACAATCTTCCTGCATCTAGCCTGTCCAACCCCATAAGAATTTTGTACGTTTCTATAAGATCCCCTCTCAATCTCCTAAATTCTAGCGAGTATAAGCCAAGTCTATCCAGTCTTTCTTCATATGAAAGTTCTGACATCCCAGGAATCAGTCTGGTGAACCTTCTCTGCACTCCCTCTATGGCTATAATGTCCTTCCTCAGATTTGGAGACCAAAACTGTACGCAATACTCCAGGTGTGGTCTCACCAAGACCCTGTACAACTGCAGTAGAACCTCCCTGCTCCTATACTCAAATCCTCTTGCTATGAAGGCCAACATACCATTCGCTTTCTTCACTGCCTGCTGCACCTGCATGCCTACTTTCAATGACTGGTGTACCATGACACCCAGGTCTCGCTGCATCTCCCCATTTCCTAATCGGCCACCATTTAGATAATAGTCTGCCTTCCCGTTTTTGCTACCAAAATGGATAACCTCACATTTATCCACATTATACTGCATCTGCCAAACATTTGCCCACTCACCCAGCCTATCCAAGTCACCTTGCAGTCTCCTAGCATCCTCCTCACAGCTAACACTGCCCCCCAGCTTAGTGTCATCCGCAAACTTGGAGATGTTGCTTTCAATTCCCTCGTCCAGATCATTAATATAAATTGTAAATAGCTGGGGTCCCAGCACTGAGCCTTGCGGTACCCCACTAGTCACTGCCTGCCATTGTGAAAAGGACCCGTTTACTCCTACTCTTTGCTTCCTGTTTGCCAGCCAGTTCTCTATCCACATCAATACTGAACCCCCAATACCGTGTGATTTAAGTTTGTATCCTAATCTCTTATGTGGTACCTTGTCGAAAGCCTTCTGAAAGTCCAGATACAACACATCCACTGGTTCTCCCCTATCCACTCTACTAGTTACATCCTCGAAAAATTCTATAAGATTCGTCAGACACGAATTACCTTTCGTAAATCCATGCTGACTTTGTCCAATGATTTCACCACTTTCCAAATGTGCTGCTATCCCATCTTTAATAACTGACTCTAGCAGTTTCCCCACTACCGATGTTAGACTAACTGGTCTGTAATTCCCCGTTTTCTCTCTCCCTCCCTTCTTAAAAAGTGGGGTTACGTTTGCTACCCTCCAATCCTCAGGAACTACTCCAGAATCTAAAGAGTTTTGAAAAATTATCACTAATGCATCCACTATTTCTGGAGCTACTTCCTTAAGTACTCTGGGATGCAGCCTATCTGGCCCTGGTGATTTATCGGCCTTTAATCCATTCAATTTACCCAACACCACTTCCCGACTAACCTGGATTTCACTCAGTTCCTCCATCTCCTTTGACCCGCGGCCCCCTGCTATTTCCGGCAGATTATTTATGTCTTCCTAAGTGAAGACGGAACCAAAGTAGTTATTCAATTGGTCTGCCATATCCTTGTTCCCCATGATCAATTCACCTGTTTCTGACTGCAAGGGACCTACATTTGATTTAACTAATCTCTTTCTCTTCACATATCTATAAAAACTTTTGCAGTCAGTTTTTATGTTCCCTGCCAGTTTCCTTTCATAATCTATTTTCCCTTTCCTAATTAAGCCCTTTGTCCTGCTCTGCTGGTCTCTGAATTTCTCCCAGTCCTCTGGTATGCTGCTTTTTCTGGCTAATTTGTACGCATCATCTTTTGCTTTGACACTATCCCTGATTTCCCTTGTTATCCACGGATGCACTACCTTCCTTGATTTATTCTTTTGCCAAACTGGGATGACTGTTGTGATCACTGGACCCGAAGTGCTCGCCAACACATACCTCCGCCACCTGACACTTCTCATTTCCTAACAGGAGGTCCAGCACTGCCCCTTCTCTAGTAGGGACCTCTATGTATTGCTGCAAAAACTATCCTGCACACATTTCACAAACTCCAAACCATCCAGCCCTTTTACAGAATGTGTTTCCAAGTCTATGTGTGGAAAATTGAAATATCCCACAATCACTACCTTGTGCTTACTACCGATATCTGCTATCTCCTTACATATTTGCTCTTACAATTCTCGCTCCCCATTCGGCGGTCTATAATACAACCCTATAAGTGTTGCAACACCTTTTCCATTTCTCATTTCCACCCAAATAACCTCCCGGGACGAGCCCTCTAATCTATCCTGCCAAAGCAGTGCTGTAATATATTCACTGACAAGCAATGCAACGCCTCCACCTCTTGCCCCTTCAATACTATCACACCTGAAGCAACGAAATCCTGGAATATTTAGTTTCCAATCACAGCCATCCTGCAACCATGTTTCACTAATCGCCACTACATCATACTTACGGTTGTCAATCCAGCCTCGAAGCTCATCCACCTTTCGTACAATGCTCCTAGCATTAAAATATACACATTTAAGAAACCCACCGCCTCTTAATCTCTGTTTATTATCTTTTTCTTCTTTCTGTCCTATATGTTGGGTCTGAGTGCTTCCCTTCTCTGTCTCCTGCCTCACACACTGTCTACTAGATTTCTCTATATGAGTCCCTCCCCCCCAAACGTTCTAGTGTAATGTATCCCCAGTAGCCTTTGCAAATCTCCCCGCCAGGATATTGGTCCCCCTCGGACAACTGAGTTAATTGCTGTTAGATTTTATACCAGTCTATATTACACTTCTTCTTCCGGTTTCGGAACTGCAAGTGTAGGGTGTTACTGCAAGGAGCAACCTCTATAGTTCTTAGAGATTGACTAGCAGTATTTTTATTTTGTCATTACCCTTTAGTTTTTCATCAATCTGTCAATGCTTTTGATAGCCTGTGGTCTTTTTGGATATCAATGAAAAATGTTACCTCTTTCTGTGGTGCTACTTGGATGGGATTGATTTTCACGCATCCTAACTGAGCTGTGTTTTCTGACCATATTCGAGGGTTCACATACTCGTATACCTCGCTCCCTAGACGATGACGTAGGTGGGTAATAACTGTCCTTGGGGCCTGATAGCATTCAACAATATATTGGTTAGACACATTTTGCTTTTTTATAATCGTTACGGTCTGCCATGGTAACTGTCCTTTTCACCATTGCTCCTTGGTCTTTTGCACTCGCCGGATAATTAACTTTTCGGGTAATATGAGGAGCTACCACTGCAGTTGTCTTCCATAATTTTACTGCTATTTCCGCGTATTCTGCAGCTCCCTCCTTTCCTTCAACTAGTGCCAAGAATTTGATCTCCTAGTCCTGTCCTTCTTATGCTTTAAATAATGTCTCGAGTTCTCTATTCTTCCTACTCCTGTCGTAAGACAGTGTGATATGGAGTGCGGTTTATTCGTCCAGATCTTGGGACCACCATTTAGGGGTCACTGTGGCGTGACACTGCCGTTCGTTAGCCCAGAGGGTCACTACTATCCCTCTATCGCTGCATTCTATCTTCAATTGGAAAGGGCAGAGCAAATCTCTAGCCATTAAATTACAATCCAATCCGGTTGTTATCGCAAATCTGAGTCTGATTGCTTATCTTCTATATACTACTTCAAATGGCTCAGAGATGGGATACTGACAGACTGACAGACTTGTCCTTGAAAACCGGACAGGTTCTGGACATCTTTTGATTTAGGGAGGTCGTAAATTGATTGGAGAGATGACATGGTCTACCAAGAAGGTTCAGGTTTTCCCTTCTACTTGTAGTGATAATATAGGTTGTTCGTCAGACATGCATCCAGTCATCACCAAGTTCGCTAATCGTAGGCTTGAAAATTAGGTATTTTGGGGAAATGTTGTTTGCCTCTTGGTTATTGATTGCCTTGCCAGTTACCTCTTTGCTCTCTGTGAATTCGTTGATCTCTGGGATTTCTCCCCTCCCTCTTATTTCGGAAATCTCTTATGTGACCCCCTCTTTCGTTCCTATCTCTGGTTTGGCACTGCCTATTTCAGTGACCCACCCCCCCCCCCACAAGTGTAACACTGGCCTAGTCCCAGTATTCATTGTCTTCTCCAAATTGGTATCAGTGAGATTGTCTCTAGGGCAGGTATTTTTCTATGATATCGATCTAAATATTCTGGAACCCTAATTTCTTCCAATCCGTAGTTTGCTGGTACTCTGGGGCTCCATGATTCAGTCATATTTTGGCGCCCCTTTCCTTGTTACATACTCGGTCTTTGGTTTCACTGTAGGCTGACTCTCCTGCTTTTTTACATCTCTCCAGTGGTATCTCACTGCCCGAGCTATCTGACTGGCACTATTTTCAGACCAGTCCATATTATTAGTACTGATTGATTCGGCTACATTGGTAGGAAGACAGTTCTGCAATATGGCACAGTCTTGCGGGGAATTTGCCCCATTCCGACAATTTAAGTCACCTAATTGATCTGGGTACAGTTCTGAAAATCGTTCTATGATTTCATCTGCTCCCTCTCCATTCTTTGGTTTTATCTCCAAAATTCTAGCTAGATCATATGGTTGCTGAAGAATATTCGCAAGGGCAGTTAGAACTGCCTCTTCCCTTGCACAATTGTCTGCTATTACATTTGCCAGTGCTTCGTGAGTTGGATGTCCTAAGGCTGCTAGAAATCTGGTATGTTCTATTGGAGTCATGATCTGTGGTATCCTAATCCAGAGGTCTCGGGGGTCTGCATGATACACACGCATTGTAGTTCTTAACTAATCCACAAAGGAAGCAGGTGATCTCATACGATCAGGGATCTTACTAAACACTGCCATCATCTCGCTAGGTTTCCATGGGATATGGACATCCATCGTACGGGGATTATTTGCACCCACTGCACTTTCGGGGTCGAAAGTAGAGCTAGACATTTCCTTAACAGGGAAGTGACTATGAGTTACTTGCTTCGCTTTTATACCTTTTGCCATCTCGGGATCTATCTCTGTATATTCAATTATTGTCTCATCCTCAGATATTTCTTCCACTTCCTTAGGGTGTTCACCGTACCGTCTAAATGACCCTCCTATCTCTCGCTGCTCGTCTAATTCGGCTATTCTTCGGCCCGCAGAAATACTCTGGTGGCTGTACCATGTCTCTAATACCCTCTCTCTCCTTAAATACTGGGGCTAACTTCTTCGTTCTACTCTTGGTACCGTGAGCTACTGGATTTTCTTCAAAATAATGGATGGATCGAGTCAAATAATCCTGAGCTCTTGTTGCTACTATTGGTAAAGCAGGCTTTATTGTGGAATCTGCAGGTGGTGTTAAAGGTGCTGCAGGCTCTGAATGTCTGTTATGTGTACAATATATACAATGTGTGGGAGGACCCTGGGGAACGCAAGAGGAATATTGTGGAGGCTGCGAACTTCTTTTAATTTTAAGAATTTCCCAATCTTCCAAATATTCGTCTTCCCCCATTCAAAGTCCATGCCAACTACCGGGTCCTTAAACTCTAAATTTACCGGGGCCAGTTTCACTTCAGGAGATCTAGCTCTTTCCAGTTTCTTACTTTCTCTGATACATACACACCCTCCCTCCCCTGGTGCCTGGATTTCTAATTACTTCATTATCTTTCAGTTTTATTCCAAGTTTTGAAATTGCTTCGGTCCAATTCGCCATTTTCATAACCTATCTATTCGCCTTCCGTGTCTCATAGTATGTTCTCCGCAATCCTATTAACTCCTTCTCTACCTCACTGTTACTATATTACCAAATAATTCGTTCAATATGCTTTATCCCCTTCAATGTTCCAACGCCCCCCTTGGGCCATAATCCGTCCCCTAATATTTTATTCAATGATCCCGAAAAGTTTCTCAGTCTCTCAGCTTTTTCTGGAAATTCACTGCATATTAATTGCATTGGACTTTCGGAAACTTCAGTCATATCTCGCTCTACTTGATTTCCCATACATGTGGACAATTCAAACAAACTCTCACCAATTCACACATTCTCCCAGAATCTCCTAGACTATTAAACTCGTACTCAACAATGGCCAACATTTTCGCAACGCATCAGCAGTCTCACACTTCTCACAACACAATCACGCAATCAAATCTCCTTTCAATCGGGTCCCAAATTCCCTTACAATCTCTTACAACTCATAACTCACACAGCTTTTAACCTATAACAATTCAAAAATCAACCTTTGGTCGACAGAAATTAAGGTGCTTCAGTGAACAATCAATCACAGTCAAACACACTTCAGATCAGTCTGACGAAGGGTTTCGGCCCGAAACATTGCCTTTTTCCTTCGCTCCATAGATGCTGCTGCACCCGCTGAGTGTCTCCAGCAGTTTTGTCTACCTTCGATTTTCCAGCATCTGCAGTTCCTTCTTAAACACTTCAGCAGCCAGTTTCCTACATCCAGGACAACTTCAATTTCAACACAGACAAATGAGCTGCAAACACGCGAGCAAAAATCGTATGCAGGCAAGAAATTATACCACGTATTACCATCATGCAAAACCACATTCTCATATAAAATACAAACATTCGTCTAATATCGCATTCGTTAACTGTACAGCCCCCAAAACAGATCACAGCATATTTTAATCCTCGTGTTGTTTTCATTCAACGAAACCCCTGGTTGTACAGCCACGAGTCGGACTCCAATTATAATAACAGTCTTAATCAAACTATGTTCTCATACAGTCGATTCAAACCACTATTAAAACAATGTATCTAACACTCATAACTTTAAATCAAAGGCGATACACAGTAAATACAATGAAACAACGGCAAAGCTTGAATACTCTTTAAACTATAGATTAACATATTTTAACTATTAACAATTTTAACAACGTATTTATTATACACATGTTAACCTGGAAGAAAATATATAGAGTTTACAACATCCAGCTCCTATTATACACAGGTTAACCTGGAATTGGAAAAAACCAGCACTTCAATATGCAGTCCTGAATTTAGTAAATTTGAATCGGAAGAATTTTAACTCGTTTTTTTTAATCCAATCTTCTTTTAGTACGCAAATTCAGTTCAAAACAGACGTCTTTATTATTAGCTTCTCAGAATTGGTTAAATGTATTTTCTGCCAATTATATTGCAACCACTGTGTTCAGGGTACCTATTCGGAACACCTCCCTCGACCGTTCTAGGTACTACTTACACAGGCGGGGACTCCGATCCTCATATGCTCACCCACGGGCTTCTTCCTTTATACCAGCTTGGTACCGAGCGTCAGCGCGTGTCCGCTTCACGCTAGAATTCGATGACGATCTTTAAAGTGCCATACAAATTTGCCCCCTCAGCAACGTCGCAGTACTTCAAATCTTAGTACTGAAATCTAACCCAGTCCTGCACACTCTGATACCCCAGCCAATCTGATATCCCAGTCCGGGCAGGGACCCAAACCCCTCAGCTACTTTATTTATTTTTGGTGTCAGGACAACCCAATGCTACATGACTGCAATAGCTGTAAACTAACTCTGAAGGGCCTTTCACTCCAAAGACAATGACTCCATTTCCTCCACCATCAGTGCTTGCTAGACTACTGTTCTCAGATCTCGTTGGGACCCCAACACAAGCGCGCGAATGATCGATTCGCTCCGACCATCGAAGTGGGAAACCGATGCGAAACCCGCACCGTGCCGCCGATTTCTCCCCTCGCAATCTGGAGCGGCTCAACACCCCGATCGCAAACTTATGTCTGAGGGTCCGTTGAGATCCCGGACGCCATCCCAATATAACTATGCGCCTAGAGCTTACCCCCCTTAGTCTAGTTCAGTAAAACACTGAGGCGAGCACCGGATCACTAATCTTTAATCTTTCCAACAATAACGAACTCCCTATACAATACCTAACCACAGCGGGTCCGATCCTTTTCTCTGCTCGTTCAAGCCCTTCAGCCTCGTGCAAGCAGATAACTCCAAAAGGTTACGCAGTCCAAAGCGCCCCCCCCCCCCCGATGATCAACGACGATCCTCGTGGGGTTTACTCTTTATAGGTCATCGGACCATGTGTCGCGAAGCTAGATGGGGGTGGCAGCCCCTACAGACCAATCACAAATATCGAATTCATTATTCTGTTATTGACAATTCCCTAACCCAATTACAAAGTACCCCATTACAATGTTTCTACGGAAGGTTTGGGAAAGAAGTCAGGTAACCAATTTAATGCAACATTTTCCCAGGTTGGATAAACAACTCAAACAAGGTTTCACAATTCAGCCAGTAATCACACAGCAGTACAAACCCCTTGCAACATTATTAACAGTATTTACACTCCCTCTTGCTTGGCCAATCTTGACTATGCATTTGCAATACCACTGAGGTCTTCTGCAAAGTCCTCAGGAAGTTTAACAAAGGAAAGGACATCTTGACCTGACCTTATTTTGCATATCAATCTGGGGTTCAGACTTTCTGGAACCATCTCACAGCCTGTAACTTCTCACAGAAGGAAGCCAAACATGCCTTGCAAATGCAAAGATCCGCCATTTGATAATACCTCTAATTTGGCCAATATTAACAACTCTGTGGCTCTAACATACTACTCGATAACTCAAGCTATTTATTTTATCTGCTAGGTTACGTTAATATAGTTCTGAATATACTGATAATCTAATGTGTAAATATGAAAATAACACTGATATACAAGAAGAACATCAGAATAAAACCACCAGATGTTTGAAATGTTCAGAGGCGCTGGCACCAAATGTGTGGAAACAGACAAGGTGAATGTCTCACGTCAGGTGAAATTCCTGCACATTGAGAATAAGAAATGGCATCATTGATTAGAACCAGCGCCTGCGTTCAGTCGAATTAGCAGCTGGAATTGCTCTATTTTAAAAAGTGCTTGTCTGATATCTGTGGAGGGAACACAACATCTGAATCTCAACAACAGAATGTGACGTGCAAGAAACATGGAAACCCTCTTAGATGGGAGCAGATGGACAACGATGAAGTGAGGAACACAAGGCGATAGTATTAATGTAATAATTAACTAATATGTAAAGTCATGGCATGACCGTCGAAATGCTGCGCTGTTGCGATCAAAATACAATAGATAAATTCAATCCCATAGAGCGAGCAATCACTCACTGTCACATCACGTAGAACAAGCTCATTTGAAAAATATTGCATAATCAAAAACCTATTATTGTTGCTTACCTGGGATACCGAGAGCAGCGAAGACAGGGAAGAATATCTTCTCTATGTCCCGAAATATTTCTTTCGTTAGCATCAGATTATGCATCGCTGCAGCAACACTGCCCGACAACATAGCTTTACTTCTGCTGGGAGCGGTATTTGTGTTTGAGATATCACGCTTTCCTTGTGAGGTGGCTGGGTCCTGACGGATGCTTAAATCCAGCAGTGAGGAATCCCTGGTGACCGCGTCAGGCCTCACTGCAACTCGGCGTTAATGCAATTCGTTGAACAAACATCAGAACAAATTTCTACACGATTATCCATCTGAATACACCACATCTAATGTTCAAATTAAAGGAGTGAAACAATGACCAAACCTAGGGGATATTAGAATATTAGAGGGAGATCGAGTTCTCTGTCTAGGTTTGAAAAAGACTTGAGCAAACGAGATAGCTCAGCAAATATGCGAACGAATTAAATATATGAATTAACAGGTATCGTTTCTGTCTATTCCAATACATCAGTTTTTAAATATGGGCTTTTTAAAATCATTTGAAACTCTCAAAAGGATGTTAACATTGCTGAACCCATTTGAGTCGCCCATTTATTGCGATGGCCCACTAGCCTGGGAACTTCAGTGAATATCTTATAAGCAACAGACTGACCAAAATCATAGAGAGTGCTGGTGAGAAATGTAACGGCATTTGTACCCCCTCGGCTGCATATGCACTGAGATTTATTAAGGTCTAATGTAGCCATTAAAGAATACAGATTGCAGAGTGAATGGGAGGTGCCGCATTAAATTATTTAAAATGGGATGATGCAATCCGGGCCCACACCATCAGGACTCGATAGTATGCACGATAACCTGGCTCTGTACTTTTATGGACACCGCAACAGTTGTTAGAATAGTTATTTGGTTACAAGATACTGCAGGTTCATGCACGATGATATTTACCTACCGAACGAAACGGATGTCTGACAAACTGGCAGTCATGGAACCACACGTCACGGAATTATGTTGCTGGGCCCATTTTGTACAAGACGACACAGATGCCCCATTTATTCTAGTCCTTTGCGAACTTGTTTGATCCTAATCCCTCTAAATAGCTATTTTCCATGTATCTGTCCAAATGACTCAAATTGTGTTAATGTACATGCCTCAACAAATCCACTGGCAACTGGTTCCGCTCGGGTGCACCCCTCAGTTTGAAGGAGTTGCACCTCGGGTTCCGATTGAAACTTTTTCCTCTCACCTTAAAAGTATGACCTTCTGTTCTTTATTCGTAAATCTCTGGAACACTGGGAACGACTCCGTGCATTCACACAATCTATATCTCTCCTGATTTTATACTGCGCTCTAACATCACGTTTCGTTCTCCGACGCTCCAAAACTAATATCCTGGCCCACGCAATATTTCCTGCAGTTCCTTTCCCCGAGACTTGAAACACAGAAAGAAGTAATCAAATACAACCACAATAATGTCTCCCACAACTGCAAGATAACATCACAACGTTTATGCTCAATGCCCTGACCGAGGAAGGCCAAAGTGCAAAAGTAACTTAACCATCACCTTGTCTACCTGTCTACGTTTATCAGAAATCACAGAAGCTCCATCGACAGAGCTGCAGAACAGACCACTACTTTGAGAATTTGTATTTTAGCTTCGACGTAAGGGAAAGCCCGGGCAACTACAGCAGATTTGGAACTGAGGAACAAAATTACCACGGTGACGCAAATTGTTCCTTCGATTAGTGGACAGAAAAATGACCAATTCAATTGCTCATTTTTCTTTTAGCTTAAAATGCTCTACTGCTTTTCAAAACTGTTCATTGTGTTTGGGCATGGACTTCCTCGGTGGAGCACGTAAATATCCTGCCCCTATTTTGTTACTTGTAATGCTAATAGTAAAATAGCCCGACATAACGGAAGCATGCCTCGCGACCCAACTCCTACATACCGACTAAGATGTTGCACCTAAGCTAATCCTTTTGCCCACGTCCGAACCATATCTAAGTAAAAATGTCCTTCCCATATAACCATATAACCATATAACCATATAACCATTATAGCACGGAGAGAGGCCATCTCGGCCCTTCAAGTCCGTGCCGAACATTTTTTATTTTGTATTATTATTTTTTTTTTAAATAAATACTCCCCCCTAGTCCCACCTACCTGCAATCAGACCATAACCCTCCATTCCTTTTCCGGCCATATTAGAGATTCTTTAGAGATTAGAGATTAGAGATCCCTTTATTTGTCATTCAGACCTTTCGGTCTGAACGAAATTTCGTTGCCTGCAGTCATACATATAATAATAAATGACAAAACACACAATAAACACAAATTAACATCCACCACAGTGAGTTCACCAGGCATCTCCTCACTGTGATGGAGGCAAAAGTCTTAAAGTCTCTGTCTCTTCCCGCTTTGTTCTCCCTCTGCGCTGAGGCGATCCAGGCTTCTGATGCTGTGACCCCGCTGGGCGACGGTAAGCCAGTCCCGCGGCCGAATCCGTGCTCCGCGACGGGCCGGCTCAAACTCCGCGGCCCGGGGTGGTCGAAGCTGCCGAAGCTGCCGCCCTCCAGTCCAGCGGACGCAGCTGTAGTTGCGGGAGCCCCAGAAAAACAGGTCACCAACCTGTGACCTGCGCGCTCCCCATCCAATCTATTTTTAAAGGATAAAATCGAACCAGCCTCCACCACTTCCACTGGAAGCTCATTCCACACAGCTACCACTCTCTGAGTAAAGAAGTTCCCCCTAATGTTACCCCTAAACTTCTGTCCCTTAATTCTCAAGTCATGTCCCCTTGTTTAAATCTTCATTGCTCTCAATGGAAAAAGCTTATCCACGTCAACTCTGTCTAACCCGCTCATAATTTTAAAGACCTCTATCAAGTCCCCTCTTAACCTTCTGCGCTCCAAAGAATAAAGACCTAACTTGTTCAACCTTTCTCTGTAACTTAGTTGCTGAAACCCAGGCAACATTCTAGTAAATCTCCTCTGTACTCTCTCTGTTTTGTTGACATCCTTCCTATAATTAGGCGACCAAAATTGTACTCCATACTCCAGAATTGGCCTCACCAATGCCTTGTGCAATTTTAACATTACATCCCAACTTCTATATTCAATGCTCTGATTTATAAAGGCCAGCACAGGAAACGCTTTCTTTACCACCCTATCTACATGAGATTTCACCTTCAGGGAACTATGCACAGTTATTCCTAGATCCCTCTGTTCAACTGCATTCCTCAATTCTCTACCGTTTACCATGTACCTCCTATTTTGATTTGTCCTGCCGAGATGTAGTACCTCACATTTATCAGCATTAAACTCCATCTGCCATCTTTCAGCCCACTCTTCCAAATGGCCTAAATCTCTCTGTAGACTTTGAAAATCTACTTCATTATCCACCACACCACCTCTTAGTATCATCTGCATACTTACTAATCCAATTTTCCACACCATCATCCAGATCATTGATGTACCTGACAAACACAGTGGACCCAACACAGACCCCTGAGGCACCCCACTAGTCACCGGCCTCCAACCTGACAAACAGCCATCCACCATTACTCTCTGGCATCTCCCGTTCAGCCGCTGTTGAATCCATCTTGCTACTCCACCATTAATACCCAACAATTTAATCTTCTTAACCAACCTTCCATGAGGAACCTTGTCAAAGGCCTTACTGAAGTCCATATAGAAAACATCCACTGCTTTACCCTCATCAATTTCCCTAGTAACCAAATGGCCTTTACACGGCTTTAATGTACCTTCCTCAATGATTTCTTCCGCCGTTCCCGAACTCGTACCGCCTCCGTTTAAAAGGGCTGTCCATCTGTTTCCTATTATATTTTTCTCCTTTCAACTTAAACTTGGATGGTCTGGTTCTTTATTCTGCAACTCTGGGAAATACCGTGAATTCACAAAATCTTGGCCCCTCATGATTATATATACCTCAACAAGGTCACCACTCGTTCTCCAAAGCTCCAAAAAATAAATTACTGGCCTGGCCTATCTTTCCCTGTAACTTGATTCCTCGAGGCCTGGCCAACTGAACACAATAATCTACCTGCGACCTAGCTAACGTCTCGCACATTTGTAACATAACATGCCAACTTATCTGTTGAATGCCCTGACTGATAATATCAAAAAGCCTTCTTAACCGCCTTGTCTGCTTTCATCTGAAACTACAATGTCGGAGCTCTAGATAGATCTATGGTTGGAGAAAGCGTGTTACGGTTTCGATATAATTGAAACAAGGGACGAGGGCAGCCTCACCTATTTATCGCCCATCACATGCCACATCCATGTTGACGATCTTGGAAACTTGGTGACTATGGTTATGAGAGTCGTTTTTTCTCCTCATGAACAAGAAAAGTCATTCCATTTCCTGTTCTCTCAATATTACATTGCTGTATTACATTCTATCCCATCTCGTTTATGGCCACATTTAAAGTTGCACTTACGTTTTCTCATGGAGGCATGTGGCATACATTGGAAAAAACTGGTGTTTCGGTGCATCTCGTCCAATGTGAATAAGACGCCCCACTTATGTTAGTCGCTTTTTTCAACGTTTAGTCTATATCCACCGAAAGCCTTCCTATACATGTGACAAAGAATATTTTAAATGTTGTCATGATACGCTTCAACTGCATCATCTGACAGGTCGTTCCCAAAACCTACCACCGTCTGAGTGATAACGTAGCCCCTCAGATTCCTATTAAGATTGTCCCTTCTCATTTTCATCAAAAGTGTTTGCCCTTCTTCATGGGGAAAAAACAAAGAACATTGATAACGTTCTTCCCTCCCGCTGCATCATGTCTGCGTTGATTTCTGTAGAGCCATGTGCTCTATCATTTGTTCTCTCTTCTCTATTCTATATTCTCTCTCCTCTCTCCTCTCTTCACCTTAATATACATTTAACCTATTTGGATTTTCCTGAACTCCTGCTCCCCTTTCGCACTCGTAATATTTGTGCCTCTGCTGGATACGCGCTAATTCATCCAACAATCCCGCAATCGTTCTCCTTGCCTTGACCATCTGTTCCTTGGAAGAAATCTTCCCCTTCCTTCACATTTCACGCTTATATTCTCCTTTGCTTCTTATATCGCATCTTTTCATCTCTGCCTTTTGTCGAACAATCTGCCAATGAAACAACCCCTCCCTCCGCATTATTATAGCATCCTATCATTCGCCCTGCTTTGCTCCACCCCAATCCTTCTTCCAGTTTTCTACTCCCCCTCCACGCCCCACACTCAACTACAAGCAGGCTAAGAAGGGTCACGACGGGAAACGTCGCTTATTAATTTACCACATAGATGCTGCCCGAGCCGTTGAGTTACTCCAACATTTTGTGGGGAGTTGATGTGATAATACTATTTACATGCATGGCCAACTAAATGCTGCCGTCCAAAATTCACTCGGCGTCAAGCCTATTTGTCTGGAAATTCTCTGCATGAATATTGAATAATCGGGACATCTAAACGGTAGGCCAAGCTAACACAATTTAAAATGCATCGCATTTATGGGGCGTGGAGTTGAGAGTACTTCCTACAAAACAAATGGTTTGAACAAGGACCCTTCTATGCTCGGCTAATCCAATGAGGTTATATTTCGGAATTCCCATCGCTTGAAATATTGCTCAGCATTCTGCTGATCAAAATGTTATCTAAACTGTTGCGATCACGGAGTTTTATTTACATTTCACTGGGGCTACTTAAATTCTAACGTGCATTTTGGGAACTCCAAAGACCATCGCCACGAGTCAATGGTTATTTATTTCATAAAACTATTCCAGGACTTAATAATGCACTCTGAACTAAGCAAACGCTTGTTGCACGGAGGTGGAGTAACAATGTATAAATGACTATTTATACCCTGCAATATCTCAAGGGCAGGCTAGGGTAAGGTAATAAAATCATGGAGACATACAGCACGGAATCTGGTTCACCGTCTCAATTTATCTATGATGACCAAAATTAGACATCTAAGCCATCCAATTCTATTAATCAATGACTGTCTAAAACTCCAAAGGGGACTTGGCAGTTTGGATTTTATTCCGCAAACCACGGAGTAGATTCATGGGCGGCCCAATTATTGTATATAAGATAGGTATGCACAGAAAAAATAATAGTATGAATTTTACTACACGGCAGCATGGGACGGCACGGGGCCGCAGAAGGTATAAGGCAACAGAGACCCATGTTGGATCTCAGGTGCTGACTGTGGGAGTTTATGTTTTCCTTGCGACCGCGTTGTTTTCTTCCAGGTGCTTCGGTTTCTTCTAACTTTCGAAAGTCATGCGGATTTGTAGGTCAAATGGCCACTGCAAATTTGTCCCTAGCATAAAGGGAATAGGTGCGAAGGTGGAATCACTTAGACCAATTGTGACCTGATGATCGGTGGGCATCGTGTACTCATTCGGCGGAAAGGCCAGTTCCATGTACTATCTCCCCCAAAACTCTGAGCATCGTAAAATTGCGCACGCACATGTAGTGCAATTCAAGTCAGGCGCTCGTAGAATTAACTGGCAACTGCAGCGAATATGAAACATGTGTTTCATGGCGGGGTGATTGGGTAATGTTTGTTCCCAAGCCGGAGGATGGGAGGTCGGAAGGCACCTAGGGTTAAACGTGGAGCCACTCCATTTGAAGGATGGTAATCACTATCTGTGCACAATTTCCTAAATGATGTCCCAGCCCGTGCAAACATGTCTGACAAAAACTCAGGAGAAAAGTGACGCATCCATGGAGCACGGATAAGTGAAAGAATATGTCAACAAACATAAAGTGAAATTATATACAGGAAAATATGAAATAGTATACATGGTCGAGATTTCATGGAAAAATATATAATTATCAACATGAACGTACAGATCAAATACGGTGTGCAACTGCGGCTGGACAATGACACTATTAAGATATTCAGGGACTACCCGTATGAAATTGTGCAAAAAAGAAACAAATTTGAGAAGGTTAAAGATCTTTTAAGAGGGAGAGAAGGGATCAGATTTGGGATTTTTTATCCCGCGAAAATGCGTATTTCCTTTAAGGGTCTTGAAAAGTCATTTGTTAAGCCTGAAGATGCGTTTAAATATGCCCAAACTATCGTTGAAAAATAGAAAGGAAAGGGAGGTTTGGCAGACCTGAGCCATTTTAAGCAATGCTTTGTCTGGGGATAGTTACACTGTTATCTTTGGAATGTTGAATCAAGGACACTTTCTGTACAAAACGAGTAAACAACTGAACAGATGGGAATGGTATATACCAGAAAGCATATAATTGCTTATTAGATTATAATATTATAACCAATTGTAAGAACTTATCCTATTAACAACTTAATAAGTTATGCATGTTAGATTAGAATACTAATAAAAACAAAAATAAAAAATAACGAACTAACATACTAATATGAATTTTTAATAAACTGAAACCTTATCTATAAGTGGGAGGAGGGGATGAGAAACGAGCAACTGGCTTAGGTCCAGGGGCACGTCTCGTTAACCCCTTCAACCAACAGTTGATTCTTATTGAAGTCAAAAGTATCGGTTTAATAATTAGTAGTTAAAATTCCGATATATATCTATGTTATAATGAAACATACAGGGTAAAATTGTATTATATATCTGAATGTGAGGCCCCGTTTTAATATTATAATATGTTATGATTAACCAAGAGAGCGGAGCTATTTGTGTAACAGCGCAATGGAAGTCAAAACAAGTTGTTTTCCCACCTACAGGTGGGACACTCGCTACAGTGCCGACTATAGCAGACACTGTATCTTCACTTTTTTAGTTTTTTTTTTATCACATAAAATCACTTGTTTGTGTTTTGTGTTTAGTGATAAGCGTAAAATGGACATACCAGCAAAACTTAAAAAACTCAGAAGCTCCCCCAATACCTAAAGACCTGGGATATGGATGCACCACAAGATTTAAAGGTACTATAATTATTCAAAATGCATGACACCACACAAAAGAACCTAGGAGGAATCTCATTTTGTAGTTGGAATATAAGAGGTATTAACGAACCTATTAAAAGGGGTAAGATACTAGCTCAGCTGAAATTGTACAACTCCGACATTACCTTCCTACAAGAAACACACCTAAAATCTCAGGATCAAGTTAGGTTGAGGGCGAAATGGACAGGTCAAACATACCATTCTTCATTTACTTCAAAATCTAGAGGCACGTCAATCAGCATAAGAAAAGGTATACCATTTAAAGCAAAGAATATTATAACAGATATGGAAGGGAGATACCTAATAGTTAATGGAGAAATCCATGACACTCCACTTACTTTGGTAAATATATATGCCCCTAACTTTGATAACCCCCACTTTTTCAATAAAATTTTCAACATAATTGCAGAGTCAAACTATCAAAATGTTATAATAGGAGGAGACTTTAACTGTGTTTTAGATCCGTACTTAGATAAATCAAGTCAAAAACAGAGAGGGAATATGAAATCGAAAACTGGGGAACTTCTTAATACCGATATAAACAACACTAATATAGCAGATGTTTGGAGAATTGTTAATCCAACTGGCAGGGAATACTCGTGTTACTCAATGGTACATAAGACATACTCACGTATAGACTACTTTCTGCTGGATACAAAACATCTAATGCAATATACCACACAAACTCGATTTCAGACCATTCTCCACTAACTTTCTTTTTAAAACTGGAAGGATTGTCTAAGAATAAATCGTTTTGGAGATTTAATTCTAAAATTCTAAAAGACCCACAAGCGAGTATATATTTAAAAGAACAAATGGAGGTCTTTTTTCAAATAAATGATACTCCAGATATATCGCCTACTGTATTATGGGAATATTTTAAAGCATACATTAGGGGTATTATAATTTCATATCAAGCTTTTCAAGATAAAAAGAATAAGAATGAACAAAGACAGTTAGAAGAACTTATTAGACAAATGGATATAGATAATGCTAAAGATCCACCAATAGATAAACATAATAAAATAATAATTTTGAAATTTAAATTAAATAAATTATTATCTGCCAAACTTATAAGACTTTTTCAAATTACAAAACAAGAGCACTTTGAATTTGGGGATAAACCGCATAAACTTTTGGCTCGCCAGCTAAAAAAACGAGAAAAGGAACATACTATACCAAAGATCAAATCAGATAAAGGGGAATTATTAACAACACCAAAGGATATTAATAATAGATTTGCGCAATTTTATGAGAATTTGTATACATCTAAAACGACAATTGATTCCAATAATATCACAAAGTTCTTGGATACCTGTAATCTTCCATAGTTAGAGCTGAAGGAACAAGAGGAACTGGGTGCACAAATCTCAATTAAGGAATTAGAAGATACAATAAACTCACTAAAGAATGGAAAAACACCAGGCCCTGACGGATTTACTAATGAATTTTATAAAAGCTTTTATGATAATATAATACCAAGATTACAAAAAATGTACCAATATGCTTTTAAAAAACGAATACTACCTGATACATTAGCGGAATCAACGATTGCATTAATACCTAAGAAAAATAAAGACTTAGAAGAACCTGGTTCATATAGAGCTATACCATTGTTAAACACAGATCAAAAAATATTAGCGAAAACATTAGCTAGAAGATTAAGTAAATACATTAGTAAATTAATATACCCAGATCAGACGGGGTTTATCCCTAAGAGATACTCATCTAACAATATGAGACGTCCACTCAACATAATGCACTCACACAAATCTGAAGATCAAGAATTATCAATTATTTCGCTGGATGCTGAAAAAGCATTTGATCAAGTAGAATGGAATTATATGGACAAAGTATTACAAAAATTTCAACTGGGGGAAAATTGTATTCTATGGATCAAGTTACTATATAACAAACCTACAGCTAGAATACTAACTAATAACATATTATCCTCGAAATTCCAACTATCAAGGGGAAATAGACAAGGATGCTCATTATCACCACAGCTGTTTGCTCTCATTATTGAACCGCTAGCAGAAAAAATTAAAATACACCCTGATATCCATGGATATAATACTAAAGATTCATATAATAAAATATCTTTATACGCGGATGATATATTACTGTACATTACAAAACCTCAAATCACTATACCAAATATATTAAATTTAATTGAAGACTTTGGATCTTTTTCTGGATATAGAATAAATTGGAATAAAAGTGAAATTATGTCAATAAAACCGAAAGATTCAACACATCTTTTAAAATTCCCTTTTAAAATAGCTACAGAAAAATTTAAATATTTGGGAATCGAAATTACCAGATCATATCAAGGTATGTTTAGGGCAAATTTTGACCCCTTACTTAATAAATTAAACACACAAATTAAATTCTGGAAAACGCTCCCGATGTCTTTAATAGGCCGAATAAACGCAATAAAAATGATCTTTTTACCACAAATTTTATACCTATTTCAATCAATTCCTATATACTTACCAAAGAAGTTAAAAAAAAAAACTCGACTCAGATATCACTAATTTTATATGGGACTATAAATCACATAGAATACAAAAAACTCATCTGAATAAACCTAAACTATTAAGGGGTTTAGCACTACCTAATTTTATGTATTATTATTGGTCAGTAAATATTAAAAATATGATTCAACTGATGGATAACTCCGCCCAGCAAGTGGACTGGATTGTAATGGAGAAAGAGGATTGCTCCTCTAGAAACATTGGAGCGATCCTCCTCTCTCCAATGAAATTGAATAACATAAATTATAATAAGAACCCAATTATTCATAGTACAATACGAATTTGGAAACAAATAAAACAAAATTTAAAATTAAGAAATTTATCACTTTTATTACCTATAGTCAATAACCCTTCGTTTAATCCTTCTATTATAGATAAAGCATATACACAATGGGATAGATTAGGAATTAAAACGCTTGGTGACTTGTATGAAACTGGAAAATTACTTTCATTTCAACAATTACAAATAAAATATAAACTCGGAAATAATCAATATTTTAAATATTTTCAAATATGCGACTATTTGAAAAAATATACAAAAGATCATTATAATAACCCAGTAGATGTATTGGACGAGGCAATGCAGATAAAAGCGGAATCAGCAAACTTAATATCATATTTGTATAACATTATCTTAAATGTACAAATACCATCTACGGAGGGTATCAGAAGAGACTGGGAACAAGAGTTAGCTATTAAAATTTCAAAGGAAAGTTGGAATGAATACTTATTAAACGTGCATAAATGCTCGATTAATGTAAGACACACTTTAATACAATTTAAAATTTTACATAGATTATATTATTCGAAAACTAAAATTCATAAAATTTCCCCAAATGTATCATCTATTTGTGATAAATGTCAATCCCAAGAAGCTACTATAGCGCACTCATTCGTTTTCTGTACAAAAATTCAAAAATTTTGGAATGAAATTTTTGAAATCTTTACAAAGTTATTTAAAACAAGACTGATATCAAAAGCAGAATGGATTATCTTCGGTATAACGGAAGATGGTCCAGAACTAAATGTGTTTCAAAATAAACTAATGGACTATGGGTCAATAACAGGAAAAAAGCTAATTCTAAAATTTTGGAAAAAGGCTCCAATACCAACTATAAATATGTGGATTTCAAATATGTTTGAAACATTACACCTAGAAGAGATAAGACTCCTCCTAGCAGGTAAACCAGATCACTTCCACCTGACGTGGTCTGCATTTATAGAATTATTACAAACATAGAAACATAGAAACATAGAAAGTAGGTGCGAGAGTAGACCTCCAGGCCCATCGAGCCCGCACCGCCATTCGCTCATGGCTGAACACTAAACAGACACCCTTACCCACAAACAGTAGACACAAGACACAGAACACAAGACACTACCCTCCCCTTTATATCGCTATCACCCCTCTCCACCCCAAGAACCGCGTGATCTCCTGGGGGAGGCAAAAAACGGATAAAAACCCAGGGTGCAAAAGTACTTAAAAAAAAAAATTGAGGTCAGGTAAGGGGGGATGATAGTTGAAGAGTTCATATGTCCCATTTACGTAATGCTCATAAAAATATTTGTTTCTCTCTTTTTCCTCTTTCTCTCTCTCTTTCTTTCCTAGGGTCTATTTCTTAACTCTTTTTCTTTTGTTTTTAATTTTGCTCTTATAGGGTCTTCGTCCTTTTTTGTTGTCACATTTCCTACACTTTCACTTTTTCCTTCACTTTCTTCTTTCTTTCAGTCTTTTCCTTTTCTAGTGTAAAAAATAAATGGAGTACATTAATTGTAAGAAGATACAAATGACGAGTACTAATGTATGTGGTTGTAATGTAATGTACTTCTAATAAATAAAAATTAAAAAAAGATTTTTTTTTTTTTTAAATGAACGTACAGTACAAAATATCAGGTGGCAGAAAGTATTCGGAAAAGAGCTAAATATTTTAAGGCAACATGAATAAGTACATCATTGTCGTGACTGACTGAATTAACAAGTGCGTAGAGGAGTGTGTGCCAAAGGAAACAATCAGGGTGTTTCCCAACCGGAAATAACGGATGAACCATGAGATATATTCCCAGGTTAAGGCCGCAGCGGACAAGTGAACATAACTGGGGTGCTACAGGGAATCTCCCTGCGATATTCGTAAAGCCATCATGAATAGACACAAGTAACTCAGCGGAAGAAGCAGCATCACTGGATAGAAGGGATGGGTGACGTTTCAAAGCGAGACACTTCCCGCAATGTCAGCAAGACGAAGGAATATATTATCGATTTAAGGAAACGATGCGATACACATACCCCAATATGCATTGACAGCGTAAAGTAGATAAGGTTGAAAGCTTATAGTTCTTGGGAATAAATATCACGGAAAACCTGTTGTGGACCAGCCATATCGACCATATGGTCCATAAAACACACCAACATCCCTACTTCCTTAGGGAGCATTTTAACGTGATGCACCACAACGTGGTTTGGTACAGCTCCATCCAATGCGTCAAGAAGTTGAAGAGGATTATGGGCGCGGCCCACAGCACGAGGCAAACGTAACGCTGCTCGGCAAGGCCACTAGCATAATTGACAACGAGTCGCAACCGATTACTTCCCTCTATTATCTGGCAAGATGTACAGAAATATGACAATACGTACCTCCAAATTCAGGGACAGCTTCGCTCTAGCTGATATTAGACTACTGAACGATCCTATCACCAAGTAGAGATCTGACCTCTTATCTACCTATTTGGACACCCTCGAACTATCTTTAACCAGTCTTTATTGAACTTTATTTCAAACAAAATGTTATCCCCTTCAGCTGTACTGTACAACTTGGGCGACTTGATTTTAATCAAATATAGTCTTTTCGATATCTGGGTAGCACGCAAGAAAAAAAGTTTTACTGTGCATCGGCGCATGAGACAATAAATTACTAAGCTAACGAACCTGACGTTTGATTGATCGAGAATGGCTTTTATAATCCGCAAATAAGGAAAGGAACTGAATCCGTAATTATTGTCTGATACTTCGTGATTTTAAAATAATGATTTTAAATTACTTTACTGAAAATTATTGTATGCGAATTAACGTCCGTACTGCGTTAATCTATTCACTGTTAATGTAAAGCGTAGCGCACGTTCTAACAACCGATGGAGAATACGATATATCCCACCACCCCCGAGACATGTACATGGAATCGACATGTACATTTACAATTTCTTCCCCATCACAATGAGTGTCGCAGAATGACCTGAAGCTATATGATAATATAATAACAAGGAACTCCAGATGCTGATTTACTAAAGAAAGGCACAACATCGTGGAGTACCTGACCGGACAGGCAAAATCCCTGGAGAACATTGATAGTTGACATTTTGGGTCGGTTAAAACGTCTGAAGTAGGATCCCCACCCCAAATGTCACGCATCCAATTCGATATCCTGAGTTATGACGACTTTTTTGTCAGTGTCTTTTCGAAAACATGAACCATTAGAGATTTAATTTACATGACAATTGTATTAATGACCACGTCTTTGAATGTTGAATGCTAGGTGTATTGTATTCATACCCATTCATGTATATGTTAATGAGTTTGTGTTGTATATTAGCAGGGTAATAAAGCTCTCTCTCCTGATCCAGGCAACCTGCGTGTAAGTTGCTATTCATTCTACCGTCCGGAATATAACAACATTGGCGACGAGGATGGGAGAGAGTTTGTGAACTCATCCGTTAAATACAGCGCATGACTGTTTTGCAACATGCAGTATTGTTTAACATTTTAAACAGTAAATACGGAGATGTGCCGCAGTTGTTTGCGAGCTGGACACGGTAGGCTACATATCCTTCTATGCAAGTGTCTGTAGTTTACAAAAGCAGCTGGACAAATTGTCGAGAGATTGTCAGGCTATATCTATGTTTTGTCCAGATGCCGTCCTTGAGATTGTATACGAAGCTTTGTAGAGCTAAGTTTGAAGTGAATTGTTACACCAGAAGAGCCCATCGGGCTTTTTGAACGGACTTGGCTACATCCGTTGGCTACATCCGAAACCTTGGCACTTTTGACAAGAATAGAGAGCCGTTCAGCTCCTATATGGGAGAGCAAAAACTCCTATATGTTTTTCACGGCTAACAACATAATGGAGTTTTTGCTGAAGGAGAGATAGTGACTGAAACAAATAATGCCGGTTGCAAACGCATGAACGATTCTGCTCACGGAGATCGGTCCTGCAGTGTACGGCACACGCGTGGATCTCTTTGCGCCAATAAAGGCAAAAGACGTGCCAATCAATGACATTATAAAGAAGTTGGAGGAGCACTTCAACCCAAAGCCCCTGGAAATTGCAGAAAGCTATACATTTGGCACCAGAAACCAGAAGCAGGATGAGACAATCACTGAGTACATTGTTGCCTTGAAAAACTTAACTTTGCGGTGTAACTTTGGAACTTTGGCACTGTGCGACGGATTTGTTTGTGGTCTAATGGATGAACTAATTCAGTCGAAACTCATGAGCACTCCAGATCTTATATTCGAGAAAGCATGCAAGATTGCTGCCACAATGGAGATGGCATCAAAGATTGCTCGCGAGTTTCGTCCACCACGGACTGCAGTTGCCGTTTACAGTCACAAGGCAGTGCCTATGGCCAAACCAAGAGGCGCTAGACCAAAACCAAAGTATGGCGTGGAGCCGCGTGTATCCAATTGTTATCGTTGCAACGGTAATCACTCATCCCAAATTTGTCTGTTCAAAATGGCCAAGTGCTACAACTGCCAGAAGAAAGGACATATCGCCTCAGCATGTCGGGCCAAGCTTAAATCAGAAAACTAACAATCTGCGGGAAACAAGCGACTACACCAGAAAGGAGTTCATAACTTGGAGATGAACCCAGACGGAAATGATCTTGGGTTGTGCACCATTTATGCAACCAACATCGATGAGCCTACATCCAGCCAAGGCAAGGACTTTCGAACAAAACTATTGATAAATTAACTGTTAGTCGATATGTGTGTTGACACGGCAGCAGAGTGTTCGGTCATGAGTAAAGACCTGTACGAAACAAAGTTCCCACAGACACCGTTATTTGATAGTAAGGTCAAACTGAGAACCTACTCGCGCGAAGTTTTGGAGACATAGGGACAAATGAACTGTAAAGTTCAGCATAATGGTCAGTCAGTAACACTGCCCATCATAGTGGCCACTACAAAAATAAACCAACCCTCCTTGGAAAGGATTGGCTGAACAGAATAGAGTTAGACTGGAAGAACATTTTCAGCGTCGATTTGTCCAAATCACGTCTTGAAAACATCATAAGCAAACATGCAAACATTTTTGCTGAAAGTTACACGGGTATAACAGGGTACTCTGCACACATTCGACTTAAGCAAGATGTGAGACCTGTGTAAGTCCTGTACCGTATGAACTAAAGCAACGTGGAGAAAGAACTCGACAAGTTAGAACGGAATGGAGTACTCGTAAAGAGAGACCAGAGTAACTGAGCTACGCAAATAGTGTCCGTACCCAAGGCCGACAAAACTGTTAGACTATGTGGAGACTACAATCAACCAAACCGTTGATGACGAATAATATCCGTTATCAACCTCGCAATATCTGTACGCAGAACGTAGCAGAGCAAGAGTCTTCACAAAACTGGATTTGTCTCATGGTTACGCCCAACTCAATGTTCGTTAGGAAAAGTGAGCAGTACTTGACTATAAACACACATAAGGGCTTGTATTCCTATACAAATCTGCCCTATGTAGTAAAATCCTCCCCGAAAAATGTTCAGTCTTTCATGGCAACATGTTACAAGTCATTCCGCATTGTGTGTGCAACCAGGATGACCTACTGATGTTCACAGTGGGCATGGTCAAACATCTGGAAATTCTTGAGCAAGTTATCACAGACTGAACTGCCACAATGTCAAACTGCGACAAAGTAAATGTGCATTTGCGCAGTCAGAGGTGGTCTACATTGGACTCAATGTATATGCCAACGAACCGCCCTGTGAAGGCGAAAGTTGAAGCAATAGTGAATGCTCCAAAACCCAACAATGTGTCAGAGCTACGTTCATTACTTCGGATGGTGCAAATAGAAAAGGAAGCACTCAGCATCGTGTTCGGAATCAAGAAATGTCATCAGTTTCTTCTCGGCAGACCTTTCACCCTAGTGATTGATCACTAACGACTACTAGTGATACTTAGTCCCAAGTCACCCATACCTTCCATGGCAGCATCAGGTATGCAGCGCAGGGCAAATTTGCAGTCCCATTATGACTACAAGGTTGATTGCAGGAGCTCCAAGTGCAGTTGCAGAAGCGTTGTTCCGGTTGCCCCATTAGAACTCTGACGTGGGAAGAAAGAAATCAATATACACACTGCAAGATGGAAATTAAGACTTTCCGGAGACTGCATCAGAAATTGCAGCAGAAGCAGAGAAAGACACTGTGCTGAAGTGGGTCTATGAACGGTTATTGAATGGTTGGACTGAAATCGATAGTGGATTGAACTCAGAGGTGAAGCCTTTCCATAATCGACGCCATGAATTATCATGTGAACAGGGATTACAGAGTGGTTGTACCTGAGTCCTAGAGGAACAACATTATGAATGAACTTCATGCCGAGCATCCTGGCATAGTAAGCATGGTCAATTGCCAGTAGTGTTGTGTATTCACCTGGTATTGACAGTGACATCGAGTCACTGGTGAGCAAATGTAGCATATGCCAAAATTGCCGGATTTAACCACCAAAAACACCACTGCAACCCTGGTCAGAGACCTTTTCAGAGATTTCATGTAGATTTTTGTGAAAAGAGAAATGATCATTTTCTGGTACAAGTAGATAGTCATTCCAAATAGATTGTGGTTAAGCATATGGGGTTAAGCACTAATACCGAGCGTACCAGAGATGAGTTGAGATCCATTTTTGCATGCCATGGTTTACCGGAAGAACTTTTTTCTGATAACGGGCCTCAGTTTCGTTCAGAACGATTCAAACAGTTCAAGCAGCGGAAGGTTGTAAATCACAAACTTGTTCCCCCATACCATCCAGCCTCCAATGGGGCGACGGAAAGGTCTTTTAGAGTTGTCAAAGGTGCTCTCAAGAAACAGGTTTTGCAGGGTAGTTCAAAGCTCAGCATGAAAGATCGTTTGGCTGTTTTTTTGATGAAGCACAGAACCACACAACACACAACAATTCACCAACAATACATCTGCAGAATGGTTGATGGAGAGGAATCTATGAATACGCCTAAGTCTAGTTCAACCCAATTTGGCCTTGAGAGTTGAGCAAAAACAATTAAGTCAAAAACGCCATTTTACTCCCACAAAAAGGAGAGGCACTTCAAGCCAGATGAGCAGGTTCGTGTTCTCAGCCCTCCCAACGTCCACTCAAGACAAATGGGGTGTTGGCAAAATAGTGGATGTGTGTGGAACATAAAGATACTGAGTTGAAGTTGGAGATAGGATCAAAAGTGTTCACGTTGATCAAATGATTCCAGCCAAAGATTAACCAAACACTGTGCATGAAGTCATAACCCCTAAGTTTTTATCTGAACGTGAGTTGGAAGACAACACTGTGATTGAAACACAAAGTTCAGTTAGTACAGGCAAAGAAACACATTCCTCTGGTCAAAGTCATGGTACTAAAGCAAAGCCAAACAAGACAACAGTTGAGTCAACACCTAAACCTGTTTCCACCGGTCAACACCTAAACCTGTTTCTACCGGTTTCTGTTAGACGATCAGGCAGGATTCGTAAACCAGGAGGCAGATTAGGTTTGCAAGTTAAGTAACTCCCTGTATAGGTCAAATGAAAAGGTGTGGATATATAAAATAAATATATTATGTTTATCATTTAAAATTCATAAATACTGGTTTAAATCGAGTATCACAACAAGAAAATTGTAACTGAGTACTTAGATTTAATACTTTAAAAAAGGAGAGCAGTGTATTGTATTCAGATATATTCATGTATATGTTAATGAGTTGGTGTGGTATATAAGCAGGGAATGTTGGGTAATAAAGCTCTCTCTCGTGATCCACGCAACCAGCGTGCAAGTTGTTATCCATTCTGCCGTCCGGAATATAACACTGGGGACTTTCATTTGTTTTTAGTTCCATCCGCCACGGTTGCGTCAAATGCTTTCCTTCATGGGTCTGAAACGGAAGTGGACAACGCACGAGACTGCAGATGCTGAAAGATGTCGGAATATCGAGAACTGCAGCGAACATTCAGTGGGACAGAAAGCATCTGGGGCGTTATTGAAGCCGAAGATGAAGGGTTTCGACCCGATGTTCGACTATATTTCGCTCAATAGATACTATGTGAGTTGCGAAGTTATTTCAATAGTTCACATTTGCTCTTTGAACAGGTCTTTTGGGTTTCACGCTGAAACCTCGGAGACAGCAAGATGAAAAATATCAGCATATACACTCATGGCTGCTACTTCAGTTACAATCATCTGAGAGTTTATCCTGAAGATTTATGGAGTACTAATGTAAAAAATCATATATTACCGAACGAAGTATTTAGTGAGAGTGTAAATCATCCTCGTTAACAAATTCCAAGCAGGAGAACCACATCTGGATTAGTGTGTGTTGTCGGAATGACATGTATTTTATGTATCAATGGCACGTGCTGTTGTTTCATAGTAAAACACCGATTTTATTTGTTGTATTCAATTTGTCGTCAACGTTTAGTTGCTGGATTCAATTCACTAATTTTACTAAGATCAGGTAACTGAAAGGGATGATTTATTTGTAGAATTTCCACCTGCTGGTTGCACTGCGTGTTAAAATGTTTCATGAATCTGTGGAAAATGCACGTGCCGGTGAACCATCAAATTCGTAAAATATTACATTGTTTCTTAATCTGCGGCTAGCGCCTGGATATTTGAGATCTTTGAACATAATCTGATATTTCAAAATCATTTTGCTTTGAAAACATGTAGAGGGACAAGTTGTGTAGAGAAAGCAGGAACTCTGGAGAAAGAAGACAGGTTGCGAGAGTGGGCAGCGAATTGGCAGATATACTACTGTGCAGCAAAGTGTGGGTTCATGCATTTTGGTAGAAGCAATAAAAGCGTACGGTATTTTCCAAATGAAGAGAGAATCCAGAAATCGGAGGTGCAAAGGGACTTGGGACTGCTGTCGCAGGATTGCATAAAAGTTAATTTGTAAATCGAATTTGAAATAAGAAAGGCAAACGCACTGCTAGCATTTATCTCAAGAGACTAGAATACACAAACCGGGGTGTAATGCTGAGGCTCTAAAATACGTTGGTCACGTCGCATTTGGAGCATTGTGAGCGAATGCGAGCGCCATTTCGGATGAAGGATGTGCTGGTTCTGGAGAGGGTCCAGAGGGCGTTCACAAGAATAATCCCACGAATGTGTGGGTTAAAAGACGATGAGCGTTAACGGCACCGGGCCTGTACTCGCTGGAGATTAGAAGGATGAGGGAACCTCGTTGAAACGTGCCGAATCGTGAAAGGGTTGGATAAAATGGATGTTGTGATGATGTTTCCACTCGTAGGAGAGTCTAGGATCTGAGGTTATAGACTCAGAATTAAAGGGCGTTCCTTCAGTACGGTGATGAGGAGGAACTTCTGTTGTCATACATTGCCACGGAAGGCTGTGGACGCCGTCAATTTATATTTTTTTAAGGCATATATATATATATATAGATTCTTGATTAGCACGGTTGTCAGGGGTTATAGCAAGAAGGCAGGAGAATGTAGTTGGCAGGGAGAGATCGATCAGCCATGATTGAATGCCGGATTGAACGATTGATGGGCCGAATATCCTAATTCTGCTCCTATCGCATGTCTTATGACCTTTGTCATTTCCGCAAACTGCTGTCTGACCATAGCATTACATGAATAAAACCTGGCAAAATGGAGATCCGCTGGGGGCGACATGTTGGAGTAGTCGCACTTTTCCACGCTCCCGACATGTTCACCTCCAACTTTCATTATAGCTCAGCCTAAGTTTTATAACTAACCATAAATATTTAAACACCATTGACAGCACCTCTCCACGCCGTAACGATGCCAAGCAGAGGAAAGAAAGAGGAGCAAAAGACGGAAGACCCGACGACCAGCACCGGCATGGCCACGCTAGCAGCCATGTTAACAGAGCACAAGGTATCGCTACTGGCAGAATGCAACGCAGCGTTCACCAAACTGGAAACGAAGCTGGACAATATCCAGACCACTATTTTAGATCACCAACACCGTCTTTCGTCATTAGAGTCTTTTGCCGGTACCACCAGCCAAGACATACGAGCTATAACGACAATGCTAACTACGGTGACCGAAGAGAACGCCAAGCTAAAGTTTAAGTTTATCGGCCTGGAAGGCAGGAGTCGCCGAAATAACATAAGGATAGTCGGTCTCCCCGAGAATATCGAAGGCCCCCAAACAACAGCTTTTTTGTCTCAACTCTTGCTCGAGACTCTTGGCGAACACACACTGGAATCAGCCCCGGAGCTAGACCGAGCCCACCGTACGCTAACAGCCAAGCCAAGCCCTGGTGAGGAACCCAGAGCAGTTGTGATCTGCTTCCATAGATACCAGACCCGCGAGTTGGTGGTGCGTGAGGCTCGGAGGCAGAGGGGTAAGCTGAAGTACAAGGATATCCCGAACCAAATTTTCGAAGTCTACTGTCCCGAGATAGTTGAACAACGCTCCGCGTACCGAGACGTTATGAAGGAGCTGTACAACCTGGGTCTCAAACCCTCCCTTCATTATCCAGCCAAGCTGTTCATCATGGCCGAGGAAGGAAAGAGGCGACGACTAACATCTCCCGAGGACGCTCAGGATTTCATCTCATCTTACCGTCGACGCAGACCGGGACCCACAGACGAATGACTTCGCTCGGTACGTCTATATCCGAGTGGCACAGGGGTCCGGTTAATCTACGGTTACACTATGGACTAACTTTAGCTTGACTGCTCTTAGCAACTGGCCATTGCTAGCGTTCGGCCTTGCTGAATATACTAGACCCCTGTCTTGAAATGTATGAGGCTGGTAAGAATTCACCACGATTCGTGACTATCTTATACCAAGTTTTCCTTATAATGTTTATGTGTAATCATACTTGAAAGGTTCTTCACCTGCACATGCTATAAAATTGGGCTTAAGGGACCTACTTTGTGGTTCGTGATCTGGTCTCTGCCTTCTTGTTTTTAGCAGCTGGCTGCTAACGCTGCCAGCATTCGGCTAGTTTGTTTACACTAATCTTCCTAGCGGACTGTCTGGGGCTGATAAGAGCTCATTACAGCCAAGGCTGTGTTATACCAATCTGCTCCTATAGCGTTTTTGTTTAACAATACTTAATTGATTATAATTTGCCCTGCGCTTTAATCCAAGAGCTCAGTTTGCAACTTGTTAACTTTTCCAACACTAGCACTTTCTTTATACCTTGTCGACTTTAAGATATACTATGTAACACCAAAGGATGCTATTCTTGCTCCACTTATACTTTGGACTGCTTATTCAGTATCACCATTTTGTTAATTTGCTTTGTCGTATTATTACTATCATCATTACTATCATTACCAGTAGTGTTAGCAATGACATTGGCAGTGCAACTACTATGGCTATTATTTCAATTTTGTATTTACTTATTTATGTTTATTTTACTTTATTTCTACTTTCTATTTTTCAAATTATTATAATCATCGTTAATATTATTATTACTATACTTATTTCTTTTATGTTACTTTACTGACATTGAGCGATTTTGTTGCTTTGGGAGGTGGAAATATTGGGAGTTAAGATCGGATATCTCCATGCGGATGCGAGGACAACGCA